>OZ038320.1:29697345-29778095 GCA_964035795.1 Pterobdella sp. o SKG-2022
AATAATTTGCAGTAATACAACTTGGTATTTCATATTAAAAATGCTATTTGTATCGATAATAGTGTATTGCATTTTCGAAGTATATTTGAAAATCTAAATTTCTCATTGTGCTCATCAACGTGATCACTCCATCAAATTCAGATGGATGTGTAATGTATAACTATTATCACTTCATTTGAGAACAAATCAAGACTCTTTTATTTTATCAAAAACTAGTGATTTTCATTTTTATATAAAACGAAAGTAACTTACTGAAACTTAAATGTCAAAATAAGAACAAAACTGAACAGTTATATACATGATGTACTGCCAACACAGCAGCGGTCAAACTGTCTGTCGATCAGCACACTTCTGTATATTGAATAGCTTGGCGCCTCCATTCACCTGGCTTTTCCCTGATTTATACTAGCGCCACTACAGCAGCAATAGCAATTAAAATGACAAATACTGGTATTGAAACGGCCAGTAGTATTTTTTGAATCTTATTCAGAGCCTTGAAACCTTTCTTTTTATGTAGGTCAGTCATAGATGGCTGGGAGGATATTCCAGGACTGACTTTATTATTTTTCTTAAGAATACTCATCGTTTATCACTTCGCACACTTGAAATCTCGAACAGAATAACTAAGTAACCAAATATTTGCCGAATGAAGTTATGACGAAATTAGCTGCGTGACTTCATTTCTTATTATTTAGCGTTTTTTTGTTTTTTTTAAATTATTATATTTCATTTTTTTTTTGGCTTTTAAAAGAAGTATTAAATTTTAGATACATTGAATGAGCGAAACTATATAAACTAATACATGATAAAATAATTTGAAGAAAAAAAATTAAACTAATCTTGCCCAAACCTGCTTCAATCCTATTGTCGTATTTTGTCTTATCGGAGCTTGTTTGCTCTTCAATCTAAACAATTTACCAGTTTACGTTTTTAGTTGTTTGAGATTTTTGTGAGCTAGAGTTTTTCTAATGGTACGACAAATCCTTTTGGTGCAAGCTCTAAGATTAACTTTCTCCCCAATTACAGTTTAGGTAAGCAATGTCATTAGTGTGTTTGTCATACTTGAAAATGTTACTTTGCTAACGAAAAGCTTCGTATGAACTAACCAGTGTTTTGAAATTATATCCATAAAAATTATTTATTAGCATTATTGGCATTTAGTTATATTATCTTTCACTTTTAAAACCTGTTCTTTCGTGGTTTGAAATGTTTTAGTTGGGTGTTAATAATATGTAGTAATTCGTTTATTTCGATATTCGGTATAATTTTATTTCAAAGTTTATAAATCCAACTTACACATACATACAAATTTTAAACTTGTAACGTAAAGCTTCGTACATTTTAGATAAAAATAGCCTTCAGCAAGTTTTTTCTTCTTTACTTTGGCTAGAAAAAGTCATTTTTCTCACAAAAAAAGCATTATTCTATGAACGAAGAATAAAACTTCAGTTTAAGCAGACTGGACATGTACCGAAATGTCAACCTCTTATTCTCCAAAAAAAAAATTTCTTCATAAATTAATGATTTTTCATAGCGCTGAAAAATAGTTAAAACATGCGAGGTCTTTGATAGTATTCAAAAGATAATTCTATGAATTATGAGAGAAAGTTTGTTGGTTTGAAGTGAATAATTCTTATTTTTGATTTTTAAAAAATTTCAAAATATGTATTACTGCTCATTTATGCCTTTAAGTCGACTATCGGTGTATTTATATATATATATATGTGTACTTAGTCATCTGACTCAGTGCACACTACTCGTAAGAATTCTTTTTGCCCAATGTCATATAGCAATATTTGTAACATTTGTGGCAAAGTCTGCAAAGTGTCGGTGGGATGTATATATTGTGATGAAGTATAATAGCCTTGCTATGTATAAATTAGTTAAAATGAATGTAGTTCTTGAATATAATACGACTTTGACAGATAAATAATCAATTTTTGAACAATAAATTACGATTAATTTTATAAAGAATGAACCAAAAAAAAAAATTATTACTTGGATTAATTTTTTCCTTAATAGCTTATGGATTATGGAAAGAAAATTTTAAGTTTAAAGGAAAAACAAGTTATATTGATGATTTGTTGGAGATGGTAGATAAAAGAGCTCAAAACAAAGTTATCATTCTTTGCATAATCGACGCATCTTTTGTTGATATGGTTATCAACTTTTATCAGTCAAGCCTTCTTCCCCACAAAATAACTAATTACCTTTTTTGTGCTTCAAGTTCTGAAGCTTGTCATGTACTTTCACAACATTCCATCGCATGTGCTCAATACACTGACACCACCATATCAAATAAAGCTAGTAGCTTTTTTTCTTTAGAATTTAGAGAAAAAATGAATCAAAGAGCAAGTGTACTTTTTGAGGTGCTCAAAGCCGGTTATACTGTAATTCATACAGATTCAGATTTATACTTTTTCGAAAATCCACTACCTTTTCTAGAAGTGAGTGAAATTACCTAAAAGTTATTAGATTAGTTGATAGCAAACTTATAAGAATAACATTCTAGAAAGTAGCTTCAAGAAATGATATAGGAGCTATGTGGGACGTAAATAATTATAACGCGGGATTTCTCGTCATCAGGCCTTCCAAACTTTCCCTTCTAGTCAGTCACCATTTGTTAAAACTGAATTAATATAACTACAAAATTATTTATTCAGAAATCATAATAAACTGCTTCCCAGCAAAATAATTTTTCAAGTAATTGAAACTTTCAAGCTTAGGTCAAAGTTTTTGGCCAATTTTTATTCAATATCAGAAAAGGCCGGTAAAGAAATAGAAGATTCGCAAAACACAGATAAAGTTTTAAAGCACTCCGTGGATAAGGAAAAAATTTCATTGCTAGCATTTCATAAAATGAATGGAAACACCTAAAAACCCTCCCATAGAACTGCATGCCACTAATGTGGTTTGTTATGATGCTCATGCAAGTCCCCCCCATATATCAAAAACACCTATCAAACTACGACTTGATAGGTTTCATGAAATAAAAATGCAGCAAGTCAATAAAGTAGTCACTGATAACGAATGATCATCATAAATGACATGAAACTTGAGGTCAAGCAAACACTCTGTGTTTAACAAAAATATTGGTTATCTACTGCATATTTTAAATGACTTGGATGCACATCAAAACTTCTGGTTCTTTTTAACAAATTCGATAGAAACAAAAAAAAATCGAATAAAAACGAAACCTCTGTGTTCTCAAACTGCAATAAGTTTTATGGTTTAGAAGAAGTACAAAAGTTCATGGAGTTACTACATGAAAAGTTATTTGAAAAAAAGCTTAGAATGCTAAAATATGTATATAAGTAGGGGTTTTAAGAATAAAAATGACTTAGTTTAATTTCCTTCTTTGGCTCTATTAAATTCACTTGTTATTTGAAATACTCTGCGGATGTGTAACTTGGAATATGGAATGAGAGAATTTTTAGATACATTTTATTTTTAAGCAGAAACTAAAATTTCCGATAAGTACAACCTTTTCCTAATTCATTAGACTAATGAGAAGGTTGTACTTAACGTGAAAAAAAATCAATAAAAAAAACAAAATTTCATGTTTTTATCAAAGTTTAAGTTTTTTTGAATTTATTTTTTAATGAACACTAATTCAATATTTAATAAATCTAGACGTACGAGAAACTTATGAAGCATGGAAAAGAGAATCAGCAAAACGATCAAGTGTACCTCAATGCAGTTATAAAAGAAATTCAGTTGCAATCGCCAAAACAATTGCTTCTAGAGAGACTCAGCACAGAAATGTACAAAATATACTTTTTGGTTATATAGAAAATTCGCTCAAAAAAAATTTCTATAATTCAAAAATAACATTGAAATTTAAACTGCAGGTTCCCATGTGGTCATTATTATTTTGACAAAGACAAGAGATACTTTCCCAAGCCTTGTCCACAATGCATTGTAGTGCACAACAATTACATTATATCCAAAGAGGTTCATTTTTTACATTTTCATATATAAAAATGAATTGATAAAATTTTGATTCAAAACTATGAATGTTTTTTTGCTGATTTTAAATTAAAAGTTTATTTTTTAACCTAATGATCACAAATATAGCATAGCGTCTGAGTAGATATAGAAATTTTACCACATATTTTGACCAGCCGAAATAAACACGATTTAAAAAAGAAAATAGAATTCGGCACTTTAAAAAACACGAAAGGTTCTTCAAAGCTTACAAACGCAATAGTTCCGAACACATTGTTAGTTCAATAAATAAGACATCGCTCTTGGCGGAAAAGAAAAAACAAAGTATTTATTAACCTAATACACAAAGCTTTGTTTTTATTTCAGTCACTATTTGGCTTAGGATGTTAAACGTCACATCCTTTTTGTCAATGCCTAATTTTTTGTACGAACACTTCGCAATGATTTAAGCTAATAATTAACATTTTTCAGGGTTCGATAAAATATTTTTGGATTAACAAAGCTTCTATTTAAAGATTTCGTATTTATGATTTTGATCGAAATTGGCCAGAAAAAAGTTCTTAATTAAAATACATGAATTTTAATTATATTAAATGAGTTTAATAATACTTAACAAGTACTTAAACGTATGAACCTCATGATATCTTAATAGAGTTGTAATTTTTTCAACCTTTGGTGCATTTTAGTCTGAGATTTCATTAAAGAAGCTCATAAAAGTTTTTATTTTATTTGCAACGTTTCCAATCTGATTTAACATCATTTTTACATATCTGCACTTAATTTGAGTCCGTGGACTAATATTGGCTGCAAAATATTCAACTTGTATATTTAGATTTTGGTTTTATAATTTTTTTACATAGATTTATAGAAGAGCTTTAGTAAATTTATTGAGCTAAAAAACAGCTATAATTTTTGATAAGTTTAGCCTTATCATAAAATATTAGTTTTTTTGCTCAATAAAATTCTGAAGTTCTTCTATAAATCTATGTAAAAACATTTTAAATATTATTTATAAGTAAATTGAGATGTCTCTATAAATTAAAGTTTAGTTTTTGATTTATTTCTTCAAAAATGTTGATTTTATAGAAGAAAATTCATTTGAAAACTAAAATTTTCGATGAGTACAATCTTATCATAACTCATTAGTCTAATAAATTACTGTAAGGTTGTAATTATCGAAAATTTTTGAATAAATATTTTTCTATAAAAATCTCATTTATGAAGAAATAAATAAAAATCTTTTAAAAACATAAAAATACATACAATTTCTCTAAAAAATTTGGATATTTTTACATTTTTGGCAGAGACTTTTGAAAAGGTTGAATGAAGGTTTCGATAAGGCTATAATTTTGAATTAAAAAATTTTTTTGCACTTGTATAAAATTTATGAAACTGTTGTTAGTTTGCTCTAATATCATATTATTTTTAAGCTAATGAATGCCGGTTGATCATGCTTTTTCGAAATAAATAAAAATTACTCAAAAATATAAATTTATTCAAATAAGAATGATTAAAATTGAAATAAATAAAAATTCAGGCAAAGATCTATCGTTTCAAAGAACACAACATGTGGTTTAACGATGAAGGTCAATACTACTCTTCTCCTCATTCAAAGTACATGACTTTCACCATTCTCGACTTAAAGCATCAAATGGAGTCCTTGAAAACTGCTCTTGCTATTGGTAGAATTTTGGGTAGAAAAGTAATTTTGCCAAGATTTTCCAACCCACCAAACAAATATCCTTTGTACTACTTTCTTTGTATGACTAGTTTTGATGAAGCCTTCAAAGACGAATACCGAGAAAACTCATTTCTCACTCACCCTTTAGTTCCTAAAGACCTAAAACAGACACATAATGTGAAACAAATTTTTCTTTTTAGTGGTTCTTATAAATCGATGTTGATATCAGAAACAATCGCAAAAAATTCAAGTAGCAAAATCTTGTTGTATCGCACAAACCCTAGTAGTCTTGACGAGCAAGAAATTCTAGATCATTTTGCATATATAACTAACAGAATAATAAATTTCAATAATTTGACTTCTCTTAATGTGACTTTTTCTAAAACTTCCGAAAACTCGAAATTCCAACTGGACACAGTGAAAGGGTTCAAGAAATGTGATAGCTTACAAAGACCTTTATAACAATTTTGTTTCCATTTTCAATTCTAAAATTGATATCTTACATTGACAAAGCAATGAATTAGTGAAGCAATTTCCAAATCTTTTCATAAAACAATGTAACAATGTTCATTTATTATCTATTCCCATAAATACTCTCACCAAAGATTATAACTGAATTATTGGACAAAATAGCTTAAAATAAATTATTTTCCAAGTTTTTAGCTTGAATTCATTTTTTTTTCGACTTCAAAGGTAAAAAAGAATTTTTATTATGATATGAAGAATTAATCTCAGATTAAACTCGTTTCCCCTTAAACTTCTGTTTGCAGTTATCGTAAGTGGTCTTGAAGACATAAACAGTTCATGCCACTATAATAATATTTGTTATTTGTTTGTTTTTTTGTTTGCTTGTATCGTCATATTATGTAAGTATTTCAGGTCTGGATTTTAGCCAACATTTTTTTTTAAATTATTTTTTGTGTTACCATGATATTTGGTATATTCTAGCTTACTCTTTTTGGCTACATTGGCGGACAGGCTTGGTGCTTTCTGGTATAGCAGTTTCTGTTTTGTATAACGATATGTCTGCTTCATGGGTCGTATGCTTACTGTTGTTTCTCCAATATATAATTTATTTGTATTGCAAAAAAGTTTGAGTTGATGAACTTTGTTCATTTTCATTTTTGATATAGTTTTTGGAGTATAAAATACTTCATAGTTTATGTCTTAATGAGGTATAGAAGGCTATTGCCTAGGGAAATCTTTTGTAGTTTGTGTTATTGTGGTAAAGTAAGGTAGTTTTTCTTTGTTTTTTATGTTTGGTTCGAAGAGTTGAAATATAATTGCTTGATTATCTCTTTTTCTAAAACTACGCTCCTTTTTTCGCTCTCTTATCCATACCTACCACTCTTATGCTAATTCTGTTCTTTTTTCTTGATCACTCTTTGCAATAAATTACTTTCTCAATCGAGTCCTTTTTACTCATTTTATTTTGTATAAAAACTTCAAAACCTTTTCCAAGCATTTCGTGGCAGAGCGTCTTTGAACGATGCAAGTTCTTTTGAAAGCTACTCATAATTGAAAATTTTACTGAATGTATTTAAATATCAAAATTAATGGAATAAGTTTATGTTTTGAAAATTCAGTCCAGCAAATTCTCGGAGGGCAGTACTGGCTTATTGAGGTCATCTTTCAAGTTTTTAATCCGAAGCAAGATCTGAAAACATTAAAAACTAAACTTTAATAATAAATCTTCATAAATCATAATTTGATAATGTTGAAAATTATAAATACCTTTTTAGCTGTATTAGATAAACTGCTATTAGAATGTTTGCTATGAATGTTTGAAAGAGATTGATGGAATAGACCTTCAATGTCATCGATATTATAAAGATTTTTAAGTATTATAGCATCGAGCAAAAACAAGCATGCCTGGAATATAATAAATGTCGCTTATAATTGATATCACGAGATAAAACCATTAATTTCAAAATATATTGCTCATGAACACAAACATTACCGCTACAGAAGTTTCGTTCTTTTGTTCGTTTAAAGAAAGTTTTAATTTAAGAATAAACTTTTTTCGATCTAAAGAGTCAAATCTGCAATATAGAAACGGAGTTCACTTTATCGTATAATTTATATGGCTCGTATCAAACTTGTTTTAACTTAACCGTAAAATTATGTTCCAAACCGTTTGAAAATAGTTCTGGTCTTTCTGTTGATGAAGGGATCGCTTGAACAGATAAAATTCTCTATCAAACTTTCTTCATTTTCACAACTATGGATTTATTTAGAAAAATAGGATGAAAAAATTTTGTAAATTGATGTGATACCGGTTATTTAAAATAAAAGTTATAATTTTCGATAAGTATAACCTATAGAAAGTAAGACTATACTTATCGAAAATTATAGCTTTTATTTTAAATAAATTTACAAATCTTCAATTGATGTTTTTGAAGTTTAATTAAAATATTTACTTGTTATTTTGTAAAAAGAGCAGTTCTGTTGTTTCAGCTTCACTGATAATATCGGCTATGAAAGAATAAGCAATAGAAAGTTCTATTTAGTTTATTTATATTCTATAATTTTCTTAGTCAGATTCTACCATATTTCAACTGGTATTGGTAACTAAAATATAAGTAAGGTTATTCAAAATTAATCTAAATATACATTCATAATTGCTATTTCATATGTATACTCTCTCATAAATTAAATAGAAAATTTAGTTTTTGAAAATCAAAGAAAAATTTACGCACTTTTCAAAGAATAGAAAGAAGGTCGTTCGTGGTTTTGATGTGTGGGTGCAAAAGATGAAAAATCTGCCTTAAATTTATCATTGATAGCTTAAAACACTAGAAAGTAGGTCAGTGTTGAAAGTTTATAGGATTTTTAAAAATAAAATTATTACCAATTTTTCCACAATATCTTGCAGCAGAGAATTTTCTTGAAAAATGGTTCAAAATTTTGAATTATTTTATCTCAAAAAAAAATGAATTAAAAACAAAATAGGTACAAACTTGGTGGTAATGAGTTGCCAAATCCTGTTTTTTTGTTTTGATTTCCAAACCCACGGTATGCTTTTGAACAATAAAAAGAATACTGAATGATGTCTGTATTTGAACGTTAATTTCCACACTTACTTGTTTTGTTCAATTTATGTGAATGGTCCTTATCATTGTCTTGACTTTCTCTATACAATTCCTTCAAAACATCCTGGTGCAAAAAATAAAATATAGAATAAATATAAAATTATATGAATAACTATATGTCTATCGTCTATGAAACTTTATGGATCAATCAATTTGATATTAGGATGAATCAGATATACTTATTGAATTCAAAAATTCTGTTACTTTCGACAAGTCTCTTATAAATCACATTTAAGGCAATGACATAAACAAAATTGATTGATCTGAAAAATTCTACAAGAGCCTAACAACAGAATTTAATAACTTGAAACCTTACAAATGTTTTAACATTATCATCATCGGTTAACGTCTTCATAGGTTCCTAAAGATGCAATCAGACGCGAAAGAAACTATCTTATTGAATTGGTCCTATTTTTGAAATTTGAGGTCTTTAAGCATTTTTTTATCTGTTGGGTTAATACCTTAAAGTCTCTTTTAACTGAAGTTCTTTGCAACGTTTCTGACTATGTTTGGCCAGTCATGAGTTTATTCTCACCAAGTGGCCAAAACTTAAAAGCCTCAACTTTCTTATTTCTAAAAGGTCTATTAAAAATCTTTCTGAAGTACCCTTTTTTGATTGGTCAATTGTACGGTATAACATGTACAGTTCTGGTATCTTAAAGCATTTGATTGTGTATTACAACGTGAATAGCTTGTGTTGTAGATCTTCAAAGCATGAAGCTTTGTAAGACTAACCCAATATGCATTAAAAACAAGGATAAAATGAATATTTTCCATTATTTTAAATAGATAGATTTTCTCATAGTATTGTCAGTGCACCTTTCAAAAATTTTCAATAAAGCAAAAATGATTAAAAACCTTTGAAGTTTGTCTTATGCTGGCAAAGATCATAGAAGTTTGTGGATCTTTAGAAAACCCTGCTAGCTCTGTATCATATATTATAAACAACATATTATTATGGAATTCTCATGCTATGTGAAATTAAAAAATAATTTATCTCATGAAAGCTGTATATTTTTAGATTCATATCAATTATTGACTAATTTATATTATTTTAAAATGGAGGAAGAGTTAGGTCATGAATAGAAGTCAGTGACTCATTGGAAAAAGTAAAGATGCTGACTATAATAAAATAATGATGATTATAATTAGGTATAAAAATGACATTCTATACAAATATAATAAAACGAAATATATCTAATAGAATAATACTTGTTTAAAACCTTTGTTATTAAAAGATATAATGGAACTTATAAAAACAGAGTATATAACAAATTACATTAAAAATTTTTGAAGCTTGAAAATTTTTAAAGACAAACTAGTAGTAGAAGTGATTTGACTTGGGTGTTTGCACAATGTCTCTCTGAATTTGTCACTCCCTCTTGTAACTAATTGTAAAAATAACCTCAAAACCTGTTCATTTATAAAAATTAATCATGTATTATTTACAAAATTAAATTAAATTTTTTGTCAAGTTAATCTTCCTGAAAAAAATATTAGTTTATCTGATATTTGAAAAAATTATTAAGTCATGTTTATCATTTTGTATGGATTCCTATGTCAGCATGGGTTGGAATGTTAATAATGGCTTCCTCCACGACTTTAAGCAAGTTCAAGATTGAGTCTCATTCTTTCGAGGCCTTTTTTTAGTAACTGAAATCATGTGTTTCTTAGCCTAAATTCATTTTTTTTACCTTCTACCTCAACATACTTATGAGTATTTGGTGAGTTTTAAGCATCCATCTTCGTTTTGGGATTCTCTAAAAAAATATAATGTTTTAAGTACATACAGTAACCTTTAACTTTACACATAATGAATTTTGAGTAAGCCTTGAATTGAGCCAACCAACAAGTTCCTCATTTTTCTGAGTGTCATGGGTAAGCTCTGATGAAAGTTTTTTAAAAACTTATTATTTTTAGAAATTATTAGATAAAAATTTTACCTATGATTTGCTCAATTACATATCCAGATGTATCTTCTTCATTATCTGCAGTAGCAGTTAGTAACAAAGGTAGCTAGAAAAATTTTAAATTTATTGGAAGTGCATGTAGTGGATATTAATGATATAAAGTTATTTGAAATGTTTTTTAACATGAGAGATTTTAATTACACTTGAATTAGATTTTTGTTGCATTAAAAAAATATGTTACTTCTTTTATAAGACGAATGGTTTTCCCTATTTTTGAACCAAATAAGTTTGAGACATTTTCCATATCCATTTTTGAAAAAGTAAACTTAAGTAAAAATTTTTATGTTTTAAGTAATGTCATCAATCTAATTTATCCGTTGTGAATAGATAACTTCCAAAATATGAATCATAAAAAACATTTCAAATTTCAATTTTTTATTTAAACGAAATTTTTCGATATATTTTCGAGATCATCATCAAGTAGCAGTTACCTGGTGATATAGAAAATATGTAAAAAAGCTTTTCTCGACAAAAAAATTAAAATTTTTTTGTGTTTTTTCAAATTCTTATACTTGAATTTTTTTATATACAAAATCTAACAAAATTTAATTTCACTCGTTATTATCTCAAATAAAATATAAATATCCAAGAAATGTATCAAATTATTTTGCAACTTTTATTGGTGATATTAATTCAACAAATTGAAGTTGATTAAATTTCACTTATTTTGCTTTTGCTTTAAGTTGCCATTCAAATAAACTTCAAAAATTCTTTCATGTAAAATAATTTTAGTTTTAAAACGAAGGTTTTCCGTTGAATTCAAGTTTATTTTTTCTATTTCTTATAAACGTATTTTATTTCTTACTTTTTAAATAAAAAATCAAGACACAAGTATTATTAAAAACGCATGAAAACAGGAAAAAGTTTCAAAGCCAAGTATAAACAATTCAAAATATTAACTATAATTCTAGCTTTTACTCTAATAATAACTCTAATTCGACTCAGCCCTCACTCACATCCAAACCTAACCATAAATCACCTTTAACGGAAAAACAACCCTAAGTCAACCTTTTTTAGCTATAACTTCAAGCCAAATCATACCATAACTCAACTCAAAATAAAGCCAAACTCTGCTTCAAACCCAGTCTCAACCTTATTTTATTTTTATTCGTATTTAACTCAACTCTCATACAATTTTTACTGATATTGAAAACACACATCTCCATTGAAAGTTTGCTCATTTTGATATACTTTAACGTGCGTAGACGTTTGGAGCTTTGTACTTTTTGGTGAAAAAACATTTCAACATAACATGATTTTTTAATATATCGCATTAATATTACATTTCAAAAAACTTCTCACAGTGAAGATGATATTTTTTGTAAGGTACAAAGCAACGTCAAAGGTATTGTATTTGCAATGAAGATTAATTGCGATTTCCACATCTTATTATGTTTTTATTTGTTCACAACACATTCAATTGTCTTTCATGTAATCATTTTGATTGTTATGAACAACTGAGATTTTTTTGAATGTTTGAGTATTTAATTTGTTCTATTTTTATAAAGTCATTTTATTTTCACTCTTCAAGCCATCTATACTCTTAATAAATCAAGTTAGATTATACAGCTGTACATGTTCAGTAACTGGGGTTGACAACAGTCAGTCTTGATTATTGATACTATTATAGCGTAATTTATGAAATGAACTATTTATTTGGAAAAAAATTCAACAGACTGCCAGCCGAGCTAACGTCTAACTTGAAATTATTGATTTCAAGATTTTGTGTTTCCACACTTGGGCAGTTTGCCTTGCCGTTGTCAATAAAAAAATGATCATAAGCCAAGCCAAATGACAACAGTACTAGCATATCAGATTTTTGATGCCTGCTACCAGAGTCTACTGTCATTCAGAAAATTTTAGAAAAGCAGCCTTAGATTGCAGGTGCTAAGTTTGGTGCAGTTTTTCGTAAGATATTTTTGTTTGAAATGAACGCTTTAAGGTATCTCACATGAGATTATAGAATTTACAGACACGAAACTCAATGTTTGAGGAATGTTACGATATAATTCAAACATTTTTGAAGTTTTAAAAAGCAGCTTTTGAAATAAATTCTATTAAGGTAATTTGGATTTTTCTACTCAAAAAAAAAATTCTGTTTTTGTTGGAACAAATTCTATTTTATTTCATCATTCTTCAGACCAACGTAGTGCGTAAAAATTTTTAGTTATATTTGCAACATAACATAGCTGCTTGTGCTTTAGAATTAGCTTCATCACAACCTTTTAAATAATTAAAATATTTCAAAATAAAGTTAATTTTTCAAATAAACTGAAATTGAATTAAATTCTCCATACAATTTTTTTTTAATAAATCACAAATTTTTCACAGGGTAACTTTATGCTTCATTATAAACTTGCCTAAAGACTTAATTTCTTATCAGACGATCAAAAAAGTTTAAGTAGATTTTCAAACGTTTGTGAACAATGCAGACAAATTGCCATAATGATTAAACAGCATAAAGAGTGCTATTTTAATTCTAAGACTTATGTAAACCTTTTCGTTTTGCTACCATAAATGTGCTTTTCCCTTATTGTTTATACAAAAAATCCTCATTAAAGGAATGCAACATTTTTTTGGTCTTTAAAAGCAATAATAAAGCACTTTCTGCTAAAAAAATGCCAATTTTCAAAAAAGAAAAAAAAAGGTAAAAGTAGTTTGAGGGAACATTAATGGTTGTCTGAAGTTTAATTGCCAGAAGATTTAAAATATTATTACTCGAATTCAAATTTATTGACATTCACATTAAGCTTTTCAATTTTCTAAGTTATTAATTTTTCAACTGTTTATTCCGACTGGCGTCTTTTCCACTTATAAATCTTATGCACTCAACTAGCCCAGTACGAAACAACTACCAAACGCCTTTAAACGCCTGACACAACACAAGTCTCATAAATATAAAAAACTTGATTGAAAATTCACAAAATTAAATGTTGATATAATTTGTATATGCATGTATGTAAGTCAGGGTTGGTAGCACATTAGGATGTACCACAGGGCGTTACTCCTTGTGTGCCAAAAAATTGAAAAAAATTATTTTTCTTGTGTTGAGCTTCAAATGAAGGCCTTTGTTTACAAAAAACCTATTTTAATATAATCTATACTAACCATACCCCTTATTTAATGATATGTAAAAAAAAATTTGAATATATGCTTTTGAAACTGAAATTTTTAATTATATTGAACTTATCATTATTACGATCCTCATCTCATTATTAGTTATTCAATTAATTTTTAAAAATTTGTTATCTAGAAACTCTTCAGGCTAAAATTGACAACCGTTTCCGAATGAAACTGTTTTGTATGTAACAATTCTGTTAAAATAAGATGTGATAGAGCCCAAATAAAAAACCGAAAATAATTATCTAAAAGGTTTGAACATGACTAAATTCAACTTCAAGTTCCCTCTAGTCTCTAACGAAGCTAAAGCTACATCGTACCTCACTAATTTGACACGTTAAATCTAGGATATATGCTTGTGTTACATATAACTAAGTGCGTTGATATTAAAAAATTATTATTTTGAAAAATTTTATTTTCTGACCAAACTGTGAATTTCATTGAGATTTTGTAATTCCATGGCTGCATGAAACTTCGGAAATTCAATTACTCAAATAATTAGAATTTTTCAAAACTGAAATATCAAAACTATGTAAAACTTTTTGAAGCTCTTTTTTCATTAGAGTTTTTTTCCTAGATAAATATATTGTCAAGTCGTTTTCTATTCATTTTTGCATTAATAATCATAATAAACGTTTGAAAAATCTTCCTTTGTGCTTTTTCCCACCACGGTTTTATTATAGAGCTTCAGATCACAAAGGATTGTAAAGAAGAAAATGATGCCTTATGAGGTGTGAAAGAGATTGAAATTCAAATAGGGTTTGCTTCAAGTCTATTAGTATTATTTAAAATCATTGAACTATATTGAAATAAAAAATCGAATAGGTTTTTAATTATCAGTATAAAAACAAATCGAAAAAAAAAGTTGATAGTTTCAATAAAATCTGCTTTCATGTTGCGAGCTAAAGAAATACCCAAACAAAGAACATAAAACAACCCAAACAAAGAACATAAAACAAATACTTGGTCAACGGCGAAAGATTAACGTTTGGAGCTGTCATTCAAGGAGTCACTCTTCTTCGATATGTTTTCATGTTTCAATGAATATTTTAAAATTTTCCAAGCTTTATCAAATAGTCAATAAAATTTTTGCAGCTTTTATTATTTTCAATTTTGTACAGTTTGACAAGAAAGCTATCGAAATTAAATTTGACCATTGATACGGTTTCATTTCAGGCAATCTGTATGACCGAAGCACGCAGGCATGCATTCAAATGGAGCATATACATGAATGGCAAGATCGAAGCTTAAAAATTTAAAGTCAGTAAATATCGCATAGAAAACAGTTAGAGAAAAAGTAACAATTTATTTGATAAAATTTTTTATCAAGTTTAACTTTTATATTAACCTTTAAAATAAAAAGGGAATTTTTTAAAACATTTCCATTTTATTTAATACCGTTAAAGGTTAAGTGGAGTTTCGATATTGCAGTCTTTTTTGTGTTAAATCGTCATTATGAAGATAAAAGAAATTATAATCACATCAAATTAAATATGGGACGTTGAGAATTCCAACTGTGAGCAGTGAGTTGAAATCTGATTCAAGTTTTATTGGCAATTAAAGCCTTTATCTTTTGAAAGTCGACACAGAAAGACATAAAAAAACAATAAACATTCAGTTAATAGGTTTTTTCAAATCCATATGTATCAAAAAAAGAAATTATAAATATTTCAAATCATCTCTTAAAACGTCCATAATGGTTCCAAAGTTTAAAATCTCAATAGAACCAACCACGAAGTTTTGCGAGTTAAAATTTTTTTGAGCTTTCATGACGACTCTCAATAAAGCATAAAAACCAATTGAAAACCCTTTGGTTTTATTTTGTTCATTGGCCTTCGAAATGCAAGCAGAAACGCTATCACAAAGCAACCCTGCGCCAAAAAAAATGACCCTCACTGACCAAGCCATGATACACGTATGGTCTTAATGTTTATAATGTATTTAACATTATAATATATTCTATTTCTTACTAAATACATTTTAATTATGTTTAAATTTTATTTTTTATTCTGTTCATCATTTAGTAAGATCCTTTTGTGTATTCACAAGATGAAAAAAAAGTCGAACTTTCGCTTTGAATTCAAAGGCGAAAGAAAATCATTTGATTCTTTCAAATGAAAAGCTGAATCGTTCTTTTTTTAAATAGTTCATAAGGTATGCAAGCATTATTCAAAATGCTCAAAACTATTTTGGAATGCAATTTCAGGTGAAGAAGTCTTTACTGGGAAGACCGGTGAGTTCTCGAAGGAACAGGAGGGATGCCAGGTACCGGAGACTCCAGGCAAAGATGTACAACTTTTTGGAAAGACCCAAAGACTGGAAGTCTATCTCCTACCACCTCATCGTGTAAGTATTTGCTGATGGTGTTTTAAAATTCAGAATGCCATTCATTGTACCGTTGTACTTTGAGTTACTTGAATAGTTTGAAAGAAATTTTTCATTCTGAGTTAAATTTTTTTGTTTTCAAAGCTTTCATGGAATTTTTGAAGTTTAAATTAAGTTTAATAATTCTTTTTATTTCAAACAAAATAAATATTCTATCTAAAAACAAATAAGTGTTTTCACTTGAAGTTTTCCAAGTTCGAAAACAAAATTTCGTTTTTGAAAAATGTTTTTTCAAGCAAAAAGCTAAAAACAATAATTGAAAATTAGTTATGAAAACCGGGTAAACAATTTTTTGCATTAAATTTCAATGCATCTGATTTTAAACTTTTTCTTGGATTATTTACTTTAAATAGTCTACTTCGTAATTGACGCCATTGGTAAGATTAAGCTTTTGTCTGGAGTTGATCAGACTGCAATAATTCCAAGAGTATTATAAAAAAGAAAATTTACATTCAGTGTAATGCTCACATCGATTGAAAAATTACATTGATGGAGAAATGTGTTTGTTGTAATGAGTAGTTTTATACGGAGGCAGTACCATATTTTTTAATAGCATTTCAAGACAATTCAATTTAAAACTTTTTTTGAAATATAATTCTTGCAAAAGAGATCGTCAATTGCTGTGAATAAACAAAACTTCCTTTTCTCACACTGAAAGCGGTTTCTTCTATATGTTTTGATGCGCAACAGAAAATCCTGAAACTTTAAAATTATCAATCTTTTTCTCTTCAATAATTATTAAAATGCTCAGATCAATTAAGATTTAAAGGTATTTATGCTTCTATTTTTCTTCCCGATGATTATTCTCAATTGAAAAATCTTCAACTATAATTTTTTTTAAATGGAAAACAGCAAAAAAGATATTCAAAAGGTTGTAACTAAGATTTCCACAAATAGAATTATCAAAGGCCAAACGAAAATGATTTGAAGGCCAATCTATTAGTGATGCAACACCTCACTTGGTCGCCTGCAGTTGAAAAACTCATTCTTCTTTTATTAAAGTCAAAAACTTTTGAAATGTCATAAACGCAGAATTATTGTTAACCAGTTATCAAAATTTCTGTTTCAATCTGTGGTCTGGTAAAAAAATATTATGCTCTTCACAATCTCAACCGTGAGAAACTATACATCACAGAGAAAAGCTATAAATCAATAACGGTATAATTTTCAATAAAGTTTATTTGAACAAGCTATTAATTCCAACCCCAAATTCACTTAGCTTTAATGTTTTATGACAAGGCGGGGTTTATGGTGGAAAGGTATCCTTATAAATATATGTATATTTTTCATAATGCGAATAATGATTAAATCCTAAAATTGAAAAAAGATTGAATTTTTATGTAGTTTGGTCTAATATTGTATGAGAGAATCAATTAGAAATGTCGTCGAATAAGACTTTATGTTTTATGTTTTTTATGCATATTCTAACTTGATTTACGATTTAAATTCGAAACGGATCTAGAAACCATAGTATTTAAACACATTTTTATGTGATATCATGTCAAATAAATCACAATTTTTACTCAAATAATTATATTTCATCTTACAAACGTTTTTTTTGAAATTTTCACAATGGGGTTCTTGCATGTGGAAGATTAATTTGAAAAAGTAATCAGCTTCTATTAGGATTCAATTTTTAGTAACGACTTGATCTTGAAACGAATAATTTTATTTCATTTTTGAAAAAATATATTTATAATTTTTAACAAAATATTTAATGAATATTTTATTTTAAAACTCTTTTTTCATATTATTTTCACCCTTCAAAAATAATCCCAAAACCATTTTATGCCAATATTGCTGTGGAAATATTGATTATGACTTAAGAATGTTTTAGACGGCTATTTGTGATTTATCATACGACCATACAAACGTTAATCTATGTCATGGTTCACACAAGCTCACAAAACACTCTCTGTTTCTATCCTTCTTTACAACTTCTTTTTATCTTCTATGTATTTTTTGCTTAATTTTTCAGTTGTTGTTTTATTTTCTTATGCCAAATTTCTTTAATTCAAGATGTGGAAGAAGTGCTCATTTTAAGCTGTCAGTTGCATTTTTTATATAAGATTAACTGAAAACAATGTTTGAATTTCCGTTTCATAATTATTCATCTTAATGTAATTCCCTGTGGTATTTATTCATCTGTAATATTTATTTTTATTACTTGAACAAAAGATCTCATAAATCATGTTTCTATCCGAAGCAACATACCAGAATTTCACTGAGTCCGCCTCAACGCGCTTACAAACACACCACGAGTCCTTATCATCTTGTGCTTGTCTCCATATGTTTTTAAATTCTTTTTGGCTTTATTTATTTAAATTTTTAAAACGTGCTTTTCACATAAATTGGCAGTTAGGTGAATATACTGTTAAAATTTATTGTTGCAATTATATAGAATATTTATTTTTAATGCTGAATTCATTCATAAAAATTTTTTAGATTTTTTATTTTTGACTGCTTGAATAATAAGCAAAAAATATTTTTTCGATTCTGAATTTTATCTTCTTTAATGAACTTTTAGTCTTTAACTGAATTTAATTTTGAAAATTTTTTTTTCTAAGTTTAAGAGGTTGTTTTTAAAAAGTTAAAGAATGGGATTTAATTATCAAAACAGTCTCAATGATTTATTTTAAAATTTTTTATAAAATTTCTTCAATAAATACATTCAAATGCCATTTTATACAACTTTTAAATTGTATAGACAATCATTTTCATCTTCATAAAAATATCAATCAAAAAATTTGAGTCATTAAAAGTTGAAGCATCATAATAATCTAACCACCATTAAATGAGCAACATTTTTTCGTTTCGAACAACCATAAATATTTTTTTAAAAATTTCTTCGACCAATGAAAAAAAAACAAGAAAACTACAAGCATTTCCTCGTTGTTTGGCCATGGCTGCTAATAGGAAAAAATTTAACCACAGCTTTTTTTTTTTCGGGTTATTCTTTTCTTGATTTTTTCAACTCCAATATAAATCAATCTCAGAAACCAAAAATTTTAATAGATTTAAATACTGATAGACAGCTATATTCTAATAATTTAACTGTGTTCACATTTTCAGCTACTTCTCTGAAGCAGGCTGAAAATGTTTCAAGTTAGTCTGGCTATTTGTAAGTCCCAACCAGTTTAAACTGCCGGTTTTTGCTATTTTTAAAGAAAAAAACTGGAATAGGAATAAAATTGGAAATCCAAAGTTTGAAGTTAAATTGGTGACAATGATTTTTAGCTCATAATATTTTCATAATCGAAACATTTTGCAAAAACTAAAATAACTGAGGAATGAATAACTAGCGAAAAAATATCTATTGTTATCCTAGATCTAATTATTTTAGTGCAAAGTTCCTGTTCCGTTAGTTATTGTGTTTGTAACATTTGCAGTTTATTGTATTATCGAAGCATTCATAAAATTTCATAACTTGCAAGTTTTTCTCTCCATTCATCAATTTGGTCAGTGAAAAACTTCGAATTTTCTGAAATTTTTTTAAACTTTTCGAAGAAAAACTAATAGTTTTATCAGTTCCTCTTATCATCGAAGTTTGTGTTTGTTTTAAAAATCAATTTGTTTCTCATTGTGTGGTTTGCTATGGCAACTTCGCGATAACACTAAACACATTACTGACTGTGTATAACTTTATATCTTTCAACTTTTCACGTCTTTTTTTTTTAAACATTATATTCTCCAATTAAAAATCATCATAAAAACAGGTTTTGATAAACTTTTCAAAAACTTAATTGCGGTGTGAATGTACAATTATGTACCATCCAGTTTCTTCAAACTGAGTGACAACACAAAACAAATGTTTCCTTCATATAATCTCACCTGTTGAAATGCTCATGCATTGTTCCCAGGCACGGCTCTTCTATGTCGATGTTGGGTGGAATATGCATATATCAAAAGAGAAATTAAATTCAATATAGAGTTGTGTGAATTATCGGATATATTTGAATAATAAAGTTTTAGGTTATTAAAAATGAATGAGTTTTCAACTTGTTTTTATATCCTCATATAACACTTAAATTTAAAATAAAGCATTTTATCTAATAAATGAAAAAATTTTTTTTCAGGCTTTACATTATTTTAATTATTTAGAAACGCCTAATGTATATTATTTAAATAATTTTCCGGCTTTATACTTTAAAAAATCGTTTCAAAATACTTTTATTCAAACAAGAGTTTCAAAATATTAAAAGAAAACAATCACTTTAAGTTCCAATGTTGTAAATTATCAAAAAATATAATTCCAAACAAAATGAAGCAAAAACCCGAAAAAACTTTGATCATGTTTGATCTCATAGTTTTTCACATGTGTGTGCTTACATTTTGTTCAACTATTTCGTACAAATTCTTTTTTATTGAATTATTTTCTTCTCAGATTCAAAATTAATCTATAAATAGGATAATAAAATTGAAAATATATTTTAGCACGCTATTCAGTTATTGAATTCACGTTCAACAACTACTTAAAACTAAACTAAATAGCACTCTTAACTTACATTGTATTGGAATTAATCCAATTTCCCAACATATATATTGCCACACTTACTCGGCCATGACAGATAGATGCCAAGATTCTCAATCAATTGAAAAAAGCAGTTGGTTTAACTTTAATTAAAACCGCCATTTTTTAGAAGATTGTGATTTGCGGCACGAAGATTACTTGGTAATGAAGAAGGCTTTAAGCTTCGACCACCCACACACTATCAAATCTAATGGTTTGATCATAGTTCTCAAATAACACCTGGCTTTCAAATAGATTAAATAAATTTTTAAAACGATTAAGTTATTGAATTGGGGAGTTTCAAGATTTTTATATTTTTCATAGTTTTTGTCTCAAGTCTTCATTTTTATGGTTTTGAATTTTTTCTTCTCAATCATGTTTCTTCTCGATCTTAATTTATCATACTTTTTAAAACTATCAAATTAACTTTTCAACACTTTTATGCTGTTTTTTTTTAATTTCTCGAGACTAACAAAACATTAATACTGATAGGTTTGAAAGTCAAGATCTAAAAGGATCTTTCTGATACATTTCTCAGTTTCCAACTGCAGCATTTGACATTGGGGTATTCCTAACCTACAATAATTACCTGCTTAGTTCCTCTGCAAACAATTTTTTCTATAAACTTCTAGAACTATTTTTTCCTTAACTTCAACACAAAAATGTCTATTAATATTTGATTCAAAAACAAAACATTTGTGTGTTTCAAATTATTTTGATTTCTTTCTCAAAATTTTTTAGAAAAATTTATCATCTCATGAATATAATTTCAGAACACTAGTAAGTTTATAAAGATAGGAAGCTTTTCGTTAACAACGTAACATTTTCAAGTATGAGAAAACGTTTTCTCATACTTGAAAATGTTACGTTGTTAACGAAAAGCTTCGTATTTTTATAAACTTACTATTGTTCTGAAATTACATTCATTTTACGGTTTGGCTTTTGAAAAATTCATTATCATCTCATGCGGTAGAATAATCTTCCCTAACGACAATCAGTAATGTTTGTGCTAGATGAAGATCTCTATGTAATTCGAAAAATTCCGCAAAAAAAAAATTTTTTAGCTTTTATGTTTAATTATATCTTTTTACTCATAGTTGTTGTGCATGTTTTTGAAGTTTTTTAACAATAGAATTGCAATCATGAAGCTTTTCCAGTGCTACCGTGGCAAGTCATTAAACTTAGTCGAAAACACGCTTTATCTGATGTTATTTTCATTTTTTTTATTAATTTATACACTTTTTTCATATTAAAACTCTAATATATTTTTTAAAATATATTAATAATTGATGATTCAGGCATTTTTATTCAAGTTTAAAAAATTGTTTTACTATAATGTCAACTTTTTGAAAATTGTTTGGCATATAAATTAGAAATAACAGCAGTCGCAATAATGCAACATTTAATTCAACTTGGAGATGAACTTTATCTATGAAAAGATTTCAGATTTTTTCAATTTTTTTCAAAAAGAATTAAATTCAATTTTGGGAATAGATGAAGCATGCATTATAAAATTATTTTCATTAATGCCAAAAAAATTTTTTAAAATATTGAAAGAGTTCAATACCCATTCTTACTCGTCTTATAGAACATTAAACATTACTTAGTTTAAAAATTTCTTAATTACCATAAGAAAAATTAACGCATAAAAAACATTTTTTGCTGTTGTAGAATTTATCTTACTTATTGCTCCATATCCGCCCTTCAATCAACAAATGAGTTCACTATATATATACACTATATATAATGCTATTTATCCAGTTAAATAGAACTTTTGTAGAAGTCACACATGTTTGACACTTTCAGATTTCAAATATCTTCATGAATCGTTTTTTTCTGTTTTGTTTTCAAGGTTAAGCACAGCTCGTGTTTTTTACATCGTTTTTCTACGCATTTCAACCAGTTTCAAGTTTTTCTCTTTTTTCATGTTAGACCTTAATCTTGCTTCTTTCATCGAAACTTATCAAAAGTTTTTCTGCTTACTCTCTTCCTGTTTTTTACACTTCATAACAATATCAGTTTTTGAATTTTTTTCTGGCTTTTTTTTCAAGCTCTTCAATGAATTGTTCTAATGACCATTGAAAATTGATTCACTTTCAAAAAACTTGTAGCTTCCTTATTTGCGACTTCAAGTCCTATGTCGTTCTTTTTGGCACAACTCATACACCTGAGACTACTGTTTGAGAAAATTTTCTTGATTTTTAAAGTAATTTTCTCATTGCACACTAAGGATTATAAAAAATTCAAACTGCGTTTTTTTTTTTTTTTCTTTTTTGAGTACTAGAACCTAGGCACTTGAAACCTTAGACTTTTTAAACTAAAATTTTCATTTTTGTACTCGAGTACCTACGTCTTGCTTTTATTAATTTTCTATTTTTTTTGATTTTAACGTTGAATTTTCCAATTCTTTTTCTTTTATTAAAAATGACTACATCATCAGCAAACAGTACCATCTATGAAGTTCTTTTTTATTTTTTTATTCACTTTATCCGTCTGCATTGCAAAAATTAACTAGTGTTTTTTGACGTAGATTTTTATACTTTTTCAACTTCATAAAATTAATTCAAAAACACAAACGTTTTTCTCCTAAATCACCATATACACAGCTATGACATGAATATACATTATATTAGCAATAGTTCAAGTTTATCGGATTTCAAGCTTTTTGGTTTAAATATTTGAAGTGGAAGACATTTTGTTGATGGAAGTTGTGGAACATTCAAATTTTAAAATTAAATTATATACATAAAGGTACGCTTCTTTGAGTTCAATGTAAGATAATCTGAATTCAACTTATCAAAAGCTTCGTACATTCAAAACATAATTTTGAACAGTGTTACTTTATTTCTACAAAAACTTAAATCATTTTTGATTGCTTTATCTCGCATACCTGATTTCAATGAGTAATTGAATTGTGAACAAAAAAATTTACTGTGAGTCTGTCTTTCAATTTTAACTTGATTTAAATTACGTCTCTAAAAATTAACCATTTAAAAACTAAAAATTATTCTACATGCAAAATTTGCATTAAAACCTTTATTTAAAAGCACTGGAAGACGAATAATGAAGATTAGGCAAGGAGCCATAGGTTTTATTTTATAAAACCACATTGTTTTAATTCATACGTTCAAGCATATATTCATTATCTCTTTCTATTTTGCTCTGAGTTACTTATTATTTTTCAAAACGACAGTCTATAAAAAGTTAGTGTTTCAAATTGTAGAATTTAATCCAATTTGAGCATCCTAAGTTTTTGTACCCATGTTTCATACAGAATATATTTTGTATGCTTCATAGTGCAAAAAACTCTTCAAGTTTTGAGCCATTTGATTGTTATCTTCTATGTTTTAAGTAATTTTTTACTTCAAAAAGACTTTTTAAGACCTTTTTGAATTGACCCGTTTTTAAGCAAGGTTTGAAAAAAAACTCACTAAATATATTAATTTGACATGAAAGACGGATTTTTTTGTTAATTTACCTCGTTAAGAGACGAAAAAATCCTTTAAATGAAACCTCATGCGAGTTTTAAAACACATTGTAGTTTTGGTGTCTTTATGGCCGGTATGACAACGACTATTCAAAAATTTTGAGTTTTTTTTATTTCTTTTTAAATTAAAAGCCACTGAAAGTGTTTTTTCAAAGTCTTAACCCGGTGAAAACATGAGAAATTGTCACGCGTGTTATTTGAAGGAATACACCTTCATGAAGTGAAACAGTTGCAAAGCTTGCAACAACTCTTAAAATAGTAATTAATTTTGATTAGACTAATCAAAACACACAAGAAACAAGAAAAAATAGGATCTTCATCAACTCGAAGCTTTTCATAATAACTAGGATAAAAAGTAAGGTTATGGACTTTTTCTTCAATTTTAAAATAGACTTTTCATAAAAAATGTTTCTAGAAATGCCTTAAAAGTTGATTGTACAAATTGAAAAATATCTTTGTCAAGCTACCATGATTTTTTTGAAGTATTTTTGAACCTTCAATTATTCTTGAAGTAATTTTTTCGCAATTTTTCTTTTGTTAATTGAATCTAGTTGTCAAAAGTTATGAAATTTCAAATGAAATCACAAGCATGAAGCAGTATGACGTATTAAGTAATTCTATTTTTTCCAACAAATCAAATATTTCAGTTGCTTTTTCTTATGCATAATCCATCTTTATACATTGATAATTTTTTGTCATACAGCAATTCCTTTAGTTGGCGCAGTAATTCTTTGACGAGCCTTTAATTAATCTTCATCTAGTCTACTTTCAGATCAATAACTTTACATTTGAATCTTCAGCATTTACATTAAGTGTATATATTAATGCTAGACATAAATGTAATCACAGTGACCCTAAAACCCGCAACGAGAATGATGGGATTCAAATTCTTCTAAAGAAATTTATAAAGTTTATTTTTTATGTTATTAGCTAATAATTGAATAGCGCAGTACAGAGAACTGCTTTGAAATTTATTAAAATGCCACTAGCCTTTATATTTGAAATTGCAATAAATTCCATTGAAATGTTTAACAATAATTATTTATATTCATTCAGGTTTTTGATGGTCTTCAAATGCTTGTTGTTGAGTGTGTTTTCAACAATCGACCAATACGAAGAAATGGCGGGCATTTTCTTATATTATTTGGTGCGTTTTGAATATGTATTTGTACCAAAAGCTTATGATATTCTAAAGCATGCGCACAAATAACGGGTTTTTGATGTTAAATTTAGGTAACTTTTAGCATTTCAATATGAAAATATTATTCTGATATATTACAGTTCAATTATAGTCAGTGATACATAAGTTCTCATTAAAATAGAATTTTCAATGTTCAATATGATATACAATATCAATTAACCAAAAATCAACAATAGTTCTTTAATGAGCAGAAAACATTATTATTTACTGCATTAAGAATACTTCGTATAACATTTTCAATCAACCCACCTAGGAACTAGTGATGGTAGTGTGGTTCTCAATAGAGTTCCTAGTGAGAGTTTGGTCTGCAGGCTGTAGGTCTAGGTACCAGAGCATTTCAGGCAGGTTGGGTTTCATCAAAAGACCCTTATGTATTGTCGGTTAGTGGGAATGAATTCTTTGTAGATAGTTTTTAATGATTTTTTATTGCTTGTTTAAAGTAACATATTCCTTTTTTTGCATCGATGTCTTTACTATCAAAATTCCTGATAGGTTGATGGCTTTGTGCGACTAAGACGGCTATTAATCTGAACTTAGACATTTTTGCAACGATTTATGTTGTTGGTTCCAATATATTTCAAAGAAATTTTTGACAAATCTGAACTTAATTAATTTCAAATAATCGTATGCAAAGAATTCAATTATGTGAAAATGACTTTCATTGGAATGATTTTTAAAAATTATTTTTATCGTAGAAACTCATAAATATTTCAGTAACGTGCTTGATATTGAATAAAAATGTAAAGTAAACACTCAAATTTTGCCTTTATTTGCAGATTCTATGATACAATGCAATGCTAAACTTTATATCTAACTTATCGCCAAAATCTCGGCGTTGTTTTTCAATAGTTGAAAAAGTATATCTGCAAAATAAATTATATAAAACCAACTACGTAAACAAATATAAAATGAAACGTGTTTTGAAGTAGGAAGAATTGTCATATAGTGGCGAGTCAAACGCGCCTCCTCACAGCTCCTCAAACTCTGTTGATTCTGCTGCTCTTATAAATAATTCTCCAATGAAAAACGTCTTAGTGATTTATTGTATGTGTCTATTGATAGAATTTCGTGTGAATCTTTTGAAGATGGTTTTTTACGAAAAAACTTGGCAAGATTCATTAAGAGCTCTTTATAAATTGCCGTAATCATGGTTGATAAACTTTTGAGTCGATCCCTATAATGTAGGTTGAAGTTACACGCAAGAGAAACATCATGAAAGGTGAATGTTTTTTGATGGTTCTATAATGCTTGTTTAACCATTGTGATAATTCAAAAACATTCTTTAGAAGATTATAACAGTCCCACAAAAGTAAACTCATAACTTTTTTGTTTTCGTCTTATAAAACTGTTTAATTTTGTTCATAAAATTTATAGTACCCTTTTTAAGTTTTTCTCATTTTTTACTTTTTGAAAAAATTATAATTTAGCTCAGACACTTCGGTGACTCATAGAGCTAGTATTAAAAAAGTCATTCAGATGTTAATTTAAGCTCAACACAGTTTTACTTCTGTTTGGGGTTCTAGCTTGGTCTGCACCATGGTAAAGTATCTAAATATTTAGTTTCTCATGTAACATCAACTGAAAAATCCATTATTTTCGAACCAATGACAAAATTTTCACGCAGAAAGTTTTGTGAGCTTTTAAAAATCTTTTTAAAGGATTGTGGTGTATCAAATCAAATTAGGAAAAATTTAAATTGGTTTTAGTAATTTGAAACTTGAGTAGTTTTGCACAAAAAATACATTACGAAAGTTTAATATTTTGAAACTTTAGTATTATTTTGAAGCACTTTAAAAACTTCACAAAAAACTAAATAATTAAAAAAACTAGAAATATTGAGTTTTTAAAAATTCTTCGGTGTATTAATTTTTTGCTTAAAAATTCTATTACTTTTTTCATAACTAAAATCGTTATTCAAGCGTAATTATGTCAAATTTTCCATTAACATCGATTCAGTTTTTTAAACTCTTCGTAAAATTCCCACAAAAAAAGTATAATTATCTAAAATTTTTAAACAAAACTGATCAAAAATACTTATAAAATTTCAATTGGTAGTTTCATTAGTCATGCAGAAGACCGAGTGGAGTGGAGTCAAATCTATAGACACCAGCTGTTCAATTTAGGAAAAGCCACCGCTTTTATTAACCCAAAAGCGGATATTGCAGGGACTGCATTGAGCTTCGATCCTTATGAATACAAAAGCCTGTTTTGTTCTTATCAAACTTTTATGCACCGTTTTATAGCTAGCGTGTATTAATGAAAGGTCGGGCATGAAAAAAAATTCCGACAATTTACTTGATCTTTCAGTCATGTTTAAACTTTTCTTTCAAGCTTTTGGGGATATTTTTGACAGTATTGGAAAAATTTTCATTCATTAAAATGCGTTTTAGTTGGTTCATTTTTGACACTTTCAATCAATACAATTTTTGAAGTCAAAAAATAATTTTTTTAAAACGCTGGTGATTACAATTTGAAAAGTGTTTTTATAGAATTTTATTTCAGGGTTTTGGAAAAATTTTAAAATTAATTTTAAAAATCTTTTTAAACATAGAAATTAAACATTTGAGATTATTTTTTTAAACGTGGAAAATTTTTGGGCATAAATTTTTCGGTTTTTACCAAAACATTTTAAAACATTTTAAAGGTTTTCCAATTTCAGACCTTAAATAATTTGCCTAGCTTTTAACTTCAAGACTTTTAAAATTATTTCCATTGTTTTTTCTTTTAAAAATATTAACTTGACTTACCCAGTACAAGCATTTTTCTCTGCAATGCTTGTTTTTTGGGACCACATTATATTGTACATAGGCTTCCAACGAATCATCCCATTTTTTTTATCTTAATCTATGAAATGACTTCCCTAATCTGTTTTGATGTTTCCAAGAAAGGAAATTTTGTATATTATTTAATTGACATTTTCTGTATCGTGACATTAAATAAATCTACATTTGACATAATAGAGCCATTTATTTCCATGAATTAGCTATTTTATTCTATTGAACAAGTCACAGTAGTCTGAAAATAATTATGTTAATTATCAAAAAGTCGTATAATGCTTTAGCATAAAAAAGGTTTGATGTCGTAAGCTTGAGTTTTCATTTTTAAATATTAATGAATTAATGAAATCGTGATATTACTCAATTATTCAAAAAGACATTTGGAACGAAATAATTTCGGTATTTTGAAGTTTGTGCATACTAATTAAGTGATAAAAGTCTGCATTCAGAAACACGAAAGAAGAAAACTTGCAAATTAATTTTAAAATCATTATTAACTTGATTCTGAAGAAATGAGTGAATAGTTTCAATCAATAAATTTGTTTCTCGGCGTTTTTGTGTTTGAAAGATTCAGAAATGTCTATTGAGTATTAAACAACGTGAAAAGTAGAAGTATTCAAAAAAGAAAAAAGCGCAAAAATATATTATCTAAAAACACTTAAATCATTGGAAAATCTTAGTGAAAAATTTCTATCAATATCTTGAAAAATAAATACTTAAATCTCTCATAATCATTAAAAGAACCTCAAGCCAACATTAATCGCATTGAAACACAAATCCCACAACCAAACACGGCAGACTTCACGGTTATAGTGGCTGGTGTGGTGATTCTGTTCATGGGCTCTGGCAGTAGGGTCTTCGCCACATCAGCTCTCAGAGGGCTGAGATTCTTCCAGATTTTGAGGATGGTTAGGGTGGATCGAAGAGGCGGGAGCTGGAAATTGCTTGGGTCTGTAATATGGGCTCATCGGCAGGTTCGTGGGTTTAATGAGGTTTTTATGCTTTCAGGTATAATCTTGATCTATATGGAATAATTGAACTTTAAACTAGCAGTTTTGTAATGTTTGAACGTTATCATTTGATTTATTAAACAAAGGTTTCAGCAAAAAAGAAAATTGTATGAAAAAACAATACTGACTTTATTGGTATTCAGTGTAAAGTTTTAAGTTATTTGATTAGAATCGTCACACAGTACAACACAATTAAAATTTTTTGACTAATAAAAGCTCGAAATAAATAACTTTCAAAGTATCTTAGAGTGCTTTTGATCCTATTCACCTGATAGAATAATGTAAAGCCTTAGATCTGCCGATATACCATGTTCCGTACAGTAGGGCTATTGTATCGGCTACATTGATAAATTATACTTAATATTTTATGTTTCATATTAAATGATTTCTGTTATATATTTAATTTTTTGTTGTTGTATATTCACTGATTTTGGCATTTATTTATTACCATATTAACATATACACTAATAGTGAGACAAAAAGATGCTAAGCTTAAACATTTGATTTTTCACGCATTCCATAAATTTATTTTTTTTTTCATAACTTTAAAACTCTTCGTTTACGTTATTGACCTTTTGGAATATCTTTCCGGGTTTTTTACATTGGATTCTCTCAGTTTTGACATATATTTCTGGCTGGAAATGAAGCCTAAGAGGATTTATTCATCTTGTGATGTGTTGATTGTATTCTTTTTACAACCCTATACTCGACAAAAATAATTTACAGTATTATATTTTCAATATAAAAACACTATCAAAGTTTATTAAGTTTCAAGAAGCTTTTGTAAAAAAATCCATGAAACTTTAGAGATTAAATTTTTCAACAAAGCTCTTTCTTTTTCTACTAACTAAAACTTTTTATTTGACATTCAACAGCTCTAAACTAGAATAAAATATTTTACAGTTTTATTCTGCTATATGGCAACTGTGGGTATATCAATAAACTATCATATGAAAATTATTACTGATATTATTCTGTTTTTTCACAATTTAACTTCAATAAGTGTTAATTAAAAACAACTTCAAAATTTTATAAAATTTTTAAAAAGATTTTTCTAGCAGTATCTGAAATGTATAAAAACATTAGCTTAATTGCTTCGTGTTCAGAGTTGAATTAAGCAGATTCCAAGTCGACTACCAAGGATAATTGCTTAATTGCTAGTAATGTAATCGTTCTAAACCTCTCGTTTAAAAATATTTTGTGAAATATTGTGCCTGAAATTTAATTTTTCTAAATGCTCTTTGCATGAATTTTAATTTTTATTTATGTTACAGAACACCCATTTATGCTGTTTCAACTTTTTTCAAATTTTTATGAAACATTTTCACCACAAATATGGCATAGTAGTGTATAAATGTATTTCTAAGCATTTTGATGGTATCCTAGAAACATTATTAAAGTTATTCACATCAAACTCGTTTAAATTTAAAAATAGTTTCTCAATTACTACGAGTTTTAGTTATTTTTTGTATCTATTATTGGGTTAGGTTTCTCTTGTTTTCTCACTCGATTTTTAATAGCACGAATCTTTTTAGTTCATTGTTGGTTTAAAAGTTGGTGAATTAATATCGATGTTAGCATATTTGTCTTTTGGTCTATGTGTAAGAGTTAATAGGCTGGTAACTCGATGAAAAATGGGCTTTTAATATTTATACTTATTATTCCTTTTTTCGCCATCTATAGAACATATTTCGCCAAAAAAATTAAAAAACTCAACCGGAAGATTTGCGTTTCAGAACTTTCATCAAAGACAAATTAAAATTATTTTTTTTTTGAATTAATTTTTATTCCCATCACGAACCCTTCCATCCCATCCGCCCATCATTCACCTTCTCATTTCTAATCACATATACTTATATATTTTTAAGAAAAACTGTTCATCCTCATACATTACCTACCACTTATTATTCATTATAAGTTTTCTGTGATATAAAATTGAGAATAAATTTTTAAAGTTTAAATGAATTTAAATTTCAATAAAAGTTTGTGTGAACTATTATTAAATAATGTAAACTAACTTAATTATGTAAAAGTGAATTTTTCAGTGAAATTCCAAACAAAATTGCCTTTCAAGCTTATTTAACTATCAAATTTTGAATAATAAAATAATTTCTCATAGCATTTCAATTTTAATTTCTAACCACATTGCAATAATTTTTGATAGTTTTCATATGATTCATAAGCTTTTTATCATTTTCATTTGTGCATTCTTTTACAACAAGCTTCTTATTCTCGGAACATCCGGTAAGTATTATGACAATGAAACTTTTAGTGCAGTCTTCAATTTGCTTGTTTTTTTCTCAAACTTTCTACGTTTGTCTTTTATGCAATTCCTTTCCTTGATTGCATTAAATTGACGGTAAGTTGAAACTTTCTCTGTTTTTATAATCATTGATTTCGATTAATGGCTTGCATTATGCACTAGTTTTCTTGTTCTTTGTTTTCTAACGATTGCTGATACTGACAGTCATTTTTTTTTTTGGTGACTCAAGGTCTTTTGGTTCAAATTATCGAAACCTTTGAGAGATATTGTCTTTTTCATTAGTTACATTTTTAGTACTTTATATATTTCGAAGTTTTGAATGGAACTGAAAAAACACGTACAATTTTTAGCATTATTGCAGTATGAAATATAAGTGTGAAAAAAAAAGCTACTTTTGTTTCATACTTAGACATTTTAATTAACTTTGGTGCCGAGTTAGAATAGAAACATATATTTTTTTTAACTTAATGCCCAATTTAATATTCCTCAGGAACTCTTCACAACATTGTACATAGGATTTTTGGGCCTTATTTTCACGTCATTCATAATATATCTGGTTGAAAAAGATAAAAACCCAAAAAGATTCGGAACGTTTGCCGATGCGCTATGGTGGGGTGTGGTGAGTCTTTTTTAACTTCTAATATTTCTTTTAATGTTTACCTTACATGTCTTTCTAAGGTTTTTTTTTAAATTTCTAAAAGTTGAACTTCGAAATAGATTATTATAAATCGATTGTGTTTTCAAACTGTTTGCTTACCCCTGCATACAGCCTGGTGCAAAACTGAACGATTCCTTCAAGTTTCTTTTGACATCTTAGTTCAAACAAATCTCGTTTCTACATTCAAACTTCAATATTCGTGGAAACAAAAATTTTTAAATGGTTCTTTTGATTAAGTGTTGATAACGCCAAAGGATTAGATACGGCTTTCAAGTTTTTGTGGCATTATAGTTTGTTTCCATTTGTTTTATGAAGGCTAAAAACTAGTTTGTTTTTTAAAAACCAAATTATTAACAAGTATATTCACATTAAAAGTTAAATAGACAACAACCTGTGTTCACTAAAACAAAAATACATCTTGTTAGTTAAAGGACATTTTACAATGCAGATCACTTTGTGCACAGTGGGATATGGAGACAGCGTTCCTATCACAGGCTCAGGGAAGCTAATTGCATGTGTTTGTTCTATACTTGGCATCTCTTTCTTCGCTCTCCCAGCGGTTATATTTCAATGATTAAATTAGTTATACCTCATTAATTGCATTAGTTATGTTTCTATATTTATGAAAAGTCTATTTATAACTTTGAAACCCTTATTCTCTTATTTTGCCTTCATTTTTTCATATTATAGTTATTTTGGATTATATTTGAATATTTTCGAGCTGACAAACACAATCCATATAACCAACGTGTTATTATTAGTGAGAGACCTAAACAGTGTCTATTGAGCAATGTATAAAAAATTATCTGTCGTTTTGGGATTATTTTAAATTGATAAAAATGCGCACATGATTATTCGAAACTAAAATTTTATTCAGAATATTTGTCAAATGTTTTTTGACTTTTTTTACTTATAGTCATTTCAAAAATCAAAATTTCATATTTTTGTTAAATTTTGCTAATTGAAAAAAAACTAGAATGAGAACAATTTATGTTCTTCAAAATTTATGTATTCTGGACTTTGAGTAAGCATTAATTTTAACAAAGTTTTTTAAACTGTTTTATTTGGTTCAGGAAATAAATTTGGCTTATCTTTTTATCAATTTTTTCTTTTAAACTGTCTATAATTTAGTTGATGAAATTTTTATCAAACTCAGTTATGTCTAACTATAATTTCACATCAAAAATAAACTTAAAACTGTAAAATTCATCTTATAAATACAACCTTGATAAAATTGTTTTATACTTGAGTAAAAAATTTTTTTTTTAAATTAAGTTTTCTAAAGTTTATATGTCTTATTTTAACTCAATATCTAGGTTCAAAAGGTAAATTAAACCAACATGAAAGATGAAAAAATTGTATTTTTTTCAATATTTTTTTTTCAAATTATTACACCCTCAATTTATTAAAAGCTCAAAAATGCAATATAAAATAATTTGTCGATATTGTTTGCTTATAGATAGCCCAGTTGTTTCATATCCTTTTGAACACACGATCCAGTAACTGATTTGAGTTTGCAACTCAAAATATCAAGTTTTGCCTTTTATTCCTTGATGTTACAATTTTTAAATTTTAGCTTTTTTAACTATGCTGCATAAAATGTTTAATACTCTTTCAGCCATGAAAAACACTTTTGTTGTGGTAGTGAATAATACACAGAACTTATTTTGCAAAAAGCGTGTTTTAGCAATATGTTTTTACGCTTTATATTTCAAATCAATTGCTGATCTATTAATCATTATCCTCTGTTATTTTTCTCGTTATTTTGTTTCGAGTTTGATTCGCTTTTTTGTTCCTACTTTATTAGAACTTCCTGAATAGTTTATGCTATTTTTATTTTCACAGTTTTCGAGATAATCAAGTGATATGGGTTGTTTTGAGTTTCAGTGATAACTTGAAATTTTTTTGTTTTTATACAGAAGCTATATAAAAAGAAATGAGATTGAAATTTTAAACTGATGCTCAACTCACAGAACTCTAAAAAAGCATTTTTTATTCTGATAAAACGTGTTTTTGTCGCCTTTAAGCTTATTTGGAGATAGTTTTTATATATTTTTCAGTTAATGGTTATTATACTAATTTTTTTCAAAAAATTTTAGTTTTAAAGTTTTCTAAGAAATAATTAGCTTTGTTTTATTGAAGTTTACAATACATACTTTTTGAAAGTTTAATAACCTTGATGCCTACATTAAAACTTCAGTTTGGCATAAAATATTTTTAACTAAAAAAGATAATGCTAGACTTGCCATTGCTTGAAAATGCCCTCACCATGCTAATTTCTGGATGGTGGATTTTAAAAAGCTTCAGTTATGAAGATTCAGTGTTTTAAATTTGCAAATTTATTTTCGAAAAGATTTTTAACTATTGAGAGATAAAAAATCTGTTTTGACCATCATGGAACAAATCAAATAGAAAAATCAGATACAAATTGGGTGTAAAGGTAGGCTGTTTGACAGTAATTACAAAACAAATAGACTTAATTAGGCTTCTGCAATAGATTTTTTTTTCAGTGTTTCTTTATTCATGTTTTAAAATTTAAAAAGTAAATTAAAAATTGTTTTTTGTGCTCAAGTTGAATTTTTTCCAATTTTAAGTTGTGAATTCTTATCTTTTATATATTATTATTTTGACTAAAATTTTTTTAAAGCACAATCGACAAAAAAATTTGCTTTAGAAGCGCATATTTAAATTCCTTAAAAATTACCCTCTATTCAAGTTTTTAAACTTTTTTCTACGATTACAACTATTTACAAAAAACATTATAAAATTTTTTACATAATAATAATTATCATTGTTATTAAAGTTTGTATAGCGCGCAATTCACAAAAAAATTTGCTTCAAAACCAATATTAATAACAAACAGGGCATTTTGGGTTCAGGGTTTGCTCTGAAGGTGCAACAACAACAACGTCAAAAGCACCTAACACGCAGAAAGGGACCTGCAGCCATCCTGATCCAGTCTCTATGGAGGTGGTATGCTGCTGATGAAAACTCCACATCCACCGCCACATGGAAAATCCACGTGAAAGCTCACAAAAACACCCAAAGGTTTAAATTAGAATTTAAAATTTTATTCTATTTTATCGGTCTCAAATATTGATATTTCGATATCTTATTTATCTTTAGTGTCATTTTTTAAAATTTTTTTAGCGAATTTTATGAGAATTTTACGCAGAAATTAACTTTTGGCCTAACCTTTGTTTTTAACTTTTTTACATCTTTTATTTCAAATTGCAGAGATTTGTTAGTAAAATAAAAAAGTTTCAAAAATTGATGTTGAATCTTGAAAACAATGAAATACTATTTATATTAAACTTTCTTGGAAACTTTCATAACAAATACTTCAAAATTGATTCTACTTTGTTTGAAAAAAAAACTATTTTCACGTGATTCAATGAACTAAATTGCTTGAGTTTGACTTGAAAGAAAAAAAATTGAGTTTTCGACTAAAGTCCAATCATCCTACTGAACAAATTTACTTTTCAAATTTTAAAATATTCTTTAAAATCAATTTTTATAAAAAAATAGATTGAATTTTGTTTTATAAAAACTCTTTTTTGAATATTTCAGGTAGATAAATGAGAAACCTCTTATTGACTTTTAAAGCGTTATCATTTGTGGTTTTGGTGTATCATCTATGGGCAAGTAAAACAAAAACTGAAAATTTCATCGTGTCCTTTAATTCAACTGATTTGAAAAGCTTTTTGCTATGAATTAAAAATAGGATAGTATTTCAGCAATTCGAGGAAAATGATTTTGCTAATTATTTTGATTGAGTGTCGTGTTTTTCTTTATCAAGTTATCCAAAACTTCTTCCCGCATTTCAGTTTAATAAATCGTACAATATCCCATTCTATTTGAAATCATTCTATTTAAGATTCTATTACGATTTTTAATTTTCATTGAAAATTTAGAAATATTTTTTTTTGGAGCTTTTCCACGCAAGTCATTTTGTTGAAGCATTTATCAAAGCAGCTTCAATTATGCAACTTATTCAGAGTTATTATTTCCTAAAATATCCAATTTTCAATTTCCGTATCAAGATTGTACAATTATAAAAAATTATACTGCTGTAATGTCACTTTAGTTACGGTTGACAGCAGTTGACCTAGATTGTTGATATACTCATAGCGTAATTCATAAAATAGCTTTTCATTCAGAGGAAGTTTGTATAGACTGCCAATCTAAGCTAAAATCAAATTTTAAATTATCAAGTTCAAGATCCGCTGTTTCTACGTTTAAGCAATTTTTTTTCCGTTGTCAAAAAAAGAAGGATCATTAACCAAACCATCAGACAACAACACCAAAATATCAGTTTGTCGATACCTGCTACTGGAGTTTACTGTTATCCAGTTTATAGCAAAAAGTCAGGCTTTAACTATAAGCGCTAAGTTTAGCGTAGTTCAACTTTGTTGCCCAGAACCAACTTTCATCAGTTAAAAATAATTTTAAAAAATAACTTTAGTATAATTTTCAATAAATTGAAGTTTTAAACTATAATTATAAACAACCAATTTCTTAAAGTTACTGGGCAAAAAACAAGCCGAACACCTCCTTTATGAGCCGCTTATCAGTGCGCAGAAAAGACAGCAGCGTTAAACAGTTGAACCTTTCTTCGTCCATCACAGGGCTACACTCTCCCATGATGCTCACAAGACCTTTCCTGCATCGCTCCCACCAGCCCTGTCCTGAGGAGTGTGAGCTGCATTGTGAAAGTGACTCAAGGTTCGTGGTTTAACGTCAAAAGTTTTTTATTTGGTTTTGTGATTCTAACATGAATCTTTAGAATGAAAATGCTTTTTTGAAGTTTATTTAAGTTTACGAAACTTTTCGTAAGCTGAATTCACATTATCAAGTGGAGACAACAAATACAAGTTTGTTGTTTTTTGTAGATATCAATTTATTTTGAAACTTAGTGAAAATGAGTTTTTTTATTTCTCAATTTGCTCATAAAATTATTTAAATTTACTGTGAAATATGTTGGAAATAAAAAAGCTCCGGCAAATTTCAAAGCTTTTTAAGAATAAAATTAAATCTTAAAATTGTTTACACAAAACTTAAATCAACTAATTTAAATAAACTTTAAAACCCAGAATTTTTGCATTTATTTATGTATATTCTTAATAAATGCTTAAAATTCTTTTTGAATAACATTTTCTAATTTAAGAATGTCATTAGCACCCCTATCCTATTCTTAGTCAAGCTAATGCAACAAAATGAGCTGCAATGCCAAAATATGCCTTCATCCCGGCGATAAAAACTCATGATTATTTTAAATATTTTATCGCCAAAATTTTCATTTAGTTTCTATTTTGAACATGTTGAATGGTTTCGAAGAAAATTTCTCATAATTCGATTTGTCTGTCTAACTTTTCAACCAATTTTTTTAATTCAAATCTTTTGATTTAGTTTTGTTTCAAAAGCTTTTATGAAAGATTCACGTCAATAATAGGAGATTTTCTTAATACATTTATTTAAAGCAAAAAAACTATATTTTTCGATAAGTTTAGCCTTATCATAAAGTGCCAGCAAACAAAATTTTTTTTTAAACTTATCGAAAATTATAGCTTTTTGTTTTAAATAAATGTATTTAAGAAATCTCAAAACTTTTTTTACGTGAAAACACATTAAAATGCCTATAAACAATATTCATTTTTTTTCTAAACTTATCGAAATATTTGTTTTATTCCCCAAATATTTTTTTAAAATTTTGCTTGTCTTCAATGAAGGATATGTATTACAGTTGTTCAAATTTTCCAACAAAATTTCGCATAATTAAAAAATCTTTTGTTTATCTAAGTACAAAACTTTTCGGCAGAACTGCCTCATCAGGTAATATATATGAGCAAGCATATAAGAAACTCTGAAAATTGTTACAGTAGTATCTGTCGCTATATTGCTTGATGTAGTTTCAATGAAACAAAATGAATTTAGAATCAAATAAACGAATTAATAGTAAAAATTAAATTTTTTTTACCAACCTAACACAAATATTCAACATAGAAACACTTTGAAGTTTTTTAAATTTCACGAAGCTTGTCGTAAGTAGAACTCACATTATCAAATTAAGTTTGAAGTGCTTTCACGAAGATTATTCAATTTAGAAATTAATTGAATTAGTTCTAAGAAAACATTGAATTAACATTTTTTCATCTTATCATTTGGATGAAGATTCTTTTATCACAATATTAACAGTCAACGAAGAATTTCAAACAAAATATGCTTCAATGATCGTAAAAATATTAATAATAATCGTATGCATTTCGGATTGGCTGAATTATTTCAGTATAATAAGCATCTTAAGCTTATCTTCATTTTCATGAACCTTTTTCTTTATTTTGTCTCGTAAGCTATGGATTGATTATGATTTGTATGTACACTTTTACTAGTCATGTATTTTTTTAGGCTTTCCAGCACATTCTTTCAAGTTTTTCTATGCACGCGACTGAATAGCTACGTCGAAAAAGTTAACTTTTTTAGGAATGGTCCATGCCTTAGAATAAATAGCCTACAAACGCAGACCTTATCGAAAAAAATTCCGGTGCTTAACATTTTTTAAAAAGTTTTTTAGTAGAAAAAATATTTTTTGAATCAAATTCATTTTTTTAATGTTTTGAAAAAAATTATATATTATATTAATAAATCAATAATTTTCTAAAATTTTATCAGAAAAAATCTGACATTATAAAACAGATTCAAATAATTTGCAGTATAAAAAATAGCCTTCAATTAAAATACTATTTAATAATTAAACTGTAATTACATTAAATCATGTTAAACTGTTAAGTCAACTTTGAGTATGGTTGCATGGCACTTCGTATAACCACATATCACTAGTTTTCCCAAACTACCTTTTTCCCCTTCATCTATTGTATTATTTTGTTTTTCTAAAAGAACTGCTAAACAAAACACTTAAGTTTTTTAAACTAATATTCAAAAGCCTCTCTGAAAGGCAGTCTTTCTTGAACCTTCAAAGTACTCCATAACTATGAAAACAATCTTATATCCTTGGGTTTTCATCGCTTTGTTTTAGCTTTCTGAACCCACCGAAAATGATCACAAGATCATACCACCAACACGTGTTATCTTCAAAGCGGAAGTAGTTGGAGATGAACTGATGATGATGATAGGCCGATAAATTTAAATGTACTTTTTTTTAAATTCAAAGAATTTAATTCTTTTTTGATGTATTCGGGTATTGAGATTAACTACGTTGAGATAAAAAAGAAGTGTGTAATAAAACATTTATTGCCTTGGACTCGACTTCAAATCGTTTCTTTGCCACGTTTTGTTTTATATATATATATATACTTTTTCAAAATAATTTCATCAAGAAAAGTCTTTTAAAATGATTTAAAAATAGATTTAATTTGTCATTTAGTAAAAATATATATAAAACAGCCTGCGTTCCAGCTTTCAACATTTGAAGCAATTTATAAATACTTTTAAATTTCAGTGAAGCATTTTCAACTTCTATATTTTTTCAATTTTAACTTTATTGATTAAATTGTGTTTTATTTGTTGTTTTTCCACGAAATTTTTTTCACTCTAGGATTACCACTGTTCTTGAAACAGTAATTTTTTTTTCATGAGCTTTACAAAAAGAACAATTAATTCACTTTTATTAGCGGTAAATTTTTTAATTTTCACACTTTCTATAGACTTTATCTTTGAAGGTTTGATACAGAAAATCAGTTTCTTTTTTATGTTTTCGTCATTTTTCTCACAAGATCCCACAAAGCTAAGTTTTTACTACACATGTCCATAAACCCCCATTTGAGCGTCCTATATTTTTTTCCGATTCAGGTTTATCACATTTCTTTTCGAATGTCGTTTTTGATGCAACCATTTTAATATTTTCATTCTCTTTTCGTTGAAAGCATCCATCTTCAAACAAGAAAACACCAATAACATTAGTAAAACGCAGTCGAGTCAAACACGTATAAATAAAACAAGTGAAAATTTATTGAAAAACATTCAAAAATCAAAAATACTATTTTAACCAAACCGACTTTGAATTAATAATTGAACAATCAAATCTCAAAACTTTTTTATATTTTATCTATCACTTTTTTGTGTTTGGCAGAGAGATATTCGAGCATTTTAACCTCACTCTAAAGTCAAAAACAATTGGTTTTTATCATTATCTTATTTTCAAAAAACGCAAAACAGTAAAGTATTTTGAATATTTTACTTAAATGAAACTTTCGCATATTTTGCTGTAAATTTTCAAAATTATTATTTGCTTTTGCTCCGTCTTTCATGATGAAAAAAATTTCCACTTTTTAGTTTTAATCACTTGAAAAATCCAAAAGAAAGAAGTTTAGAAAACGTTAACTATATTAACATTGTGAGGTCCATTAATGCTTGAGTGCCAAAAATAAAATTTTTATCTTCTAATATAAAATTAATATTTGCTTGAAAGTAACTTACAGTTTAATAAGTTATCTTGGAGCTCTTTCTTACAAAAAAGGTGTCATTAAGATGAGTTTTATAGATGGCTAGTTTCAGCTGTTGTTAAGGAAACAGTCTAAAACACCTTCAAATAGGACTTTTTTTGTGACTTCATTAAAAAATAAACTATGTAAAATGAACTTCCTCAAATTATTTTCTTCAATAACACGCCATTTTGAATCTGCTGCTTACAAAAATGTTACCCGCAATTCTTTGATAAAAAAAAACTAATCTCTTGACCAACCAAACTGTTCAAAATTAATTTTGGAAAAAATTTTTTCCGTAAGTTATAGTCAAATGCTATATTTCACCATGAGACACATAAATTATCACATATGAAATTAACACGCTAAATATCTTGTCATTTAAAAAATAAAGTCTAACCAGCGATGATTTGCCGGAAATTAATTATTTTAAAAAGTTGTTGTTTATTTTTTCAAATAAGAAAATGGTTTTTAAAAATATACTTATTATTTATTTATTGAAACATAATAAATCTGTTCGGTTTGTTTCAATATAATAAATCAAATTTTCACCATTTCAAAAAAATTACTAAAAGACTTTATTTGAGTCTTTAGAAATTCTTTTTTTTTATCTGTACTTTCAATTTGTCTAAAATACCTTGTTTTCAAATGGTCTTAAGAAGGGTCAGTTATACTCCAAACATAGTTTACACTTCCGATAATATTTGATACATTATCCATTGTTAGTGCTTGGCCAGCAAACTTATCAGTACGATAAGTTTGAAGTTTTTAGGAATAATGTTTTACTAGATACCCAAAATATTATGTTTGAAATTTTTATTATCATTTTTTAGAAAAAGTATATTAAACTTATTAATAGTTCATAGACAATACGTTTTAAACAATGAATTCAACACTTGCTTTTTGTATCAGGTTAAAAAGCACAGACCTACCAACGACTCATCACTTTTTCGGTAACAACATGTCTAACAAAAAAGTCGATTTTGAAGGCATCGAACATTATTTTATATATTTATTAAATTGACTTTTATTAAATTAAATCTATTTTTCGATTAAATACACAGAAGAAGTTGACGATATGGAAGAAGTGACCCAACTGACAGAAACTCACAAAAGAGCTATAAGAGCCCTGCGTAAAATAAGCTTTTTCGTGGCCAAGAAGAAGTTCAAAGAAGCTTTCAGGCCTTACGATGTAAAAGATGTCATTGAGCAATACTCTGCTGGAAATCTAGATATGCTGTCTAGAATTAAGATCCTGCAAAATAGGTTCGAAGTTGTATGAAATATTTTTGAATGGTTGTAGTTATAAGTTTAAGAATAACGACATCTTAGTTTTTAATTTTTTAAAATTAAAGATGAGTTTTATTACTTCGAATTAACATTGTGAGATGGGTTTAAAACCGTTTTGAATTATGCTCAAGCTAAAGAATAATTTTTCAAAAACAAACTTTTTACAGACTAGATATGATTCTTGGGAAGTCGGAAACAAAAATAAAAAATGAATGTGATTCAAAAATAACACTAGCATCAAGAGTTGTGAAAATAGAAAACCAAGTTCGAATCGTTTACTTTGTATAAATGCTCAATTAGCTCTTACAGACTTTTCTAAAAAACGTTTTAAGATAAAACGATTTATTAAATATTTGATTATTAATAATATTTAAATGTATCAACTTCATGAATTTAGGTGGGTGATATAAAATCAAAGTTGGATTTTTTGATAGAACTTCACAAATCTGATTCTAAAAAGTCTTCTATGGAGAAATCTTTACTACAATTTCCTGATTCCCCTACTATCAATAATTATACATCATCACCAAACTTACAAGAACATAAAATAATGCAAAGAAATTTATCTGATCCTAGACATTCGCGTAAAAAACACCTTTTGACAGCACGTTCTATCAGCAAAATAACCCTAGGAACATCGGAAACTCTGAAAGAAGAGGTTGAAGAATCCCCCAAAAAACATGCGCCGTCATCTCCAGAAATCTTTGTCCAAATTGATTCTCCTTTTTTGAAACAATCTGATAAAAACGAATCTAAAGGTTCAAAAGTTCAAAAATATAAGCAAAATACATCTCGCCAATCCAAGCAGAATAATTCTTTGGAGACCCCGTTAGATAACATCGCAAGTCACAGACCTCAACTGACAGTTCAATACTACCAAAAGCTCAACTACCACACAAAATCTCCCGGTAATGTTCAAAGTGGCCAAATAAAATAAGAACTGTCGTTCACATCATAACTTGAGTATTTAAAACGTGTAAAAACGGCTATTGAAATGAAATTGTTCATTTTTTGATTTTCTGGTTTATTTTATTTAAAACGATAAATACAAATGATTTCCATTTCCAGCATTAATGAAACCATCAAATTAATTGGTGAAAAAATTTTTATATTTTTATTCTAATTTTTTGTTTTTGCAACGGCTTTCTCGCCATTATTTTTCGGAATGATGCTCAAATAAATTTTATAAAGACATATGTTCCAAAAATACATTTTTTATATGAAAAAAAAGTTAAAACATTAGAACTTGATCAGTTTGAATTAGTTAAGTTATCAATAAAGTTAATTAAACTTCAAAAAGTTTCCATAGACGTTGAAATTCTACAGAATACGATTGTACAATGTATTCTTCGTTCGTAATTAAAAGATTTTCGTTATTTCCACTTATTGCTGAAGATGTCCAGTTGAAAGAGCCGTTTATAAGAACATCGTCATCTATTATGGCAAACTTGTGGTGCATCAAAAACTGCTTGTTCATTCTCACTTCTAATCCTTTATTGAAATAGTTTCACTAATAAAAAAAAATGTATCATTAAAAGTAAACTACCTTCAAGTCTGAATCGGTGTGCTTGTGAGTTGCTGAGTGGTTGGCTTCCGTCGCTTATAATACGTACTTTAACCCCTCGTTTATGGAAATCTATGATGATATCGGCTAAGATTTCTGAAGTAAACACAAAAACACATACATCGATAGTGTGCAAGCATTTTGTCAAAGATCTGAAATTTTAAGTAAAAAATTTTTCATATCCAATGAATTAGAATATTGAATTAGGAATTCTATTTGGTGGGTTCTTACGTTATGAGTTGGGCAAATGAACAATTGATATCATGAGAGAATTTGCACAAAACTTTACGACAACCATGTTTTGAGACAAAATGATCTACACAGACATGGTCAATATCAGGAAAGAAAAGAACTTTCAAAATTTTATCCTTACTTGAAGCTTTTTGAAATTTTTTAGAAAATAAATTTTTTGCGGCGTATGAAGTTACTGTTAAAACAAATAACCCTAAAATTAATTTTAAATTTAACATTCTGGGAATTTTTATTTCTATCTTGTAAACAAGAATTGCTTAAAAGTGGTTTTTTTATAAATTATTTTTTGATATGTTTATTTTTTACTGAAAATTTTATACTAATCAGTTGAATATTTTAAAAATGAATATTTGAACTTTATTTATAGATTATCTTAGCTTTACATTAGTTTCATCCTCCTGATTAATGTTTATTTACACTCGAAAGTTAACAATTAATGAATAATTTTTTTATTGTTTCATAACAATGACTAATTTAGAGTGGGTAGGCTGCAGTTTAATAGGATTAGGAGTTCCTATAATTTTGTTTTTTTACTCTGTTGCTCCAAATCCTATACACGTTATAATTTGCTTTACCAGGTACTGACATTGATTAAGTAAAATGATATATTAATTAGTTAATTTTATTTAAAAATTTTTTATTCTCCACCCAATTTCATTTCAGTGCTTTTTTTTGGCTACTGTCGATAGTGGTTTCTGGGGCATGTTGGATGGCAGTTGTACCCCTCAAAAACATTTTAGTTTTCGGAGTTGTTTGTTCAGTTATCTGCCAAGAAGTTTTCCGTTTACTGTTTTTCAAGATTTTTCAGTTTGTTTTTAGCTAATATTAATCAATATTATATACAAATATCATTATGATCATCAGACAAGCTCAAAATACATTGAAGAAGTTATGGGCTGTGGAGGGTCTATCTGATAGTGAATTTTCTGCTCAAGCCTATAAAATATCTTATGGTTTTCAAATATTTCAAACATTTTTTTGATCATATTATATCAACAAGATTAAAAACTTAATTGCTGAAAAATTATCAAAAAATTTTTCTAATATTTATTTTGAAAATAAAAGATTTTTTTATATTTTTTCATGAATGTATTTTTTTAATGAGGTTTTCTAAATTTTTTTGAAGTACAAAGCTTTTTATAAATCCAGCATCCATTAAGTTTGTATTTGCCACTTAATAATGTAAGCTTTTTTTATGGAAAGCTTGATACTTTAAGCAAAATTTTCAATTAATGAATTATGATAAGATTGTACTTATCGAAAATTTCAGTTTCTTTAAAATAAAGTATCTTCAAAATCCTCATTTTTTGAAGAATAAAAACTGAAATTTAAAATACAAGATATCTCAAAAAAAATTTTCAATGTTTTTCTTCAATATTATTGATGTATGTTCTAATAATTCAAACTTGACATTAAAAATTGTATAAATTTAGTTTCAGGATTTGGTTTTGGTTTTGTTAGTTGCTCTTTCTCATTACTGAACCTACTTGCTGCCATGGTTGGGCCAGGCACAATAGGTTTAGCTGGCAATGATGAAAACTTTCTACTTACGTCTGGTGAGATTAAGATTTATCAAAATTGACTTTTACATAAAAAAGCATGATGTCTCAAAAAATTATCAAAATCATTTTAAATCAGTCATTTGCTTATTGAATTAGGGGTTTTATTTATTTACTCAATAACTTGATTATATATTAAAGAAACATAGAGGAAGCTTGGTTTTATATGCTATATTTAAACAAAGTTTTTCAAACCGAATTATCTTAGCATTTATTTATTAAAGTTTTTTGAAGCTCTAACTTATCCTGCAAACTACTATTAAATTGTAATTTCTATTAAGTATTTTTTCAATGCAGCATTGATGTCATTAAGTTTTTTCCTTCTTCACATATGTTGGAGCATTATTTTCTACCATGGCTTGGTTAAAAAAAAGCATTTGATAACCTTCATTCCACTAATCAGCCACATCTTTATTTCATGTTTGGTAAGTCAGTTAATACCAATCTTTAGATTAATTAAATAGTTGTCTGATGATGATATAGAATATATCAAAAAGCTTCGTCAAAATAAAAAAATTCAAATATTGTCATGTTTTCAGGATTCAAAATTAATATTAACTTCAAGCATTTGTTTATTACCGATTTTCAAGCATTTCATTTTTTATATGGTAATTATTACATTTAACTAAGTGTTTTTTTATCTATTTTTAAAGATTTTGATAATTTAATGATTATTTTTGACTACAACAGAGCTTATCAAATCCACGTATCGGACCCGTACCCTGCATTGTTGTTAGCTATTGTATGGTTTTTTGCCTTTTTCTCTGGGCTTTTAGCATAATAGGAGGAAAATTTAAAAGATTGGTTTTTATGAAATCCTAAAAAATTTGACGTTGTTATTTTAATTTAGAGTCATTTTGCTAATTTTCTTATCAAAAATATTTTTTTTCAAATATTACTCGTTCAATTCCATTTACAAACGCTCTCAAAAGTTTTAACCATTTTTGAATCTATTTTTAGTGTGTTTTATGTTTTTAAATGCTTAAAAGAAATTGTATTGTGTTTTTAAAGCTTTTACTATTTAATTTTTGTTGCATATATTAGTCTCTAGATTTTTATCAAGAAATAATTTAAGTTTCGTTAGTTTTCCTAAAAGTATTGAATCAATAGATTAGTTGGTAGCTTCCTTATGCTCCGTTATTATATTCTTAAGTTTAAACATCTATTTCAATAGTAATAGCATCAACTCATGCAAGCATATAATTAAGCATAAAACGATGATGATACGAATTGCCAATTACATATAATTTCTTCAAACTATGAAGTTTCTTTGTATTTTAAAAAAATTTTCATAATTTGAAAAAATTATATGAAATGCAGGTTTATAAAAAACATGTCTTTGAAAAATTAATTGCCAATTAAAAATTTTTCCCGATCCCTCACGCCATAAGCATAAATTTATGATAGATTGTAAAATTCCTAAAAACATCCGATAATTAGGTTAATACAACTTTCTTGAAGACGCCACAAAAATATGCATAAAATCATCTACGTTTCCACTCCAGTCAGTCATCCATGCACAAAAACACATCGTAACAACTGCCCTAATGAAAAGCCACCTTTGGGCCAGGGAATTCATGCAAAGAAAAGGCAAAATACTTGAAGACGTGTTGCTGCCAATAATGAAAAAAAAAATATTAAACGTTACTCTTGTCCTTAACTTCAAAAGGTTACGAATTTATCAGACCAACCGGATCAAAAAACCCTTCCTATCTATTTTTATCAAAGTCCTTTTCCAACTCACTTGGGACTAATTAACCAATGAAAAACACTTAGTCATATTGATTCAATATTTGAACCTTTGAATACATGTATTCACAAACACACTTGGTTAAAATGAGACGAACCTTATGGACAAATTATAGTTTAAGTCGAAATTCGCGCAAATGAACTAAGTCTATCAAATGCGATAAGTATCATTTTTAATGTGCTTAATCCATGACTAAAACCATTGATAATGAAAAATCCTTTTTTTTAATTATTTCCGGGGCTTAAAACATGTTTGATTGTATTGGAGGCTTGGTGATGGTATAAAGATACCTTTAGAGATTGGTTTAAACTTTATTTCGATATTTCAATAACTTAAGCTTTTTTACAGAATACAATTTTTCAACAATCTATCATTTTAATTTGAAAACTAAAAGACTACATTATCAATTTATTTTGAAAAAATTGAAGTAGCAAATAAAATAAAACGATAATCTAGTTCAGATAGATACCTGATGATGGATGAAATCAAACTTTCGAACTTTGAATAGTAGGTTTCATTAATTTCAGAATTTAAATTGAAACAAATCCAGTAAAAAGTAATGTTCAATTTCAAAAAATCTTTTGCCATCTTTTAAATAAACCACATGTAAGAGAAGGATGTCACACTGGCCACATACAGGCAGTCAACAAGATTTTTTATTCAGCTGCTTCAATATAACTTTGCGGTCATTCAATAGTCTAAAAAACACTTCTGAGTCCTTGGAAAAATTGTTGAATTATTTTTATATTAAAGTAAAAACGTTTTTTAAGAAATTAGATAAAATTATCATGATTTTTTATCGATGTCTTGGAATAAGTAATATTAAATTGTTCTTGGACACGACGTTAAAAGGCACTTGTCCAAGGCATGACATTCAAAAGGATCTACACCCTAGCGTTAAGGCCTGCTAGTTGGTGGGACTGCTACCCTTTCAGGCTACGAATCTAAACGACCCTTCCCTGTTCTCCAGTAATCCTTTGGACTTACTAATTTTATCATGTTTCAAGATAATTTTTTTGGAGGACCCTACACAGATTGTTTCATCAGTCTGCTCTCATTATGCTAGGTTCTTAAGACAAGTTCTTAATATGCAAAGAAACATCCTAGGACCAACACTAACAGCCTGATAATGAAGATAGGGTACGTTCCTAACCTACACGCGGAACATGGGGGTAATAAAAAAAAAATGTAATATTAAATAAACCTTTTTCGATACTGCTTTTCTCTTAGCCTTCAACGCTTGATACTTTTTGTAAGCTTCTGTCACCTGGTGAAAATTACTTCAAATTTGATTTATTTGAACGGCTGTATAATTTATTATAAAAGGTCTTATTGAAACATTTCGAACCGAAAAGTAATATACCTCGAGATCTATGGTGTTGAGTTTTTTCTCAAGTTTCTTCCTTACAAGCTCTTCTTTCGCACACTTTAACAATTCCTGTCAAAAAGCAACAAAAAAAAAATTTTAGTTTTTATAATAAGACTTAAAATTTTTTATTTTTTTTACTCCGAGCACCCTAGTCTTGTTGGGTGCTCCTCATGTCCCCATCAAGACCGTCCAGTGGTCGAAAAGCTCAGCCGCTCTCGCGGGGTCGGTCCAGAGACTCTCGGGACCCAGTGTGGTATTTATTTTTGGGCAGGTGAAGAGGTGAAGGGCGTCGTGAATGTGTGTTTGGCAGAATGGGCATGAAGGTGAGGGATGAGATGAGGGTGAGTTGTGAAGCATGAAGTTTTAGATGGTTTTGGAGTGGGAGGATTTTGGTCTCTGAGTGGAGGTGTTGGGTGTTGGTGTCTAGGGTGCAGCCAGTGATTGTTCTCAAGGCTGCGTTTTGGATTTTTTGGAGTTTGTTGAGGGAGGTGGATGAAATGATGGGTGACCAGATGGTGTTGGCGTATTCGAGTATTCGATGATGGGAAGGAGTAATGTTTTGTATGTGGTGATGAGTGTTTCTTTGCTTTTTCCCCAGTGTGTTGATGTGAGGAGTTTTAGAAGATTGTGTTTTTTTTGTTTTAGTGATGGTGTTGTCTGTGTAAGTGGAGTATTTTAGTGTCAAAAGTTAAGCCAAGGATGGAGGGTTGGAGGTAGTGGGGATGGGAATGTTGTTGATGTGGATGTTCAGGGGTTTGTTATATTTTGATGGGTCTGGGGTCATGAGAGTTGATGTGGTTTTGGTAGGGTTGATTTGTAACATTGTGCAATGTTACAGCGTTTTTGTATATTTATTTTTCTGAGTTGAAGTGTACTAACGCAAAGGTTTTCAAACAACTGCAAAGATTTTCGTAAGATGTTTCACAACAAATAATTTAGAAATTTAATCTGTTGAGCTTCGTATAATTTTTCCTATAAAGCTTTTCAAGTTAGATTGCATGTAGAATAATAAATTTATAATATAGTTTTTTTCATTATCCTCATCACAGTTTATCGCTTTTATACTCCCATTTTTATAGGGGTTTTACTCTTATTAAAAAACCTCAACAAAGTTAGAATCAATAAAGTATATAGCATCTACAATCTGAAGTTCATTGAAATAAAACATAATACTATATGAAAATCTATTTAACCTTCAACTAATTTTTTACTAGGCCAAAACATAAGGCAGTTAGAAACGTTGTATGTAAAAACAAAAAAAAATAAAAACTTCGAAAAAAAAATGTTAAAATTTTCGATAAAAAAGTTTATCAAGAGATAAATTGCCATTTTTACGTAAGAATAAACAATAAAATTTTCTTTTTACGTAAATATAAAGAGACAAAATTCATTTGTTAAAAAGAAAATAACACCTCACCTTAAGAGTTTCAACGTTTTGTGCAGAAAGCATCTTGAGTTCTGCTTGTTTCCTTCTTAACTCTCTCAGCACCTCATCATTATCGTCTGATTTCAAAATATTTTCAATGCCTGATAACTTATCGGAATATTTGTTGGAAAATAATTAGCTACCTTGGAGTGAGTTTTGATCTTCTTCATCTTCATTATTTTTTACAACCTCGTGATCTTTTTCATCTAAAATACCTGAAAGGTGTGTATTCATTGACACAATAACAATATTTCGAATTTTATGTTTTAATGCAAATTGAAATTCTGAATGAGAAGCTTTGCAAAAATATATTGAAAATTTATTGAAAATCAAAAGCTATAATTTAACTATATTTACGATTTAATTTTTTCGCTTGCGTTTTATGATGAGACTTAACTTATCGAAAATTATAGCTTTTGATTTTTAATAAATTTATTAAAAAACTCCTCTTAATTGATGTTTTCGTTGCAAAATTTAAAGTTTGTGCAACGTTTACAAAGCAACCACCTAATTGCAGCAGTTCACTTTTGAGTCGTTGTTCCAGCAAGTCAGAATTGTGAATGTTGAGGTGCTGTGCAAGTTCTGATGAACTCATTTGTGCAAACTCTGACAAATCTGCAATGACCAATGCATATTAACATTTTAATTAGACAAATATTCAATTTTTGAAAAATTGTTGAGTCTAATCAATTTAACTTCATTTGTTAGTCATCATTTAACAGTCTACTTTTATCCAGATTATAACTGAAAAACAGCCTTAAATTAGAGGAACTAAGATTTTGCAGTTTAACGTCGTGCCCAAGATGTAACTAAATTTTGAAGATTTCCAACGCATAATTCGACAAGTTCAAAAAAATAACTATACAGCAACCAAACAGTGATATGATTGTTCAACACCCCTCAATCACCCCCCTCCTTCTATCTCTCAGCAGAAACTACACACTAATGAGAATGAACAACAACCTTCATCACTAGGCATGGAGAAGTCTTCATTGGGAGGCATCATGACATCCTGCTCAACCAGGCCCTGTACCAGCCTCTGAGCCAGTTCCCCATATATGCAGTCACTATCGCTTTGGGTGGTTTATGTTTGATTTATCAATGAATCTTTTCTAGTAGGATTTTATACATACAGATCCTATTGTGGTTGTGTGAAAATGGAAAGTATTGGTTTGCATTTTAACAGCTTATTGAAAAAGGTGAATAAAGAGATAGCATGAAAATGTTTAAAATCTCAAAACACATTTGAAATAAGTGTTTATGTTTCCTAGATTTGAGTTATGTTGATAAATATTTTGAAACCTGTTTTCTTGTTTTTTTGAAGGATCGAGACTGTTTTTGGGCTGTTGCTGAGGCTTATTGCTACCAAAAGTAGTGTACCTCTTGTTTAACTTATTGGCTGAAAAACAATAAAATACGAATTAAAAAAATTGAAATATTCTTAATGATGATAAATAAACAAAAAAATATTGAAATAATGGGAACTAAAAAATTGACTCGAATGAATAAATACCTTCTTTTTCTTCTATGCAAGCATCCTCTTCATTCCATTCGGCAGTGTAGTGTCTACCAAGGGGTGGTACTTTTAAATATTCTTCAATGCTACCATACACATTTATTTGTTCTTCCAAGAAATCAATATCTTCTGAGGTTATCTCTGCGCAATATGAATCAACCATTGCCCAGAATCTCGATGGAGTTACATTTTTTGGGGGTTTGACTTGATAATGTTCTGTTGTTTCTTGTTGATCCTGGTTTGAAAATTGAAAACACAAAACATTGTTTTGATAATAAAAGATAAGTATCCAAATAATGAAAATTTTTATTACTTTTCCTTTTGTGTACACTGCATATGTTGCTCTTCCAGAATCTGTACGAACTCTTTTGGGTGGTCTTTCCTCCCCCAGCTTGCCTTTACTGCCTCTTTTCTGTGCCACCTGTTCCTTTATATACAGTATTCTAAGAAAAACATAGTCCCATATTTTTATCAAAAGCAATTTTAAAAAATAAATTTTCTAAAGTAAAAACTTCAGATTATGAGAATATTTGAAAATGTGTTCTTTAAATATCCTCATAATCTGAAGTTTTTATTGTATGAAATCCAAGTTTACAAAAGAATATACAATCTATTTAAAAAAAGTTGAGAAAAATAAAATCATGGCTATTTAATTTTTTAAAAAGCTTCACTGTTTTCATTATGCAGAAGTAAATATTAATAAATGTTATCTAAAATTGAGTGTTATATAATGAACAAATGTATAATTTATTACTGTAGAGGGACTTGAAACCAGTTTTGTTTTTTCCTGCCATGAATTGAGTCCATGAACCTCATTATTCAAATTCTTCATACGTCTCAAAGTGAATGAAAGCATAGTTTGCATTTCACTTTCAAATTGATCAAGATCAGAATATTCACAGTCTTCATCTTTAGAAACCACTGATAAAAATAAAAAACACTTTTAAATTGAATGAATTAGTTAATTATATCTTATAAAAAGATATGAAATCAATAAAAATAAATTGACTTTACTAGATGTATATTTTGGACAATGTTTGATGTGGTCGAAAGTTTTGATATTGGCAAAGCAATCCTGCACATCTTGAACCAAAAGAGAGGATGAGTTATGAGACGATTTGCCTTTTTCGCCTTTTCCTTTCATAGTGTCAATCAAATTGGAAACAACTACAAAATAATTTTACAAACCTATTTTAATTCATTTAGCTTAAATCTTATCATTATCAAACAACCCAATGAAAAGTAAATTTTTATCGTAAAAGAAATGTATCTAACTGAATCATTTTTATTATGAAGTAGTTCAAAAAATTATTTTTTATTGAAAAACTCTGAAATTCTAAAATTATTTTCAGCTTACGTAAAAATCAATTTTTTTAAACTTATAAACCAATTTTTTTTAGTAGATTTGTCAAAGAAATATTATTAGTAAACTTTCATTTAGAATCAAAAGATAGTTTAAAAAAAAAACAAAATAAAGTCAATTTTTGATCTTTTTTTCAGCTGCCAACATTCTAAGTTTTGCCAGGTCTGCTCTATTGTTTAATGGGGTTCTCATACTAGTAAAATCATTTTTTAACACTAAAGCCAAGGAGGTTTTTTGGTTTTTTTAGTGGGTATGTATGATGCATCGAAGAACTTCTCTCTGGCTTTTTGGGTGGATGTGCGCGGATCAAGTCTTAAAATATGGGAAAAAATACTTTTTTCAGATAAATTTTTTCAAACACTTGAATTCATGAAATAACTAAATAATTTATAAATGAAATTTTTCTCATAAGCTTGAATTTCAAAAATTAATGAACACTAAATAGTTTTAGTTGAAATTTACATAGTATTGTTGACAGTTTGAAATTTTCAAAAACATAATTAAAATTTTGAAACGAATTACATGAAACCTCAAACTTGAGGGCATTTTAAGGATAAAGTCTTAGTCGATTTTACCTTTAGGTTTCTATTCCACTTTTTTCATTTTTTTTTATTTTACTTTTTTTAAGAATTGTTATTTGCTTTCAAATAATAATTATTTAATCAGTAAAGTTCAGTTATAAAAACTGTTTTATGTATGTAGCATTAGGCAAACTTTCGTCTATTTAATGACTCTAAGTTTAAATCCTTTTCCCTAAATTTACTACTGCAACTTTCTTTACTATAGTCCTCTACAGTATATATTTTTTATCCTTTATACAATGTTTATAAAAAGGCAGCTCATCTTGTCTCCAAACTTTTAAATTTTTTTAGGTTACCCTTTTTCTTTATCATTTTACATTGGTTTCCTATTAAAGATAATATTAAGGTTTGTTTACTTCTTTTGCCTCTTTTTTACTGATTGATGAACAAACGTAAACGTATTAAAGAAACTATTTGGTTTCCAATTATAATTTTATGATTAACACCCAAGATTGACGAAAATTTTTTTTAGAAAAAGTACATCTGCTTCTGTCTTTGAATGGTTCTGATTTCATAACTATGAATGAGAAATAACCATATAATCTGAGTAATTTTATTGTTTACTGTGCAGGGTATTCAATGGTTATTTTGATCTTTTCGAGTAACTATGTGCCAATGCAATTCTATTTTTAATATTAGACTCACAGCTGTAAAACAGATTTCCCAAACCTTGAGTTATTTTTTCTAAGAATGACTGAATACAAAATAATTTTTCAAATTTGACGCTATGAGAACAACTATTATCGATTTATGTTTGTCTCCAGTTTGTACAATTTTTATTACTTTCAGAATTGATGTTTCCACTTTTTAAAAGCTTTTGATCTAAGAGGGATGTCATAAGAGTACATAAGAGTATATGTTCATTGGTCTTAGAATATCAAAATGATCAAATTCATTAAATAATACAAAATTGGTTGATTTAATGAAAATTTATTTATTTTTATATTCATTAAGTTAATTTATAGAATTTTCTCAATTAGTTGGTTTAATTGAACAATACATTTTTATAACGTCGATTCACCTTTAAAATAACTTTTAAATATTATATCTTGCTTGAAGTCATTGGTTTTTTTTGTATTTCAAACATTCACAAAATAATTTTTACAAAAATTTTTATTTTAATTTATAAATGGATTTAATTTGTCCTCGTTGCAAAACCTCAAAATATAGAAATCCAGCCGTGAGATTCATGGTCAACGTGTGTGGCCATTCTTTGTGAGATTTAAAAAAAATATCTTCACGTTTGAAGAGTTTCAAAATTAAAATTATGAAATTATTTTATTAGGTGTACAAACTGTGTTGAACTGCAATTCAATAGAGGTTCAGGAAAATGTGAAGTATGTAAAGTAAATCTGAAAAAAGGAAATTTCAGACCACAAATGTTTCTTTCAGCTGAAGTTGAAAGAGGGGTGTTCGTGCGCAAACGTGTTTTAAAAGAGTTTGTTCCAAATTTTTGTATATTTCAATCATATTTTTCAACATTTTCAATCATATGATTGGTTTGTTACTCTATTTTGAAATTTATTTAGTATACTCTCAATTGCATTCGAGTTTCAATTTTTTTTCAGGCTAAACAAAACATTAAAGGATTTCAAAACAAATGATGAATATAATGATTATCTTGAAGAGATTGAAACTATAAGTAATTATTTATTTGAATTTCTTACATTTTGATAGAATTACTCGATATTTTACAAAAAAAATGTATCTTTATTTTCAATAATTGAATTCAAAGAAAATTTTTTATAGTTTTCAATCTGTCAAATGGCATTAATGTTGAAGAAATGAATACAAAGATCGAAAAATATAAAAATGAAAATGAACTTGCGAGTAGAAACACTAAAACAGTATGTAAATTAATTTTTTTTTGAAAATCATGTAGATTTAATTTTGAATATATTTTTTTCAGAACAATGGTACAATTTTAGATGGTGATGAAGAGGTTTTTAAAGAAAATTATTTGAATTATTAAATTAAATTTGTTCTTATTATTGAAATAAATATTTTAGGATGATGTAGATAACACAAAAATTCTCAACAACAATATGAATGTAAGTTGGTAGCAATAATTCATTTTAAGAATAATTTACATGGCAACTTAAATAGTCATGTATATCTGGCCATGAGTTTTAAATATTTTTCGTTTTCTTCACTATTTGATGCTAATAAGCATGGCTATAACATTAGATTCTTTGAGTCTAGTGTGACCTTATTGCTATTACTTTTCAGTCTTTTACCCAGCCTCAGACCTAGTTGAGGGGGTTAGATGGGCATAAAAAAGTACTGCATTTAGCGAGGACTGTTTAAAAAAGGATAGCTGGTGCACTCGATATTTTATTGATTTCATATTTTCCATCTATAGTTCCACGTGTTTATCTATAATTATAGTTAATCAACATAAACCAGGACACTTCTGACAAGCTGACAGAAGGAGACTTCCAATACAAAGAATCACACGATGACAATCAAGGACCTTCTCCACCATCAGCCCATCAGCTTCAAGAACTCGGGTATTGTTCCTATCTTTGAGCAAAACTTATTAAGTTTAATGTTCTCTAATCATTTTTTTTACATTTCATTTCAGAATAATTTTTGTTTCGAACCTCCTAATTGACGTTATTTTAATTAAATTTTTTATTTCCAGTTATTTGAAGAGTATGGGGAGAGAAAGTTCCGAATCAGAATTAGCAGGAGGTTTCAGTTTGGAAGTTGCATGCCACAAATCTTTATCTTACGCCATGACCGGTCTTTTTGTGATGCATAAAATTAAGTCGTGATTTATGCATTTTCTTTCATTTAAATAGCGGTATAAATATTTTGTAATAAATAAAATTGAAATGTTATTTTTAAATCTGTGATGACAACAAAACTTAATTGATTAAAATTGCTTAAAAACACAAAATATTCGTATACTAAAAAACTAATAGTTGTTATCGGGAACGAAAGTCGTTTTACCGGCTGCGAATGTTCTTAGATTTCCTTGGAACTTACCCAAAGCGGCCAATCCGTTAGCTTTAGCTATTTTAAGTAATTCTTCTCTAGCAGATTTTTGGTTTTCTTCTTTACCATGCCAGATAAGTATGGCTGAGGTTTGAAGTGCTCTGGCAAAACTAAAAGAAATTGACCAGGGTCTGTTAGGCAGTTTATTAATGGCATTAAGATTGGTTGTAGCTTCATCTTCCGCTTGACCCCCTGACAAAAAAACAATACCTGGAACTGAAGGTGGAACTCTTCGTTGCAGAGTTGTTAGAGTGAATAAAGCCACTTCTTCTGGAGTACACCTCTTGAGACATTTGAAACCCGGAGTTACCATCGCAACTCTCAATAACATGCCTTCTAAAAATACGTTCTGAATGGCAAGAGCATGAAATACAAAAGCGAGCATTTGTTCTGCTATTTCTCTAGTGATTTCAACGTCGTGAGGACCATCAGGAAGCACTTCAGGCTCGATAATTGGTACCAGACGATTTTGTTGGCTTATAGTAGCATAACGAGCTAACGTATTGGCGTTTTCAATCATGGCTTGGTAAGATGGTGTATGGGATTGAATTTTAAGGACGCATCTCCATTTCGTGAAATGTGCACCATCTTTTTTGTATTGAGCGCATTTTTCTGCTAAATTGTCTAAACCCTGTGTAGTTGTCTCCCCATCTGTTCCGGCTAAAGGTACTACTCCCTGATCTACCTATGATAAAATTCATTAAACTTTCATTTGTAGAGTTTTGAAATATATTGAGACATATTTATAAAATTAATCAAATCAAAATACGAGCCTTTATGCCCGGTACAACTCCATTTTGTTGAAGATGTTTCACAAAAGGCACTCCGTCATTCGCTTTCTGGTACAATGTTTCATGAAAGAGAATACAACCTCCAATATGTTCGGACATTTCTTTGCCGCAGCACAAAAGCATTTCTCTAAATTTTCTTCTATTTTCCTCATTATTTTCAAGCTTTATCATATCCAATCGTTTGTGCATAGAAGCGTTGCTTTCGTCTGTTGCCAATATTCCTTTTCCTGGAGCGATAAGAGCTCTTGCGATCCTTCTTAATTCATCCTCCCTGTCTTTCGGCAGGTAAGGAACAAATCGTGTCATAGTTTCAAAAATAAATTGAGTTTATTAAAAGGGAAAATTAACAAATTTTATTTTAAAAAATGACGTTTGTGTTTACATTGACGCCATAATAAATTAATTAAAAGTTGAAAGATCCTTTTCTATATACTCATGCTTTTAAGATTGCCTATTTTTTGAAATATCTTTTATACGTTTGATTGGAAAATTATAATTGAAGAAAACTATGGTATAAGTGGGTTTTCAAAAAATTACGGGCATTTTTGAGAAAGGATATGAGCGTAGATTGATTAGCTTTTTATGCAATCAAGAAATCAACAAAAAATATAAAGCATAAGCCAATACAATTAACAATAGAACATCAAAAATTAAAAATAAATGAAAAAATAATTTGCAATAAATTAGTGAGTTTATTGAAAAAATTTTAATACAGAAGAGTTCATAGAATGTTTTAAGGGTTCACCTAAACCTCTCAATAATTCAAATTTCAGCATCCAAATAATTCAATCTATTGCAAAATTGAAGAATGGCAAAGCAGCAGGACATGACAGAGTAACAGCTGAAATTGTAAAAGACTGTGCAGGAATGCTAGCTCCAAAATATGAAGAACTTTTCAATGAAACTTTTGAGTTTCACGAAGAACCAGCAGATATAAACAAAAGTCTTATAATCCCCATACCAAAATCTCATAAACTAAAAACCATAGAAAACATCAGACCAATAACAATTCTTACAACAACAAAACTCTTCATTTATAATATTAAAAAGAATAAGGAAGAAATCGATGAAGTTTTGCCACCATCACAATCAGCCTATCGGGAAAACAGATCAATAGCAGATAATGTCTACACATTGAAGGCATTGCAAAGTCAATGGGGGAGACTTCAAGCGCAACCATTTTGTTTTAGCAGTAGATATGTCAAAGGCATTCGACACTGTTTCACGAGGTAAATGCTTGTAAATCTAGAAACATTATCTAGACGAAGACGAACTTAGAATGGTTAGCTACCACATAGCATTGGCAAAGACGTGTGTGAAAATTGGAAATCACTGCGGGAAGACACTGAAAACCAATGTAGGCGTGCCACAAGAAGACATCTTTTCCCCAATATTGTTTGTTGTCTATCTGTTCTAAGCCATTTTTTATCCTATAGAAAAATGAAAGCTTTTAATTTATCATGAAATAAAAATACCAATATCAACATATTGAATACCAAAACAAAAAATAAACTAATTTTGGAACAACGCTTATATAACGAAATAAATTAATTAGTTTCAACAATTTGACATCAAGCTGAATTAAATACAAATAAATAGAAGTATTGAGAAAAAATGATACTATAAGTTACTACTTAGTACGGAGGGCATTCAATTCACCACGGTTTCTTATATATATTCCTTTTTAAACAACTAAAGCTTAAGAATTTTCCAAAATAATTTCGAAAAGTGATTAAAATTAGTTAAAACATTCAAATATTTCTATATATATGAAAATTAATTATATTAAAATCATAATATACAACTGAAGTGTTTAGACCATATAAAAAGCTCTTATGTGTAATTCTTACATTGCAAATATGAAAAAAAACTGGTGGATTGATGGTGGTGGTTAGTGTATCAAGATGGTGTTTCGGTGAAGGTGGGTTGTAAGTGGTGGGTTGAAAGTCCAACCTAGTCATAAAAAATCAGCAAGGTTATTGATAGATTTTTAAAAAAATATAGATTCATTCATAGTTATGTGAGTCGAGATCAAAAAGCCTAACTTGTCATAAAATAAATTGACTAAGCCGAAACCAACCATAACTACTAACTCAACTTTTCTATACAAACTAGCCACTCCTTGAACATGTTCTTAGCATAAACTAATAATAATACAAATGAATATAACGAGTTTTGTGCAGTCATCTCAACTTCAAAGATATTTTAAAACACGATAATCAGAAATTCAAGCTGAAATTTTTGTTAGGTAAAACTAAATTATGATTTTATGAGATCAAACACAAATTAATTGTCACAAAAAACTTCCACGAAGCTTTTCCTAAGACATTTTCAAGTTATCGCTTTTTTTTAACGAAAGAATATGTTTATTTTCAAAATATAAATAGGCAAACAATCAAAATATGTTAAAAAAATTTATGAAATACGTTAAACTCTTTTGAAATGTCTATCATTAAAAATCGGTGAGCAAATTGAATTAACTCAATAAAACATAAAGAATGAATAATAGAAACTTATTACTATGCTTATTATTATTTTCATTAATTTATTCTTATTATCTTCATGGTTGTGCGCTTTTCAAAATTGCGTCTTCTTGTGCCCTGCCAGCTTTGTGAGACATGGTAAGGTTCAGGTAACTACCTCTGGCAATAGCAATCGACAAGCGTTGAAAAAGCCAAGTTGTCTCCAGATTGACAAAGATACGCAGACCTACCTTTCATTATATATTATAGTGAAGGTTTGGAAATTGCCGAAGTTTATAATGATTGTATCGAAAAATTTCTTAAGTGTAAAAAATTAAATTTAAAAAATTCTGTAATTAAAAAAAATGAATAAATGTTTTAGGTTTCAAAAGGTGAAAATTAATGTAATTTTTATCTTTCAACTTTTTTTTGAATATCCATTTGTTTATATATTTCCACTCATTCAATTTATTAAAAATTTTAGATTTTTATAATAAGTTGAAAAAAAGAAAAAGAAAAACGCTAAATAATAAAAAATGAAGTAGCTGTTGTAGTAGTTGCTATTGCTGCAGTAGTGGCGCTAGTATAATGAAATCAGGGGAAAGCCAAGTGGATGGAGGCGTCAAGCTGTTCAATATACAGAGGTGTGCTGATGGGCAGTTTGACCGCTGCTGTGTTGGCAGTACATCATGTATATAACAGTTCAGTTTTGTTATTATTTTGACATTTAAGTTTCGGTTGCTTTTGTTTTATATGAAAATACAAATCACTAGTGTTGTTTTTTGAAGAATGAAAAGAATCTTGATTTGTTCTCAAATGAATAATAGTTATACATTACACATCTATCTATGGATTTGATTGAGTGATCGCGTTGATGAGCACAATGAGAAATATAGATTTTCAAATATACTTCGAAAATGCAATACACTATTATCGATACAAATAGCATTTTTAATATGAAATACCAAGATGTATTACTGCAAATTACACAAAAGGTAGTTTTATTAAGTACAAAGCTTTTCGTTAACAAAAGAACATTATCAAGTACGTACTTAATAATATCACTTTAATTATGAATTCAAATCTTCCTTATAAACATGTGAAAACCTTTGTGTTATAACTTCGCCATTTAATTCCTAGGCTTACACTTTGATAAATCAACTTAAAAATAAACTCATTTGACTTGACTTAGTTTACATTTTATAAGTTCTTCCAATCATGAAACAAAATAAAAATATCAATTCATAATTGAAAATTTCAAAGTTATTAAGAACTGGGTAATCAAATATAAATAGACACCACCAAATCAACACAAAATCAAAACTGCTAAAATATTATTCCTATTATTAAGATTTTTATAGCATGAAATTTAAAAACAAAATTTGCTTCAGAAGCGCTCAAAAGTTTGTGAGAAATTATAAATAGAGTTGTATAACTTTACTGTTTAATCATGAAGAACAGCTTTGTTTTAATTTTCCAAAACCAAGAAACCCCTATTTGTATGGATATAGTATTTCGTAGAAGCCTACAAATAATAAGATAAAACAATGGAAATACAACGGTTCACGCATTCGCGAAGCCTTTCATTGCTACAAAATCACCATTAGATGTCCCGAAAATGATCTTCGTATTCTAGTTTAACTTTATTGAAATTATTTGAACTTGCACACGAGCATTGCACGAGAAATGCCTAGCTGCTCTTGAGGAGTGGTACAAGATTAAATGGCACTACTACGTGGTATACAGATATGCATTTTTTTAACCTGAATATAATAGAGTAGAGAAATCGAAACTATTTTTTCACAATTAATAAAGTATTTAAAACCACAGTGTTTGTAATTGAGGAATACGAAGCTTATTTGGTGATGCTCGCTTGATAAAATATTTATTACAAAATGCTGCTTGGTCAAAAAAGAAACTTTTTCAAAAATTTTAGTTGAGTCACAATTTCATATTATTGGATTGAAAATAATTTCTCATAATTAATATACTATTTATAGAAGAATTTAAAATGAAATGTTAAATAAAATCAATAAAAAGAATACATATTTTTACACAATAATTTAATTGAGAATAAAAAAAATAAAAAAAACCCTAAATAAAATTTAAATTAAATGCCCAAACTGAAATGCATGAGTAGCGAAACAGTGGTTTGTTGGTTTTATGAATAAAATACCTTCTACACACGAGCCTCACGCGTAACTTTGACGTTGCTAAGTTGAGAAAAAGTTCATGAATGAGCAGGTGGTGGGGGTGAGCTGAAAGTTATAATGGTGAATCATATTATATTTCTAAAACATTGTTCGATAGATGTTTAACCACCGAAATATGATTTTTTAACAAAAAAATTTTCGAGCATAATAACCTTAAAAAAATGGTGTTTAATTAATTGTTCATAGTTTAATACTTTAGTCATACAAACAAAGTTTAGTGGCAAGGAGTGGCACGGATCTGTATGCCTCGAATCAACCTCAAAACTTATATGAAGTAGCTTTAGTTAATTTAAATTTAATTTGGTTATAATAAGATTCGTCCAATGAACTAAATAGTTATAATATATTAAATATTTATAAAAAAATATCGACTAAACATGATTTGAGAATGCATGATATTCTTACAAAAAGCTTCATCTTGCTCTATAAATATTTTGTGTTTGTTTTTTCTTGTAATAAGTTAAATTTTTGTTCAGTTTAGTTAATTTTAGGTTATTATAGATTAAGTTTATTTCGTTTTAATTTATTAAGTTGAATTTAGTTTCTTGTACTAAGTTGAGTTTAGCAAGTTTTAGTTTAGCTGAGTAAAGCTTAGTTTTATCAAGGTGAGTTTATTTCTTTTTAATTAATTAGATTTCTCAAGTTAATTTTAGTTTAGTTAATTCCAGTTAAGATTATTTTTCAATATTAAGTTTAGTATTAGAGAAGCTTTAGTTGAGTTCTGTTAAGTTTTTTGAGTTTATTTGTTTGGTTAATTTTAACTTAGTTCTGTTGAGCTTTTCAAATTAATTTTTCAAATTAACTTTTTCGAATTGACAACAAAAAGTAACAATAATGAAATCAGATCACTTTCTTGTCAAGCATTCAAAGCATCGCTAAAGATTTATTTTATAGACTATTATCTCTTCATAAACTATATTCGTATCTTTGAGCGTCTCTGATACATGTTTAATTTATGTGAAAAAGGCGCTATTTAAATTAAAATAAATAAATAAAAAATAATATTAGTTTAATTATAGTATAATGCTTATTATTATGAAAAACAAAATTATTATTAATTATAATAAAAATAATAATAGTAGCATTTGTAAAAAAATTTAATTTCCTAATTTTAATGAAAATTATGAAGCGTTTTGCCCTGAAGCTCGAAACTTTTTTGAAGCTCTACCAACTGTGGCAGGTAGTAAAAACAGAACAAACAAACAAATATCGAATATTATTATAAAGGCATGAAGCATAAATAAACAAAAGTTTTCAGAGACATCATGTGTCATTTTTTTGTAAATTTTTTGAAAAATAACTCAATAAAATGAAGCAATTTTTGATAAATTTTTATTCAAACTAAAGTTTTCTCAAATTCAACTTTGTCATAAATCAATGGTAAATATTCCAATGAGAATCTCGTTTAAATACATTGTGTTCGTCTCCAAAGAAGGATACCTTCGAAATTTTGTTTGCCGCAACCTCTGATGAAAAACCAGGAAAGAGAAAAAAAATCAATCAATCATGTTGACAACCTGTAAATGAACATTAAATTATGAAGCACTGGAAAACGCAATGCTGGACGAGACCAATGCATAATGATCTGCTTTAATGAAAAATATATAATTATGTTATAAAGCTTTTAAAATGATGATTTTATTTAAAATCTAAAGTTTATATTATGAGCCAGAAAAAAAAATTAAAATAAGAAAATTCAATAAAAAAATCAAAAATACGCTAAATAATAAAAATGAAGTCACGCAGCTAATTTCATCATAACGTCATTCGGCAAATATTTGGTTATTTAGCTATTCGAGATTTCAAGTGTGCGAAAAGATTTTGTGTAGTTGAAAATGAAAATTCTCAAAAGAAATAATAAAATCACTCCTGGAATATCATCCCAGCCATCTATGGTGGACCTACATAGAAAAAAAACTCCCAAGGTTCTGAATAAGGTCCAAAAAATACTACTGGCCGTTTTAATACCAGTAGTCATTTTAATTGCTATTACTGCAGTAGTGGCGCTAGTATAAATCAGGGGAAAGCCAGGTGGATGGTGAGCCAAGCTGTTCAATATACAGAAGTATGCTGATCGACAGACAGTTTGACCGCTGTTGTGTTGGCAGTACATCATGTATATAACTGTTCAGTTTTGTTATTGTTTTGACATTTAAGTTTCCGTTTAGTTACTTTCGTTTTATATAAAAATGAAAATCACTAGTGTTGTTGTTTTTTTAAAGAAATAAAAAAATCTTATCGTTATTTTTTTCTTCAATAAAAGGAACTTTGGTTCTAGAGAGTAGACCATAAAAGGGCAAAAAACTACGGCATCTGGTGTCCTCAGGCAGCCATTCGTCCAATTACTAACCAGACTCGACGTTGCTTAAGTGATCGAATGAGAACCGGTGTTTTAAGTGTCATGGCCGTAGCCGATGGCATTGGCTCAAATAACCATAACTGGAGTAGTTTAACTTGAAAGTTGATTTTAAAATTAAATAAAAGAATAAATTGATTCAAAAAGCTACATTGGAAAGCTAAAACAACTAATTTGAAAAGTTCAATTATTCAGTACAAAATAGCATGCTAATCAGCGATTTACTGAAATTTGCACTCTCAAAATGCCCTGCATTGCCAAAAACAAATGAAAGTAAATGATAAAGTTGTATTGAAATAGTGCAGTCTCTTCAGATATCAGGCCTAAATACTAGGGCGGTACGTAGGTGCTTTTTAACCTCATGCCCAGCACTATGTATATATTTAATACTCGTTATTATTAGTTATATGTTATTTTCCATCTTCATGCTTCAAAAGGAGTAGCGCCCTGTCAAATGTATTATTAGCACAAGCATACTTTGTAGTGACTGACGGCCAACTTATACCATAAGTTCATCGTTGTATAATTGCCAAGTATGACAAGTTATGAAGTTACGACTGAGAAAAAAGTAAAAATAAACTTTATAAATTGATATGTATGTTTGAGTGGAGGGATTTTTTAAGTAGTTACTGATATTACATTATGTATATTATACAATCGAATCGATTTGATATTTCATCTCATATTTAACTATTATAATAATAAGAATACAAAATTTTACCCTTATTATTATTATTCTTTTTATTAAGTCTTTATTATTATTGCTTTTATTGAGTTATTATTTTTTTAATATTTTCTCCTACCCAGCCGGTGCACATAAAAATTATTTAATACTAAACTTGCGTCAACAGCTATTAATATCCATTATCGGTATTATCTTGAACTCTGAAATATGATCTTAAGGATCAGGTTATTTATAGTTTGGTGATTATATGTTCTAAGAAACAAAGATGGCTTCAGGATATATTATACATTAATAAAAAATAGGCTTAAGCTTGCTTCGCATACGGACAAATATTTAATTAAAATTCAAATATATCTGATAAACATTAACTCCAAATTATAACATCAAACAAAAATTGCACCATTCATAAATGCTTTAAAATGCATCTCAGAAAATAAAACGATATCACATAATTTAACAATTTTCATTTTTCAAAAAAAAAATTTCACATCTTGGTTTTTCCGTTTAAATTCTTTACTTTTCTCTATAACTTTGCTAATGTATTATGGCAAGGTTTTACTTTTTGAAAATTTTAGCTAAATAAAAAATTTTTTCTACGAGTTTCTATAAATTCTCATAATTTGAAGTTTTACTTGTAAAATTCAAGTTTACAAAAGAACATACGATGTCTTTAAAAAACTAGTTTGTTATAATGTATCTAAGAATACCCTTTCACGAATTCTGATTCACAGCTTTTGTTTTTGAAGTTTTATCCCTTTTAAATCATTGGAAATTAAATTCAAAAAAAAATTATTGAAATTAAATTAATCTATGAAATTTCTTTTGATAAACATAACGGCTTCAAACATAATCTCATCTTGTTTGCTTACTTTCTCGCCTATATAAAGGGCTCGTTATTTCAAACGACATGAAACTTCGAGGTGAGAATTGAAGTCTTCAAAAACGAAAACGGTACAAAGCTATCGGTAAATTAAATTTAAGATTCAGATTGTTAATACAAGTAATTTGATTACAAAAAAATTATAAAATAATTTAAAACAGATGTGTATCGAAAAAGTCACCTACAAATGGAATGCATACTATCAAATATACAAATCCTCAACGGATGTCCCAACCATTTTATCTGACTTCTTTTTTCTGTCGGTGCACCAGCTCACTTATGCAACGTAAGTAGCCATACTGGAGCATCTCGATTTCAAACCGGGATGGCACTAACGTATGTCTATCGACGCCAGTGGTCTGCACCGACAATGTAAGAAGCCAGTGTGGCTAACTTCTTTTTTTTCTCTAGTTTCAATATCTTGTTTATTCGAGATTTTTGTGTTCTTGTATTTTACTAAGTATATTAGAAAAAAACACTATGCTTTATTGAGAAACTCGTTGCACGAAGCTTTTCGTAAGAATATCTTACATTATCAAGTGACACTTGATAATGTGAGATATTCTTACGAAAAGCTTCGTGTATTAAGTTTATCAATAAAGCATAGTGTTTGTTTTTATTATATTGATTTCCGGCTGTTTTAAGTCAACAAAATTATGTATTGTTTTTGTATTGTGAACTTACCTGTTTGTATTTACTACGCCATTTGCAAGTGACAACAGAAAAATCAAATGTACAAAGAATATTGAAGGTTTAAAATGAACGAAGAATGACAAAACAACAAACGAAAAAAAAATGACAAGAAGTTGAACAGCAAAGTTTGAGCAGACGACAAGATGAAGAAAAGCATTGAATTGTTTTTTTTTGGACATTTTAATTTCAAACTGAATTTTTTCAAAAAAAAAACAAACCAAAACTTGCACAAGATATAAAAGTTTAAATGAAATAAAAATATCAATATCATATTAAACCAATGGTTTTTTAAATTTTTTGGAAATTTTTTTTAAAAAACTTATTCTTGCCTGGGCTATCACAATTTAATGGAATCGTTCGACTTAAAATTCTATTTTTGTTAATATAAATATATCTATTTAGGACTACCATTGGTAAATGGAAAACAAGCTTTAAAATGAATGAATGATTTTGAATTATTTAAAATCAGATTGTTATAAAATAAATCTCATTAAAGCTACACAAAAATTGGATGAAAATATAAGCGCCATCAAAAAGCGTAAAATTGCAAAACTAGACATTGAGCATCTATGAGCCAGCTTTAACCTTTGTGGTGTTCATGTAGTTATGTCCAAGTATGGGTGGTACTAAAGGTTATAAGTTTTCAGTGCTTATCTAATTATGGCTATGATGTTGAATGGCTTGAGAATATAATTATACATAATGCTTATCTAATTATGGCGATGAGGTTGAAGAAGTAGAATAGCAATACAATTGTACGAAAAATTATTATTGAATCAAAATTTTGTACTAAGATTTTCGTGACTCTTATTGTGTTTCGTTTACTAGTTATATATTATATCAAACATGAACACTCTTCAATTTTCTCGTGATAAATGTTTCAAAAAATATGAATAAAACATTCATTAAATATAATCAGAAGAAAGCAGCTGAAATACGAAATGTATGTCAGTCGACTATTAGACGCCCAAAAAGCTTTCAGTGTCGCAATTCAAAAACTTTTTTCTTCAACCTCATCAACAATGATAAGCTACCTAAGCTTTGTTTTCAAGTTTAGTTTTTGCTGTTTTATCTTTCTTTAGTTAAGGTAGATGATAATTCTTGGAGGTGCAACTGTGGTGACAGCAAGACCCCATGTTTAAACTCAATAACACCATTTTTTATTTTATGTTTTTTCTTCATTATTATCTTAGGCGATATGAATCAGTCATATTTCGCATATAGACCTGATAAAGTGAGCTTGAATTACGAAAAACTTCGTGGCGTGATGGAAATAATAATTAGAAAAATATTTTATAATGAAAGAAATTACAGACCTACCCTTCATTATATATTATAGTGAAGGTTTGGAAACTGCCGAAGTTTAAAATGACTGTATCTTGAGAAATGTGTTAGGTTTAAAATACAATAGGAAAAAATAGTGTAATTAAAAATAAATGAATAATTTGTTAGGTTCCAAAAGGTAGTCTGAATAGTATTGTAATTTTTATTCTTTAACTTTTTTAATTATGCATTAGTTCAAAAACTTCCACTCATTCAATCTATTTGAAATTCTATTTTATTCATAAGTCAAAAAAAATTTGAAAAAACCAAAAAAACGCTATATAATGAAAAAATGAAGTCATTCGGTTAATTTTATCATAACGTCATTCGGCAAATTTCTTGTTAGCTAGTCAATTCGAGATTTTAAAGTGTGCGAAAAGTGATAGATGATGAATATTTTTAAGAAAAAAAGAGTCAATCCTCTTATAACATCACAGCCATCCATGATGGATCTACATAAAAAAAGAATTTCCAAGGCTCTGAATTAGATCCAAAAAACCCTATTGGCTGTAGCTGTCGTTGTATTTGCTATTGCTGCAGTCGTAGCGTTTGTATAAAAAAATCAGGGAAAAACATTGAAAAGTCAGAGGAAAGCCAGGTGGATATTGATGGCGAGCTATCCAAATAGAGAGGTGTGCTGATCGACAGACAGTTTGTTGCTGTGTTGGCAGTAGATATAACAGTTCAGTTTTGTTATTATTTTGACATTTAAGTCTCATTTAAGTTGTTTTTGTGCAATATATAAAATAAAAAACGTTATTTTTTAAAGAGAATATTGTTTTGTGCCCAAATAAAGTGATAATACTTATAAATTATACATCCATCTTTTTAGTTCTTGGAGCCAAACGTAAATATTCAAATGAAAACACTTAAGAGCTTCGTGGAATAAAATAAACTCCCAAAAGTGTTCATTTAAATACATCCATCTTTGGTTTTGATTGATCGATCACGTTGACAAGAACAATAAAACAATATAGATTTTCAACTATTTTTCAAAAATCCAATACACTATTGGCACATTTGAACTTTTTAAGACAAAGGAAAATCATTACGAAAGACTTAGTACAAAATTGATATTTTCCAATTTTTTTTAAACAAGTTCAATGTTTTAAATAATTTTTCAAACAAATTTTTTATTTTTAAATATAAATTAAATTAGTTTTCGATGTTTTGAAAAAAATGGTATGACCAATCAGATTACTGCGGTTATTTCTTCAATCTAGTCACCTCCGTTAAAAAAGCGCAAAATAGTGATGGAAAAAAAATATTTTTGTATAATAATATTAATCAAAAATAAAATTTTTTAATATCTTTTTAGTTAGATCATGGTTGTGATTGGAGTTGATTTTACTTTTGAGTCGACTTTAACATCCAACAGCCATGTCTAGGATTGAGTTTTTGAGCAAGTTACCTTTTGTATATCGATTAAATTTTTACTTGCAGCCGCATATTTTTTTCTCTAACACTTTTTTTTCTACTAGATTAAACTACACCTCAATTTCTCAATTAAAAAGCAAAGAAAAACAAAAAATACACTCACAGGAATCCCAAAATTTTTCATCTTCATTATTAAATTTACAATTTTACAAAAGTGGCTTATGTTTTTCGACTAAGAGTGATAAAACTAGTGATCAAAGCCAAGACAAAAACTTGGTTGCAAGTTCTAAAGAAGATGGAATTAAATTTTCAGATCTATCTACTTCACAAAAAGGTTTTTGAATTTATTCAGTTACGAAGTTTTGCTTTTTTGGGGGAATCGGATGGACCTTAGATGACTTTTTTTTCTAGAGCAAACATATTGTTTTTATATTATACTTTGCCTTTTCAGAGAAATTCAAAAATCCTTTATTTTGATTTTCATATGTTTCAGATATGAAAAAAATTGAACTTGGAATTGATTAAAATCAAGTATTTTTAAAAATTTCATTGTATATTCTTGCATATTATTTAGCTAAGCAGGTGAGTTCAGACACATTCTATACTGGAATCGTCATTGCAGGGATTGCTCTCACAGGTCTACATCATGTCATTGTTTTCATTATTTCGTTTTAATGTTTCATTTATTAAATATTGAATTATAATTCAAAAAAATAATTTTAATGAGATTAAAAAAAATATATTCTGAATAATTATTTTAATATATTCATGTAGACATTGTTTCTAAAAATATATCAATAGATACAAAAGTTAAATTCAATGGGAAAACTTCAAATTTCAAATCAAAGCCAAATATTTATCCAAAAATTTTTCAATGTTTAATGCTTTAACTTATATGAATCGAACTAAAATTACTACAGATTTTAAAATTATTTTACTGCAGTTTATATCTTCTTCAGCTTAGGAATGGAATTGTTTTCAACACAAACGCCAAATGGGCTCTACAATTTAGCCTATAAAAAAGCTATTAAGCATGATAGGGTAAGCTGAACAAAACTCATGATTTTTAATGAAATTTTTATATAAACCTTAGTATACTGAAACTAAAGTTAATAATAGTTAAAAAACACCAGACTTATTGAATCTGTACAAAACTTTGTATGACTAGCTCTTATTATAAAGTAATACCAATAGGTATTGACTACTTTAGGGACACCGATAAAAGCATATGGTGAAATGACTCGGAGAGGAAGAAGACAGCATGTAAGGTGGCTGTTTTTTATTGATTTCAAAATCAAGAAGCATCAAAGTATTTTTTCAACTGAATTTTTAGGTCTTCTGAATACACTCTAGACGATGGAAAGAAGAAAGTAATGAATATTGAATTCCATTTAGAAGGGTATATTATTTTGTTTCAATTTGAGTTTTTCAAAATAGTTTTCAGGGCTTTTTGTTAAAACGGATAATTTCAGGTCATCTAAAAAAGCAACAGTTCTGGCTGAATCTGTCGCGGTAAGTTAAACTTTAGCATTTCAAAAATAACATATAAATAATATGATATAACTTTCATCAGGTGAACGGAGGTAAATATGAGTTGAAGTATGTTGTGATGCGTGTTGACACCTACCCTCACGAGGTTGTCACCATCCTGGATGAAAGAGACCAATAAAACGCGTCAAAAAATGTATCAAAGTTATTTTCGAAAATTCAATAAAAATTTAAATCCTTTTGATTCTGTCTATAAAATATCAAATCGGGTAAGCTGAAAAAAGGCTTAATTTGAGTGAGTTTTTTATAATTAGGATTAGTTAAGTTTATGATAATTTTTATAGTAAGGGTTAAGGCTGCCTTAGGACTAGCGTAGAGAAAGGTTGAGGTTAAGATGTTAGTTGTGGCCCCATTGAAGCCAAGTTCAAATCACGGTTGAATTATCTGACTAAATCTAATGGTTAAATCTGACTAAATGTAATGGTTAAGAATGAAGTTGAAATATTTTTTATGCCAACTGTGTGCAGAACTTATTGATTTTATTCATTTGATTGTATTTCAATTAATTTCATCCACCCCATACCTCAATAACAATAACCAACATGAAGTACAATAGCCTGAATCTAAAAGTAAGGACAACAAACACAAAGTATTTATTAACTGACACGAACTTTTCGTAAGGCTAGCTTACATTATCAAGTGATCCAATTCGATAATGTAAGCTAGCCTTAAGAAAAGCTTCGTGTAATTTAATAATTATACAATATGTTTAGCTTGAAATTGCATCAGAAATAGCTTGAAATTGCATTGGAAACAACTTGATTCAAACACGTTTTTCAATGGCCAATGCAATATCACGTAAAAGAGACAAAGAACTACGATCCTCAAGAGAAGATTCCTCAGTCTCTGCTTGAAAAATTTTTTATTGTGGCTCGTCTTCATTTTTATTGCTTGTTAGTGACTTATATTCATCCTTTGTCGGTTTTTCTCATATATCATTTCTTTGTAAGGTCTCCTTACCTATCTTGCATTCTTTCATTAAATTTTATATTTCTAAATTTCACATTCTATCTTCGATTTAGTTTTTGTTTGTTTTTACTTACTTGTTTAATGGGTTCTCAGTCTTAATTTCATTATTCTAGCCCTAGTTATTTCATTCTCCATTTTTCAATTCATTTATTTTTTTTATAAATTTTAATCCATATATTATTTCAATATTTTGCCACTTGTATGACACCCTTTTCATGGTTCATTTATCATGCTTCAATTATACTCACCATTATCCAGCTTCAATTGTTATTAATTTCTACATTTACAAAACATAAATTGTTGAAAACCCTTTTCAGGTCTTTTTCCAATTTCAACTTATATTTCTTTAGGTCCATTCAAAGTTTATTTTTCTATTCATGTCTTTCTTGACCATCCTGCCTTTTCAATACCATTTGTTAGGCACTTGTATTAATCTTCTATAATTCTTTCCCATAATCCTTTTGGATCGTCCGCGCAGGATCCTCCGGGTTCCTCGCCGTTTCGTCCACAGTGTGGAAGCCATTGGCATGTCGTCTGCCCTTCACCCCTCTAGTCAGCCTCCTTTTTTCTTGACAGTAATCCGTCCATCTCTAATTTGGTAATTTCTCCAGTGGTTCATTCGTCACAACCCGTAAACGTTTTTTCCAGTCAAGCTCATTTATCTAATCTGCTTTATTCATTTACATGCAGTTCTTGCAAGCTACATAAAAGACTAGCTGCAGTCAAATTTAGAAAATGCACTTCGTTTTTTCATCTTAGGTGCGTTAAATTGTCTCGTGTACAGGCGCTTCTTATTGGAAGTAATTGGTCTTGTCCCTATTGCTCAGATATCGACCATATCCCGGTCTCTGTTCAAATTGATCAGCATCTCCCCGACGAAGCATTCTTCAAGTATTTGCAAGACTTGAAACTTAATTCATTCATTATTTGTCGTATTCCCAAAGAAGCAAGAGTGGTTTTCGCAGACTCATTAGTCCAATTAAATGAGTCAGTTTTGTCTTCCAATGACATTACCTCATGGCAACGTTTATTGGCTTTCGCAGGAATGGTTTTTCACCACACGTCTTCTGGTAGCGTATCTAATTCTTCTTCAGTTAAGCTCAATATTTCTGATTTTATGTCGTTATCAGGTCTCCCGGACATAAGTACGAGACCCCCAAAGTCAAATTTTTCGTCTAAAAGCTCAATTACACCTTTGAAACGAATGGTTTCTTCTAAATTCAATGACTTCGACATAAAGGGCGCGTTCCGCCTCCTCTCCTCCGACAATGTCTTTGCCAATGGTCCCGGAAACGGTTTTCTCCCTTAGATCCATACATCCCTTGGGTGACCCAGTTTCAGATATTAATCCCAAACACATTCCTACAGCACCAGTTATGACAGAGTCTTCGGTTAAGAAAGCGATTCTCTCTTTTCCTAACGGTTCGGGTTTTGGACCTGATTTACTTCGCCCTCAACATTTAAAGGACATAATATCTTTCTCCCTGGGAGCCAGTGCGAATTCGGTTCTTCGGTCTATCTCTCGATTTGCTTTTTTCGTTTCATCAACTAAAATTCCGGACCCTATCAGGCACTTGTTCTTTGGTGCCCATCTGTACGCCCTTCAAAAGAAAGGTGGTGGCATATGTCCTATAGCCGTTGGAAACACCTTTCGTCGTTTGTTTTCCAAATTATCTCTGCATTCAGTCATGAACTCGCTCAGAGAGGATTTGTTACCTTGTCAGTTGGGCGTCGGCGTCCGTATGGGGTGTGAGTCAGCCGTCCATGCTACTCGATTATTTATTAATCACTCAGTCGATCCCTAGGTGCTTTAGAAACTCGATGTTTCTAACGCCTTCAATTCTATTGACCGTAAAACGTTCATTGGCGAGATAGCCACTCGTTACCCGTCCTTGTACTTTTTAGTTAACAAAGCCTACTCCAATCCGTCCACTTTTTTTGCTGGCGAACACCGCATTTCTTCTTCAATGGGTACTCAACAAGGTGACCCTCTGGGCCCAGCTCTTTTTGCGTTGGCCGTCGACAAAATTGCCAAGAACGTGTCATCGGAGTTGAACATTTGGTACATAGACGATGCCACAATTGGTGGTCAGGCTAGCTGTGTCTTTAACGATGCAAAAAAATAATTAACGCCTTCAAATCAACTCCAATAAATGTGAGCTGTTCATTTTAAACCATACAGCGGACATATACGCTGACACTGTCAAACAGTTCTATTCTGCCGTCAGTATCATTGCCTCCTAATCACTCTTGGTCAGTCTTGGGTCTTCCCCTCACTCACGAGGCCATAGTTCCCATTCTTGACTCAAAATTAGGAGACATTCGTCTGCTTTGCTCCAAGATAGAAGAAGTTGACCCCCATCATGCATTCACTTTAGTGAGGAACTGCTTCTCTATTCCCAAATTGGTGTATATCCTTCGAACGTGTCCTACTTTCGTTGAGCTCATGATATTATTGGAGTTCGACTCTATCATTCGTGCTGCTCTCTCGTCCATTTCCAATGTCTCTCTGTCAGACAAGAGCTGGAAGCAAGTATCTCTTCCAAATCGTTTCGGTGGTCTAGGTTTTAGATCAGCGCGAGCCCTATCATTGCCATGCTTCCTCTTTTCCTCATATGCATCCTCAAGTCTCGTTTGGCTCCTTTTATCTGTTTCCGACGCTCTCGTGTCTGATGATCTTCAAGGGGGTGATCATGACGTCGTTTCAGCTAGGGAATCGTGGCAGAAACAATGCAGTTTCCCCTTTAAATCTTTTGGGAAGCCAACGGAAATGGGATGATCTTTTGTGCGAGGTCGCTCTCAACGATTTTTTGGTAGACGCAGACCAGTCGGACCGTTGTCGTCTTCTTGCTGCCAGGTCGGCACACTCTGCCGCGTGGTCGGAAGCTGTGCCAATTCCCGTTTTAGGAAACTTTTTAGGTGCAGAAGAGCTTCGGGTGGCGGTGGCGCTTCGAGAAGGGGCTAATATTTCATGCCTTTGCAAGTGTGGTGTAAGGATGGACGCGAAAGGCTACCATGGCTTTTCGTGTCGACTGAATGAAGGGAGACTCTTCAGACACGCCGAGATCAACTCCATTATTAAAAGATGCTTGGGGAAGATATGCTTGTCTAGCATCCTCGAACCATCAGAGCTCGACAGGAGTGACGGACGTCGTCCTGATGGTATAACGGCCTTCCCTTGGAAGCATGGAAAATGCTTGGTCTGAGACGCAACAGTCGTCGATGCTTTTTCCAAGTCCCACATTATCGCCAGCTCCATCGAGTCAAGATCCAGCGCAAAATCTGCGGAAATATTACAAAGCCGCAAATATCAGGGCTTGGTGGGCAACTTCCATTTTCAACCAGTTGCATTCGAGACAACGGGCTGCTGCGGACCTCCAACCAGTAGCTTTGTTGAGGAGTTAGGTAGAAAAGTTATCGAGGCGTCAGGGGACCTTTTGGAGGCAGTATGGTTGCGCTAAAAGGTTTCCCTTGCAATTGCCGGGGCAATGCTACCAGCATTCTTTCCTATTTCCGTTCTCCTTCCTCTTTCTCTTGAGTGCAGTTTTTTTTTTCTTTTTCTTTTTTTTACATCTCAATTTTCATCTTCACCAAAAGTATCATTTGTATATATGCTTGTTCAAACATGCTTTCAGCTGTAAAATAAATTTAATAAATACTTTTTGTTTATTGTTCTCACTTTTAATGATCAAGATGTTGAAATTTATATGAGATGGTCGATAATTTTACTTGAGTTTTGTGTTTATTCGATTTTTGATCGCTTTTGGCTTGTCTAAATTTATTGTGACTGTATTTTTTTTGAAAATTAACTAGTTTTTGTGATTCGTGAGAGTTTTGATAAATTTTTGGTTTAAACTAAATATTCGCAAGTCAATGCATTAAAAATTTATTCAAAACGCTTGAAATTATACCCAAAGAAAGTTGAAAAAAAAATTATTGGATAGAAATTACGTTATTTTTTGTGATTATTTTATGGTATAAAACTGATCAAAACCAAAATAAATGCTTTTTTAAATTAATTTAAAATATACTAAAAATGAGTAGAGAAATTAAATTTTAAATTCTTAAAATTCAACTTTTAAAAATAATTTTAATTGAAAATTTTTTTTAAAAAATTATTAACAATTCAGAACAGATGTATTGAATTTTCGAAATAAGAAATAAAAACCAAAGAGAAAAATGAAGCTAAATTTAATAAAATTTCAAAAGCAATGTAAAATTGCTTAGTATGATGGTAACTAGGAAAAACATCAAAATATATACAAGTGAAGATAAACATTTTTGTATAGCTTTCAAAAATAGCATTATATAAATACATTTTTAGTATTTAAAAAGATAAAATCCGGTGAATTAAGAACAATAATAAACTGATAAGCAAATACAAATGGAATCTGATATTTTAATAAATAATGAATTCAAAACAGTAAAAATAAATGCACAAAAAACAGCATATAAAAAATTATTGGTAGGTTGACCACAAGGAGTGACGCAAGGTTGATGGGGCAGTTGAATGCCTTGGAAAACTCCGCAAAGTTCATTAGTGCGCTGTTCACTCTGGGAGGTTAAGTTTATGGTTTAAATTTAGGTTGAGTAGCTAATCATTTGGTGTTGAGTGGATTGGATTGTATTTATTCGATATCAGATTATATTTTAAATTTATTTAATTATCAAATTGAGTTTGGTTTTAAAGTTTTTATTACACTAAATCCGATATAAAATTGATTTGAAAAGAAAATTCCAAATTAAAGTTAGTGGTAATAAATTTTACTTAGTATTTATTTGTACGTTTTTTGTGTAGTTTTTATATATTAGTTTTTCGATTTATTTGCTTAAATTGATTGTATTTACCACATCTACACGTACTGCTTATAATCTCTCATTATTCGTAGATTTTAGTTATAATATTATCATTATTTAAATGCATCGACATTGTATTAAAAGGTTTTTAAAAGCTTGCTAAGCAATTTCGTCACAGTTGATAGGAACTCAATGATCGATCGATATTAATAAAAATTTATTTTCAATGCAAAATTTTAATAGACTTCGAACAAAATGAATTGTTTTATGTAAATTAACAATTAATAATTTCACATACCCTGTTTAACATCATAAAACACATAGAACTATTGTAAATACGAACCAACAATATTTAGTTATGATACAACAGCATTTGATAGGAACAAAACAGTATGAAACTGTGACATAACAGTAATAACCGGCGTTGAGAAGGCTGGTGGTAGTCATAGTTTTTGGGCAGCTGCATCCATGAAGACTCTTGCCTTCTTCTGCACCACGTCTGCGTGAAGTTGAATGTTATAATTATTTATTTATAATAATAAATTGGAATTGTAATGAATAAAAAAAATAAAAGTCAATTTGCGTCTGAGGCGCCCTCTAAGGGATGAATATAATCGAAATAGCAACACCAACATGACTAATTATATGATTAATTTATATTTATTTTATCAATATTAGGCTTCAATCTGCAATATGTATATAATGTGCTTTTCAATTGCAAAGCTTTGATTTTCAGCAAAGAAATATTCCATACTAAAATGTTTTCTTTTCGCCATTGCTTAAACAGCTTCCCATAACCTCCTCATTTTTGTCGATAGATTCTTTGTGTAACTTAGCAGCAGACCTACTTGTTAGCCTAGCTAATGCTCTATGCTTGGACTAAACTTATCTAAAAATTACAGCTTTTTATTCTCAATTAATGTATCAAACAATTTTTCAATTTTTATTGTTTTTAAATTATAATAAATAAAACGATGTATTTAAAAACCTGTTACTATATACTAATCAAGTTAAACACCTAAAACTTCAAGTATAATACATGTTTCATTCAGTAAAACTAAGCAACCTACCTGAGCGTAATTGATAAAAAACATTTGTTCTGTTGTGAACTTTTGGAAGGGCAAGAGAAAGTCAAAATTGTTGTTTTTATTGTACCAATTTTTATAAGAGTTGTAGGCATTTCTCAATGCTGTGTTGTCAACCAACAACTCAGTCAACAGGCTTGTGTCACTGAGACTCTATGATTTGACGGTGGGAGGGAAAGGTTTCAATAGCTTGATTAGTGTATTGTATTGGTGTTTCATGAACTATTATTCTATAACAATAGTGTATCCTAATAATTATTTTGATGGCATCATAGTTATAAAAGTTTAATTCAATTTTAATCGTTCAAAAGTGAACAAAAACAATGAATAAAACTATTTGACCAACGTCTCTATCTATAAAAACTTTTTACAAACATTCCTTGCACACATAATACTGCAGAATACTGCACTAGTTCCAACACACATGTTCACAAGGCTCTGCATAACATTAGTCATTGTTTAGTACAAACTCGAATCACCTCATATTCAAAAAACTGCTCTTTCGCCCTTTTACTCTGCCAGCAAGAACTCGCGTCGTCTAGAGAATAAGGATATTCATGTTATTTTTTGTTAGTTTATTAATACGTTTATATATAATATATGTTGGATTTTCTATAGTTTCTTTGAGCTATGAATTTTTTAAACACGTTTATTTATGAAAAATCAGCTAAAATGTTTGATATTTTATCATAATTCATTATGTTGAATAAGGCATTTTTCTAATCCATAACCATACGTTTTTCTTATTCGAGTTTTTTAGCTGATTTTTTTGTGTGAAAGATTTTTTATTTTCTCATAGTTTGAATAAACTATATGAAAAAAAATATTAGAAACAAACGATATCTCTAATTCAGAATCATAACTTTCATTAAGTCCAACCTTATCATAAATTGTTTATATATATACACATATAACTAAACGCATCTACAAAATAAATTATATGGAATTTCAAAACCCGAAACCCCTTAATGAATTGTCATGGCAAACTGACCAGAGAAATGAACCAGGTGGGCAATTTGATGGGCCATGATTGAGCCCAATGAACTGTATATTATGTACCTGTATAAAAGATTTTTGAGGCATTATTACTACATCAATTATTACTACTCAACTTTTTTACTTCAACAAAAATAAATGTTATGATTTGTATGGTTGCAAATTTGATTTATTTCATCGTTCCAAGAGAATTGGATGAAATTATTTATGAAAAAACTAATAAACAATTTAAAAACTATAAACATATACACAAATAATGTATTATTTAGGAGGCCTTTTTAAGGAGATTTAATCAGCAAGAAAGCTAGTTAAAATATAAAAAGTGGAACAAAAAGCGTCTTTCACACCTTGATTCTAGGCATATTATAAAAATTTAATAAAAAAATTAACAATTGAAATAGGATTATTTATTCCGAAAATTATTTAAAATGGTGATATGAAAACATCTGTACAGCATTGAAATAAAATCTGTATATATTTGTAGAAATAAGTTAGTATACTTGATAATGTGAGTTCAAAACGCTTTGTATTGTTCAGTTGATAAAAGTGTTTGATTTAAATTGCTTTCTTTTCAGGCTAATTTAGTTATTCATAAATAAAATTCTTCCAAAATTGTCTTACCGTGATTGGACTGAGTATGAATTAATTTTCGAATTTTTTAGTTCAGATAATACAGGTATTTTATAAAACACTGACAATATATAAAAAGCTAAAAGTTGATATATTGTTTTTTTCTATGTTTTCATTGAAAGTTATTTAAAATTGAAAACCTTTAATTATGTTTATATACATAATTTAATTTAAAAAACATGTTTATTTTATTTATATAAAGACATAAAAATTTATATTAATATTATATAAATATTTACTACTAGTAATATAAACTAATTCATTTTTAAACTAAAATAACAAAATTTTTGGTTTTTTCAATGTTTTCAACAACAGCTTATACATTATGTAACAATGATCATTGATAGAGCTCACAATTATGAAAAGCCAGAGTAAAACAATGAATGAATTGTTCGGTTTTAAAGGATTTTTAATTGAAAAATACAATAAGTTTTACTCATATCACAAATTTTTTGTTTATTTGAGAAGAATTCTCCCCGGTTTGTGAAAGTTAAATAACTTCAAAAATTAATCATTTTGAATTTAAGATTTCATAAAAGTATTCATCATTTTTAAGTTTTCAAATTAAAATAATTCCAAGGATAAGCATTCTTTTGCTAAAACGCAATTTTAAAAAGTTAAGATTGCGCCACCTGATATAAGCAGCACTATGTATGGAAATAACTTTAAAACTCACAAAATTATATTTGTAACTCAAACAGATGATTTTGCCTTAAAATACATTATAAAATATCACTATAAAAGCTTTGTACCATTATTCAATCATCCCCATCGTCGTCGTCATCATCTTCTTTCTCGTCATTTTATTTATATCTGGCATTTTTATTTCAAAAGCCTGACTAATTTTAACTTTTAAAATCTTTTGAAGCGTATTATATTCACTCATTATTTTTTCAAAAAACGTGATTTTAAAAAATCGAAAACGTAAACCAAACGGAAACTACAACTCTATCAAAACATAAAATAAAACGTGTTTACATAATGGATTTTTATAACTACCTACCTAATCAAAAGAATCACATAAAATATATTTACCTCTTAAATAAGATATTAAATGTACATAAGGATTTAATAAAAACGTTCAAAGATTATGAGTGAAATGAATGAATCTTGAGATACAAATTCTCTACATGAACTCCACTTACTTCGGGTAGATGGATTGAAAAAGAGGGCTTTGTAGTAAAGCCAATGGGATTTGTACTTTGGGTAATTTCTCGTGTAGTGAAACGGCAGAATCTAACGAAGTTATCCTAGATGAAATGTTTAGAATGAGGATGATGAAAATGGAATATTAATTAAATAAACGAATAATTATGACCTAAAAAGCTTTCAATTATGGAAATAGAAGCAAATTACAAATAATAATTGAAATAAATTAACTATAATAATAATGATGATAATGGGAAGAATACGAATTTATACTAGCAAAATAATTGAATAAAAATAATGAAATAACGGTAATAAAAATAAAATTTCAAAAAAATAAAAATTTTTTTTGTGTTAAAGATTACCTGAACAAAACTGGTGAATTTTATAAAAACCTATTTGATATTACTGACGTAATTCCTACGTCATTAGAATAAATGCAGATTGATTAATTTAGAATGTTAATTATTCATAGTTAACATCTGGTATGACGTTGATATGATGGTAGCAAAAAAGAAACTGGTTTCATTGAAAGAAAGACAAGAACAAAGCTATCTGTGCCCTACAAAATATCTGTAACAGCAAAAAG
>OZ038320.1:29778295-29800174 GCA_964035795.1 Pterobdella sp. o SKG-2022
TGTGTGTCTTTAACACAGATAAATACTAATAAAAATCGTAAAAATCTATATGATAACGCTTGCGTTTCAACTATGTTAAGCGCTAAATTATTCCAAAGTTTGATGTTTCTATGTGATAAGGACTGACTGGTTGACAAGGATGTTTTGGTCTAAGGCTGAGAAGTATATAGGACTGAGTTTGGGCCTCAAGAGCAGGTAGTTTTCAATGGCCGATGTCTTCAGCACAACCTTGTTATGATGTCGGGGATCATAATGAAAACAATAAAGAAAATTGATGAAATGATAATAAAAATCAAAACAATAATTTAAAGAATGATGATGATATTAATTATTAAAAAAATAACAAGAAAAATAACAACAACAATAATAAAAATAATACTGATCTACACTTACATTTTGATGGTGGGTGTTTGCTTCGTTAAACCTCACATCGGATTTTTTTTTAACTACCTCCATTTTTAAACTTTTCATCAACTTTAACAATTTTTCTTTATTTTTTACATTTTCACTTTTCTCTATCAATGAAATCATTGTTTCTATAACGTTTTCAAACACTTCAGTGATCTGTAAGTTCAGTATATTGTGGAAGCATAAAAGTATAAATTAGATTGGATTAATTTTTTTCCTCGAAATAGCATATCCAAAAACGAAAATAATAAACTTGGAAAAACAATTTAAATAGTTATAAAAATAGAAATTGCTGAGAAATTTGCTTAAAAGCTCGTTTTTGTTTTGAATTTTCATCCATTCATTAGATCTGAAAGGCTTGGTTAGATTTACACACTACCCAAAAAAGCGTAGAACATTAGTAAAAGATGTGAGCATGATGTTAAAACTAACTTCTTGTATATCTTGCTTGCTTATGTCTTTTTTGTAAGCGTATAAGTTACCAATGGATGAAGGAAAAACCTCTTTGGTTGCTTCTAAGCAGTTATTTATGGCTTTATCGGCGTCTGTGGTTACAGCACTGAAGTATTGAGAAAACTCCAATGGAAGGAAGGCTGAGATTTTCATGATAAACAACCACATTGCAAAGTCGATCTTGCTTCTGTGGTGTTTTGATTTAAATAAAATGTATGTAACGGAATTGATACTTCAACTATAGAAATCAAAGAACTTTTCTGAAGTTTGGGCTAGCACGTCGCCAAGATTACGGAAGTAGTAAACGTTTTTGAGCAAAACTTTTTCTGACAAGCTAAAGTTTCTACCAAAGATCTCGGAGAACAAATATATGAAATTAAACTGAAACAAAATTATATGAGAATTGAAAAGTTGATTGGTGATAATTAAGTATGTAGGAAGAATGTTCCAACCTGGTCCTTGAGCATAGCCTGCAAGTTATCCATCGAAACAACTTGCTCGTTGTTTTTTATTGGGGAATCATTTGAAAAATTATAAGTAATCTGGAAAAATTTTATGGCGAAATTGATAATCAAACAACCTTATTTGAATGGACATTAAATTTTGTGAATAATATTCTATATTTCCAAAGAGTTTGTACAGTTTTAAAAAAATGTAGTTGAAAAAACTGTTTCAAAAGAATTAATTTACTTTGTATTTATTGCTAGTTTAATTTTGGGATTTTTGAAAATGAAACTTCAAAAAAATGTTCCATGAAACCAGATGATTTATAATATGAGCTTCAGTAAAAATTTGTATTTAACACCTCAAAAAGCTTTTTTTCCAAAGCCCATAGTTTTTCGGCCCAATCTTTTTCTTTCACTCCTTTTTCTAGCAAAAGGGCTGCGTTAGTAACTTTTTGAATGTAAGAAGCTTTATTAGTTTTGAACATTTTTTTAACTTCTTGTTTTGTACCCTTTTGAGTTGTGTCACCCAGATCCAACTTTTGAAAAATCGTTTTTTTTAGTAAAGTTATCAATGCATGGAAATCGTTTAAAAAAATAAGTGATTTTTCATAGTAAAAATATTCACTGAAATAAGGTTTTTGTTATACTCTTTTGAATACACCAGGCTGACTTTGACAAATGGATTTACCCCGTATAAAATTAACTTTCCCACATCCTGAAAAAAAATATAAATCAAATTGTGATATGGTTGTGCTATGGAACTTACTGTTTCTAGAGACAAACTTTTTGGAGGAGGTTCGTATGTTGTGGGCCATTCTATCATACTGTTGAAAAACTATATAAAAGTTTTCCTTTATTTAAAACATAGTAATCTACTGAATTGATGAAATTTTACAAATCTTTTTTCTAACAACCTAAAAACTAAATATTAAACGAACTTCTCGGAAATCTTTGATAAGATCTGTTTTTGTTGTCGACACAAATTCCAAGTTTTTTTTACAAATACCGTAAAAGTTTGCTGCTTTGTTTATTGCTGACATATTTAATTTTCTTATGTCATTTGTGTCTTCTAGCATCTGAAATAATTAAATACTCTTCAAATTTTGTTGATTAACTTGGTCGTTGCACAATAAATTTTCAAGTAACTCATTAAATATAAGAAGTTAAACCAAAATCAAATAAAAAGAGATATTTAAAACAGACCCTTTTGAGCTGCACAGAGGCCCACTTGGCTAATCTAGTGGTAGGGGTCCAATCTTCAGAGATGAAGCTTGATGGGTCGGACGGAGACTCAGGAAGCTCGAGATTGTAGTTGTCACAAGAATACTCATAAAAGTTTTCACACGGGTTTTTCATGAAATTCAAGCTGTTAAGTATGCTTTTAGATTTAACTTTGCACAATTGGTCTTCACACACGTACGATGTGTTCTCTTGTGTAGAATTCAACGTTTCAAAGTCAATTATAGTTAATACATTGTTCTCTGAATCCCCCTGTATAGCCATTTTTTTAAAGTTTATTTTAGATTTTGAAACTAGTGTATAAATTAATGTAAAAAAAACAATAATATTTTTAAAAACTAAAAAAAATGAAAAAGTAAACTTTAAAATAAATATAATTTAGTATAAGAATATGAAAACTTTATAAAATGAAAAACCCACTTGTTCCGTGAAAGATATATAAACGCCCAAAGCAAGTAGTATAAAAATGATGATCGACAAAATGATGAAAAGAATTATCTTGATATGTCGACGAAGATAAAACTTGAGCATTTGAATGCAGTTCGTGCACGGTTGATTGCTTTGTAAGACTACAAACAGAGTGAATTTTCTTCAACTTATCATTTCTTCAAATAATTCATTACCTATGAACTTATAATTTTAAATATACAGATTAAATTTATTTTAAAATCTCAATTCAAAATTATTGTCTTTTCTCCATTATCTGTTTAACACTACATACCTTGAATACTAAAATTTGAGCTGAAACTTAGGTTCTCCCACAAACGATTTTCATAAGTTGTTCTTTCATTTCTTGTTCTTTTAACTGACCTCTGGCTTAAAGATTCTGGTCCAAATTCACTTTCCACTTCTTCCAGGTTGCCATAACTTTCCACAGTTTCCGAAGAACCTTTGACCATTTCGTAAGTTACTTTGAAAACTCGGCCTGTTGCACTTTTTGACTTAATCATCAAGAAACTTAAATATTTGTATATAACATTAATTTTGAATTATTTTCTGTTTTGAAAAAGTTTCTTCTCGAGTAGCAATTTTTTTCCACTGTTGAATTAGTTATTGAAGTCTATTGTGTTTTCAAAGAGATTCTTCTTCATTTGAAACTTATTTTTCAATATTTTTCAAAAGAACAACCAGTATTTATTTTGAAATTTTCTAATAGATTTTCATTAATATTTCCAATAATGATCAAAATCAAAAGTTTGTGTGCAGAGCAAACGTTAATCAAATTTGGATACTCCATATTTTGTTTTGTATATTATTTTTAGATTTTTAATCATTTGATGCATACATAATTGAAACTTCAAATCACAAAAAAATTTCGAAAAACAAAATTCTTTCAAATCTTACTTAAAAATACTTCAAAAGAATTTTTTATAAATAATTCCTCCTTAACTGAAAAAGAAAATTTCTAGAAAATAAGAAGTTGACAAATCTAGACGATATAATTAAATTCTAATTACGAAACCATTCTATACAAGATATTGTTTTATACTCTATGTATATACTAATTAGCTAACACAAAAGGCACACAGGTATAGCCCCATAGTATTCGAGAGAAAATTTAAAGCTCTTTACTATTTATTTATTGTCCTCTCAATGTTTAATATTCTGTGCATTAATATTAGATAAATTAATATAAAAATCATTATTCACTGTGAAATAACTTCAAACTTTAAAGGAGTATTTTGAAATAAAAAACAAGTTTATTCAATAAAAGCACCGGATTTACCAAAAATACTAAATTCTTATTCTAAAACATACGAATTTGCTACAAAATTATTATTCATCATGTATATAAACAAAAATTTGATTCAAAACTTTAACGAGCTTTTTGTAAGACTAATAAATATTATGGCCCGTATAGCTCAGAGGCAGAGCATTAGACTAATTATCTAAAATTACCGGGTTCAATCCCGCGTGGGCTGACAATTAGCAACTACTCCCCAGTGTGTTTTCGCTACATTAAATTTTTAGCAAGCGCTTTGGTCTATAAGGAAAAGCGCTTTATAATTACCACATTACATTATTGGTGCATGTTTGATAAAGTGTTTCAGTGTCACAAAAGGTTTTTTAATTATTGATAAATTTTAAAAATTCTTTTATTTAACAATATTTAATAGATTTTTTCTAAAACTTATCTTACTTTATTGTCTAATATATTTAAAAATACCGTTTCAATTCATCATTATTTGATTTAAGGTTTTTTCGGTCTTCTATTTATTTGTTCTCTATATATACTAAATTATAAATTGTTCAACTAAAATTTTATTCTCCAGCAACTCATTCAATACTATCAGAGTTCATACCTAAAAATTAAAATCCAAATAAATTAATAAAACCAATATAAAATAACTAAAATTTATTGTTATAAAAATATATAACTAAAAAAAGCATTTTTAAATCATATCTATCGTCAAGTTTATTTCAAGTAAAGGGAGCTATATGCTTGCAGAATGGCAGCTTTTTTGCGCGTTGTGCACTCTTCATACAACTGGACATATAACCAATAGTTTATATTTTAAAATATTAAAAATGATAGATAATCTTCACTGCAACATACAAAAATCTTTATATTTATATAATGATTATTGATGTATGGGAGAATTTATAATAGGTGGATTTTTCAATGAAAGTTCCCTTATTTGATACATTCATACGCTCAAGGGACATTTGGTAGAATTATTTTAAGATAAAAATTTTCTAACTACAGCAAATTTATTTTGAATAAGTACGTTTTATAAGAAGGTTTTTGGAAAATACTTATTCGTATCTCTAGTTAAAAGGTTAGTTTTTATTTTTTGATTTTTAAGCTATAAAATTAAATAAATTTTGAAAATTTTTGTAACTTTTATTTAAATCTTCAAGGATAATCTCATAATACCAGATAAATTCTATTATTAACTATAAAAAATATCTGTGTGAATAAGTTTCAACATATGGAAAAGATAATTTCAAAAATATTTAAAAAATAAATTACCGTAATAGAATTTTAAAATGTTTTTATTTAAACTTTTTAAACCCTAATAAAACGTCGCCACTTTGTTTAGAATTGAAAACTATCACTTACAGAAGAAAATTATTTTTATAAAATTTAGATTATAAATCATAACCATGCATAAAGATAACACACGACTCAAGATAAATCATTATATAAAAACATACTAAGACAGTTAACGATTGTAATTACAAGAACATAATAGCACATAATTGAAGAAATAAACTGAAGGACCTTAAATGCTTGCAGCTGGTTTGAACATGTTCCACAGTGCAGTAGTAGCATTCAGACTTGTATGTGTAACAGGCCTCCTTCTTTCTCTCACTCTAAATGGCTTCGATATTGATAATTTACCTTCTGCTAAAAATAACTTAAAAAATCTTGATGAAGTGTACGATCTCTATCCTGATTATGAATACGAAAGTAATTTCAAAGCTTATCCTCATAGTAAAAGGTTTTATAAGGAACCTTATGAGTCTACAGCTCTTGGGAAGTCCGCCGTTACTTATTTGAAGAACTTTATCAATAACAAACAGCGGTTTTTAGATATTGATAAAAATGAATTTGGTGGAAAATTTGTAAGAAACTTTGTCTCAAAAGACCCTTTAAGTGATGATGATTTTGATAAAAATTTAGATCAATTTTATGACGAGTTGCTGTTAAAGAATGACTTAAAAGGGTCAGCAAATAAGTTTAAAGGTTACGAGAATTCATACAAAATTAAAACTAAATTTGTTGAAGATAATATCAATGGAGTTAAAGGAAAAGCTAAAGTAGACGAAGAAATAACACAAAAGACATACAACGGTAGCAAACCAGTTGTAAAAGTAGCTAAAGCTCATGCTAGTGCTACTAAGGCAGGTAAGGACGATAAATGGAAAATTGAACCCGTTGAATCGGAGTATGAAATTGTTACTCCAAACTCAGATATCGAATCAAAAGGTGAAAATTCTAAAAAAAATGATAAAGATGCAAAAAATGGTGAAGCTGAATTAGAGCAAATTATGATGGGAGATGATTATGATTCCAAGGCTATTAATAATTACTTTAAAGAACGTTTTGGGGAAAGCGATTTATTTTTGGATGGAAATAGAAAAAGTAACAAAAAACTTGCAAAAGAAAATTTTGTTGGTAAGAACCAAAAAATCAGAATGAAAAGAAATATTGTGAATAATGTGAAAAATAAAACTGTTGAAAAGTTAGACTTGAAAAAAATTGATGATGCAAGTCTTTTGAAAAAATACATAGCATTGCAAGACGCTGAAAACAAAAGTCTAATGCGAGCTTTGAATTTAGCATCAGAAATAGAGTTTGAGCAGGATGAGAAGGGAGGAGATACAATTTTGCAAAAAAAATTGTTGCAAGAGCAAATGAAACAAATGAGAAAAGCGTTGACTGACGAAAAAGCCCTCAGAGAAATTAAACAAATGTTTGAAGAAAATATTAAATCTAAAAAAATGTCTAACAAGAAAAATTCTCTTAAGAATGATTTGAACAGAAATCAACTACCAGAGCATCTTTCAAAAAATAAAGATGAAAGTCACAAAAACAGGCAATTTTATATAGCCAACCAAAATGAATTTGAGAGAAGCAAGTATTTACAAAATGCATTAAATGATGACGATTTTATAGAAAAAAGAATTCAGTTTCTCGGAAAGCAAGCAGATGAAGAATCAAACGATGGTGAACAGTTTGAGTACAACGAGAATGTAGCTCCAATAAATCGACAAGACATCAGATATGCGTCTAATAGAAATGTTATGAAACGGAATAGAGACGAAAATGTCATGAACGCTTTTGCATTGCAAAAATTTAGAGAATATCTTAGAAGCCAAGGTAGAGATAGGTTTGAAGTTGATAGGAATAGGGCCAGAGACAATGTTGCTGTGGATTATATTCTAAAGAATGAAGAGGATGAAGAACCTGAGGATTATAAAAACGTTATTGGTATGTGAATAAATACTATTATTTCCATTATGAATTAAATTTTTTTTATTTTTTAGATTAATTTTATTCTTATTTGCATATTTACAAAAAAATTAATCTACAGATTATTCTGCTTATCCTTCTAATAAAGTCAAGAGAAATAGAGGTAAATTTTAAATTTGAAAAAAATAAAGACATACTTAGATAAAATTTTTAGCGCAATTAATATTAAGCGTAAAAATTCAAAAAAAATGTACACTTACATTTAGTTGTGGTATAAACACTATTATAGAGAAACAGAAGCATATGAAAAGTTTATTCAAAAACTATTAAGACTTCATTATATTACTAGAAGCTAGGTGCCCAGAAATTGATGAGTTCACAGACAACTGTTTGAAACCCCGTGAGAAAGGTCTGATCTTAGACAGAGAGGCAATCATACTATGTGATTGGCACACATTATGCTACCAATGTGTAAGCAGTGTTTTTTGATTATATAGAAATTAAAAAAAAATATTATGTTTTCAATTTATTTAAAAAACTCAAAAAATTTAAGTAGAAAATTTAACTAGGTTTTTAGAGAAAATTTCATATTTCAGTATATGGTAGAAACTGATTGGTTCATAAATGAATAGATTCATTTTTCAAACTTATATAATTAATTAATATTTAAAATAAAATCTTCAGGGTTATACACTGGGTATAAAAAAAAGACAATGTGACGCCATTTACTATGAGAAATCCAGAGATTCTTGTTATGGGCATAAAAGGTGCAATGAACAAATAAATCTCCTATATAAAATCATGGGGGATGAACATTCCTATGAATACAGCTTCAATGGAATCTGTTCTAAGTCTTGCATCAAAGATACATTGGATGGTAACTTCTTGAACTAACTAGATGGGACTTCATCTATATAATAATCAAATTTATTTATTGTCAGTGTTGGTTGATGATAAACTCTGAAGAGAAACTTTTGAAACAGAATATCTGCTTTTTGAAGACATTAAGGAAATTGATATTTATATATATCTGTGTGAAAAACTACATATTTAAGCTAACTACATAGTCAATGATTATGACTAGTGCTAAGTATTAACAATAAAGCTGCATATTTGATTTTTATTCTGTTTATAAAATTTAAAGAAAATAATGACAAAAAATAATTTAAAAATTAATAAATTGAGGATAATATAAATAAGTTAATTTATTAAAAAAATTTAAAGATTTCAAATATTATTTGAACAAACTCTGCCATTCAAGTAAAGAGAAGTAATTTATTTTGGTTTTAAAAGTTCAACTATTAAAAATATACTAAATACAATTCTTCCAACAATCATTAATCCAATATAGAAAAATATAGCTTTTAATTTATTAATTCAACTCACAACAAACCAAAAAATACTTTAAACAATAATTATTAGTTCATATAGCTTTATGCTTAAATCAATTGAAAAAGAGTTTAAAAATTTTTTCAACTTTTCACGTTGCTTTTCACATTATGGAGAAGAACTGGTATGAAGGAAGATCTCGTTAGATGCAGGTAGTGTTAATTTCCGTGGAGAAAGAAGTGCCTGCTGGCCGTAATCTTGGGTGATTGAAGAATGATAAGAATTTGGGAGCATTTTTCGAAAGTTTTTTTTGGTGTAATATCATATTTTAGAAGTATTTCTTAACGTACAGGTGCTCAGATAATAGATTTTAAAATACTTCAAAACATGATGGAATAAATGCATTTTTATTGTATGAAAACAAACAGTAAGCTTTAAATAAACTAAAGGATGTGCAAAGCTTTTTGTGAGCTTACCCCACGTATCATGTACAGTGGGTTTTTAAAAACTCGGTTGTCAAAAATCCGGCTATTCGAACAAAAATTTTAATGAAATTCAGTGTTTGTTGTTATAATATTAGTTTATTATGGCTATTCAACTTTTTTACTTATATATTGGCTGATATTTCTATTCATATTCTAATATATTTAAAAGTCAAAACAAGGTAAAATTAATCGTTTAAAACCATAGACCTTACCATGAATACAACTAGCCTTCCTAGCAATTGATGAAGGACTTTTCTTTTTCGACAAAAGACTCATGAAGTCTGTACGGTTGACAATGAAGCAAATATAAACCAATTTGAATAAAAATTTCACGTTTTTGAAGAAAAACAGAGGTTTAGGAAGAACTAGGCAAGTATTTTATTTATCTTTTTTTAAAAATATGTCTTTTTTCAAAACTCCAAAAGAAGGCAGGCTTTAGAACGTTTGGGAATTATAATTTTAAAAAGACCAGTCTTATGATACTAGTATTTCAGAATGAAATTGAATTTATCAAAAACTACAATTGTCTAGAAAAATAATTTTGTATCATTCTGAAACTTCAAAAATAACCAATATATAAAATTATATGTTTATTTAAATATATCAAAACAAGAAAATACCTATAGATGACAATCTTCTTTCTGGTTTAGTATTCAATGTCAGTCTATTCCCATTCATGTCATCATTTTTTTGTTTATCTTCTAGCGCATTTTCATCATAAATGTCCAAATTTGGTGATTTTTTCTTTGAAATCGGAGTTAGAAATCTCGAGGCTATTAAGCTTTTGTCTCTGTCAATTTCGACTACTTCACTGCCATCATCAGAGTTGTTGATTGTAAGGAAAAGAGTCTGTTCATCTTTGTTGTGGCTTTCTTATGGGATAAAAAGACTTATTCAATTTAGCCGATAAATTTTTTTGACATTAAGAAGAGAAAAAAGGTGTTTTAGTTAAGAACGTTATATTAAAAATTTTAAAATTTCTTTCATACTAAAAAATTGAGAGAGTACTTACTTTTGTCACAAGTGTTTCTAGCCTCAGATGTCTCCTGGCTTTCCACCTTCTTCATACTTCCACTGTTTATTCTGGGAATTTTTTTTCCTCCAGTTTCTATAGTAGTAGTCATTGGAGATCTGTTCATCATACCACCAAGGTAGGATCTACGGTGGGCTGCACTTTTGCTCTGTACCTTTGGTCTTACAGCTTCTACCGGTAATACACGTCTTCGTTTTTTTGGTAATTTAGCTCTTGCCTGAGTGTGGGAATAAAAGAGAGCAAAGTTTGAAACGATAACTGGAACAGGCAGAGCAATTGTGAGCACACCAGTTAAAGCGCACAGTGATCCTACAAACATTCCTAGGTATGTCTTTGGAGTCATATCTCCATAGCCGACAGTGGTCATAGTGACAATAGCCCACCATAGTCCCACGGGGATGGAGTTGAAGCTATTGTTGGGATTGTGTTGGATTCTTTCAGCATAATATACCAATGAAGCAAAAACTACTATGCCGATAATGAGAAAAAATATGAGAAGCATCAATTCATGAGCAGACGCTTTGAAAGTATGGATAAGAATTTTGAGTCCTGGGGAGTGACGGGTAAGTTTAAACAACCTTGTTATTCTAATTATGCTGAAAAACTCTAAAAAGTCATTTTCTTTTTTAAGCCTGGTAAGAATTGTGTCTAGATAAAAAGAAAGGGTAGCAACAAAGTCAATGATGTTAACAGGGGATCGAATAAAGACCAGCTTGACAGGGCTCACGATGAACCGTATTATCAACTCAAACGAAAACCAAGCGTTACAAACGCATTCAATGAAGAAGAATGCATCGTGAGGCTCGGTTATTTTCTTATCCAGTAACACAGATTCTCTATAATCACCATTGTACTCGTCATTGAGGGTTTGTTTGCGAGGTTGGTACATACCTCTATAGCTTTGTTGTTTCGATGATTTTGAAAATTTACCTTTTTGATAATCATTGGAATCATAAACTAAGTTTTGAAGCTGCTGTTGATAACGATTTGAACTTTTGGTTTGTGAAAAGTTATAAAAGGCAAAAGAGACGTTATGCATCACTGGGACTCTGAGGCTAGGGTGAGTCTTGAGACAGAAGGTGAGTATCGAAGCGATAATGAAGAAGACAGATGTAATAGCAATAACCTGCAGAGAAAAATTTCAGTTTCAAATAACTCTTTAAAACACTATTTTACAATAAAATACAGACAAAAGCTTAAAAGCCCGAAAATCATGCAAAATGGAATGTTTTGGAGTTTAAGATATTAAAAAAAAATAAAAGTATATAATTTTTTCAATAAGCTCTATTAAATAATAAATTAATCTTAATTGAAGTTTTTAGTGCAGAAATTGACACTGTGAAAACATATTTCTCACAAGTTTCTCCACAAACACACCATTACGAAGTTTTATTCTAATTGAATTTTTGTTGCAGTACAGCGCAGAAGGTTCAATCTCTTTCAACAAGACTAAATTACGGAGCCTAAAATCAATAATGAAGTGTTTAGCACATAAGTTAGCATCAAAGTCTGCGACGATGAGAAGTTTATTGAATTGATTAGAAATGATTGAGAGTTTAGAATTTTTGAGTTTGTATATATGTTTTAACAATTAAGGCCAGAGTGGCATTGGAGTTTTGAAACTCCATTGTGTCAAATGAATATTTTAAATTAAAAACACCAAAGTTTTCCTTGGTCGCTGAAGTAACTCGAACAAAAAAGTTAAACAAAATTCAAATGAAAAAGATAGTCAGTTTTTGAAAATTTACTTCAATTATTTTCAAAATATTTTCAAAACACTTCAGTTTTCTTTTAAATGTTTTTATGCTCCATAAGCTTAATCTATTTCGTGTGAAATTTTCAAAAATTGAAAAAAAAATTCATTTTTTAGAAAATTTCGATGTTTAATTCAATTTAGTTTAATTATTTATTTATGTTGAATAAGCATGATGATGCTCTGTGTAACCAAACTATTGCGCAACCCTGTTTGGGCGATCCCGTAGTCAACATGATGACGCGGTAAACCTGAAACAACAATATGCGAAACAAATATGAAGGTTTCACTTATCTAGACTCATTAAGCTTTTTGTAAACAAATCTTACATTATCAAAACAGCACAGAATTATATTGTATTTGAGAAAATTTATTAAGTTTTATTTTTTTTTGTATTTAAATGAACAAAAAGCTTTTGAAAGGTAGTTTTGAAGTTAATGAAGAGTAGTTGATAATGTTCGTTTTACTAGGGTACACTTTCGATAGAACTACATCATTGCATGATTTACTAGAGAATTTTTATCTTTTCTCAAATTTTTTTTATAAAAAAAAAGTTTCAATTTCAAAAATTAAATTTGATTAGAAATAAATTGAACACAGTTAAAATAAAAGTGAAACTTTTTGTTTTTTTTTCAAATAATAGAAAATCCTTTTTACGTGGATATTTTACAATGGCACTATTATCTATGAGCCATTATGAGACCATTACGACGAGATATAAAGATGAGATACATTACATCTAGTAATGAAAACAAATTGTAGAGCCTTTAATTGTGATTTATCTACAATCTATAACCTGTAGTATTAATAAGTTTATATTTGCTAAGTAAAAACATTACTATGGATATTAGTTTGTTCTCCTACTTTCCATTTTAAATTTTTAGAAAAGTATTGAAAGAGGCACTAAAACTAATAATGATTTATCTAGCAATTTCTTAATAGTTAAGAAAACAGTAGTTTTTGAAAAGTTTTTTAGTATCAGTTTTCAAAATACAAGATTATCTCAGTACTAAAACTAGCATTGTTTTTGTGATAATATATCTGAAAGAGCTCTTAAAAATATACTCCTTATCTTTTTTCATATGAAAGTCATACTTACCTTTTTATTCACATGATAGAAAACAAATAATTAATTGGCTGTGATATATGATATCTCAAATGACTGAGTTTATTTCCTCTATACGGATTTTTAAATTCTCGTTTAGTCCTATAACTATGACATTCATAAAAAACCTATGTTACATACTGGCACAAGTACTTTGAATGAATATCATATCATTTATATGCTTGGCACCGACTATTTACCTGTCTTAATTTATCAGAGCTTATCACAGTTGGACGATATATAAATACAAAATCTCTGAAACAATAGTTGAACTATAAGTTTGTGAACATTAAAAATGATTGGATATTTTGTTTTTAGTTTTTTTGTAGTTGCATCATTAGGTTCTGAATGCAACCGAATCTGCCCACTAAATTATGACCCAATCTGCGCAAATGATGGACTGACGTACGATAACTTATGCCAACTTGAAGTGGCGAACTGTTTGTCTAGGAGCCATATTAGAGTACTGAAACGTGGAGAATGTGATGAAACTCCCAAAATAAAAAACGGAAAAGAGTGCCCAAGGATTTGCCAACGTAATTACGACCCCGTGTGTGGAACTGACGGTAAAACATACCCTAATCTTTGTGAGATGAAGAGTGCAGCTTGCGTGTTGAAATCACCGATTGAGGTAGCCAAATACGGGGAGTGCGAAAAAACAGAAACATCAGAAGATTCCGACTGTGAAAGCATTTGCTTGATGATCAATAAACCAGTGTGTGGATCAAACGGGAAAACCTATGCTAACGAATGCTTCCTCAAGACTGAGGCCTGTCTCACCAAATCTCATTTGTTTGTTGCCCATAATGGAGAGTGCTAACATCGAGATTTCAAAAAACTTTTCATTTCTGGTTTAGTAATAAAATAAACATGTTAAACTTAATACATGAAACTTTCATCACTATTAACTTTTGAGTTAATTGAGAGCAATCTTTTGGTATAATTTAAAAAATAATAAATCAAAGCTTTAATATAAAGCAAACTTTTTGAACACATTTTGAAGCTTTGTTCTGAATGGAAAATTCTTTTTTGAATAAACTTTTGATTAATTGATTGTCTGAATGAAACTGTTTTTTAAAACATTCTGAGTTTTCCCAAATCAATAAAAGCTGATGTAGACTCAAAAATGAACTTTTGAATAAAAATGTATTTATAAATTGCATGTGAACTTGAAGTACTTTTGTTGTTAACAATCAATTTTCAGATATTTTAAAATTCTTATTTTTTCAAAGATTTATGCTTTTGGAGATTTTACGCATACTACGCTAAATTTTTTATTAAAAATAAAAGTTCATTTTTTTTTACATAAAAGCAAATGATCAACTAAATGCAAAAGCAAATTAACAAGGTTGAAAGCTTTAAACAACCAAATTGGAAACATTTTTAACAAATAAAAACTAATTAGGGATAAGGCCTCTCTGTAAACCACCTAAATACAATCTACGAGGCCTCAGGTTTCCATTGCGGTGATGGCTTATGCTACACATCCCTTTCATGTTGTGTATCTAAAAGATTAAGCTAAACTATGCAATTAGAGCAACAAAAATCTTAGAACCTGTTTTGTTCTTTCTTCATAATAACACTTTTGGACTCGAATATTTTGCTATTTTATTCAAGCACAGTTTTCAAAAAGTTTTCGAGACGATTTATGCAGAGATTTTAGAGATAGTAGATTTCCCAAGCAAAAGACAGTCGCTATTCTTTTGCTTTAAATATTGCTACAATCTTTTATGTGCTTTAAGATTTTTGAAAAAAAGATACTTTTTTCGTTTAAAAATATAAATGTAAATTTTTTTCTAGAGGTACTTAGAAAAGGATTTAAAATGTAGCTCTTATCAAAAAACCTTTCCAATTCATGGTATTTTATACATTAAATTATATATATAGTCCAAAATTTAATTGAATATATAGTGATAGTTTAAAATGAACTGAAACTCGAACTTTGCTAAAATAACCCTCCCCATCTCGAGATATTTTAAAAGAATTAATCTCGCCTTTCTATTTCATCTCTTGTCGCTGAATGTCTGACTCTAAACTATATTATATTTAGAACACATATTTATTAATCGCATCGTTAAACAGCATTCCAATAACAACAAATCACAGAGCTGTATGATTCAAACAGCTCCAACAGCTACGTTCACATGGCATGGAACAAAACCGAATGATCTCAACCATCTAATCTTCAAACATATTTCATTTTTTTTGGCATTATACAAACAATATTATTATTTTTATTATTATATATAATATTATGATGATTTTTATTATCATAGTTATATTTTTTAAACAAAACTTCAAAATCACAACAAACACCAACTTTAGCGGAAGTAGATGAGTAGGGTTCTTCGAAGAGTGCCCAGATTTTTGGCTTGACTCTCTGCCAGCATGAAAGCGTATTGTTTTTGTAATCTTCTTCCAGGCCAAATTTTCGCATGACATCTTCTAACGTGGGTTTATCTGTGTCAAGATCTAGCCTGTCCAATGTTTGCAGGGTTTCCTGCGTGTCTCTGTGTGTGGTGTATGTCATCCAACAACACGGCTCCACCTGTGTATTTATGTGCTATTTTTAGCTGAGATGGAGATTGTGTTTGTTATGATTTAGCTGAAATAGAAGCTTCGTTTTAGTTAAAGAAGGGTGAATGTGTAAGAGGTCATAAGTGTGTGTGTTTTAACAAAAAGGGGTCGGCATGTTGTGGAGCATCATTATTTAGGAGGTTTAGGTGGGGAAATATGGATGCGGTTGCTTTGAAATCTTTTAGTTCAAAAAAAAAGAATTTTTTTTAATTGGAATTATGTTATAAACCTAAATTTTACTAATTTTGAAAAACTATTTATTTGATTATATTCAAATTTAATGAAATAATTATTTTTCCAATATTTGCGGGCTTTATGATTTTGATTTCATACTTGAAATAATGTTTTCACTGCTCTTCAGTTCACATTTAATTAGTTACTTATTATATCCTCAGTTTTCAGCTTATATTTCCACCATTGTAAATGTTGCTTAGGAGCATTCGTTTGAGGTCCTCACTATTGCGAGATTATTTTACGAAAATCTCCCTAATAAAGCTCGCAAAACCATAGTGCTTTTCATTGGTTTGTCGTTTGAAATCATAATGGTAAAGGTCCCGTGTGATTTTGTTGAGGTCGCTTTTTTGGTGAAAATATATTTTTTTTTGCTTTTTTGATTTAAGCGTCTACAATAAAATTTTTCATTTTTGAGAAAAGGATCATCATAGAAAAGTTGTTATGGATTTAATAGTTTTGAACTTAAAATAAGAGATTTTAATGCATCTATTTTTATAGTAAACTTTAACTTTAAGAAATTCAAATCAAAGAATTTAATCCTTTCCATACAGAATGAACTTATGGAAAATAATCTTTTTATGTTTTCTTAACGATTTTTTTGTATTTATTTTCAAAAAATAAATGATTTTTATCAAATTAATGTTTAAAAATAATATAACATTCAGTTACGAAAAAATTCAAATTTTATTTTCTTCAAAGCATCATTATAACTTAACGATAATATAAAATCTTTGGATTTTCTTCGGATTTTCTTGCATTTCAATACAGAAAATCAATCAATCGGGTTTTAGTTGGAAATCATGTAAGTAAACTTATAAATATAAAAAGAAATGTACAATTGTATCCCTCAAAAAACAATGCAAGTTTACTATTGGTTATTTCAAAGAAACTATGAATTTCTAGGCTTCATCATTATTTTGAAACTGAATTTCATCAAAACTAATCGGATTTTCGAAAGTTTATTTAAAATATGTTTCATTTTCAATAGAAAAAAATTGCTTAAAATGGATATATCCTTTTACAGAAACGCTGAATAAGGTTTTAAAATTGAGTTCTACTAAAGTCTTTCATTCTTAAAAATTCATCTTTGTCATATTTTCAGCTTTTATTTTTTTATGGAAAGCTAAGAATGTTTTCAAAGCTCCTAACATAAGGGTATATAAGCTCACGGGCATTTCATGTCTTAGTGATGCTATTTTTTATGTTATTTATTTAATAAAATTGTTTGATTTAAATGGTATTCTTGATATTTTATTTATATCAACACAAAGGTTTAAGATGCAAAAAAATTGCAAAGATTTTCTTAAATTTATTCTCTATTATCGAGTAAATAATTATTGGTTTGTATATTAATATTTGTATGATTAGGTCGAACTTAACAAAAATTATCTTGTTAGAAAAACAGTGGAATAGCCTGAAAAACTTGGTCAAAACGCGGGGCTTTATTGAAACAAACTTTCATGAAAAAAATTTACATTCTAATTAAGTAAGCTTAGTTTTTTAAAAAAATATTTTTTATGCTTTAGTTTGTTTCATGGAAAACAATTGTGTCTGTTTTAAGAACTGTGATTCTGATCAATAGTGTGTAATAAAAATATTACTAAGGTTTGGGTATTCAGTTGTTTAAAACTTTCATAATTGACTCAAAAGCGGCAAGTATTCATAACAAACTTGCAACTTAATTACTTATTTGAATTATTTAAATCTTACATTTAACATGTAGATATACAAAGCTATCAAATGATATATTTGAAAATGATGGGGAGTTGAAACGTGAAGAGCTTAGTTGTGAACCGTTTATTCTCAAACTTGAAGCTAATGTTACCAATGGTTATTCTTTATGGTCTTCATTGAGTCATCACACAAAACTGGAAATTTTTTATACTAAAAATAACTATTTTCGCTAACGTTTTATAATAAGGCTAAACTTATCGAAAATTATAGCTTTTGATTTTCAATAAATGTATTAAAATCTCTCAATTGATGTTTTTTGTTAGCAACTCGTCTTCAAGTATTGCCATTGCTTTGCAAACTTTGTTTCTGGCTCGGAGGTGGCTTTTCAAACCCGCAGAGAACTTGCACACCTTCCCACAATTGCCACATATATAAAAAAATTCGGGATTCGGGATGGATGGATAAATGAGAGTATTAAAAATATGGACTTTTTCATGCCTTTTCATGCCACCTAAACTTCTACAGGTTTTGCCACAGATGTTACAAATATTGCTATACGGCATTGGGTAAATAGGATTCTGACGAATAGTGTGCACTGAGCTGACTTTTTCATGCTTGGCCGAAGAAACACGACATAGATGGGACCCTAAATGACTCAGAAAACCCGCCCTGCTCAAACATGGTCACCCACAATGACCGCACGTCAGTTCTGTTACATGCTCGGTGATGTTTCCTTTCCAGAGATTGCGTTTAAGTCTAGCGAGTTTCCGTCTGCTTTCCTCAAAACGACCGGTTACTTCAAAACTTACTTTCCTCCAAGTTAACCTGTTTTGCGCTTGTGTTTTCCATGAAACGGAGTTTATGCCGCATTTTTTGAAGGTTTGTTTCAAGCAATCTTTGAATCGTTTTTTGGGTTTGTAAGCCAATCTTTTTTCATCGGTAAGTTGCTCATAAAATATTTGCTTTGGAATCCGTTCGTTGGGCAATCTTACTGTGTCCGCTCCACTTGAGCTGTTGCTTGGAGACTAGGACTTCGATGCTACCGATATTTGCCATCTCAAGTATTTCGGTGTCGCTGATGTGCTTCTGCCATTTTATGCCCAGAATCTTACGCAGACGCTGTTGGTGAAAACGGTCAAGTTGTTTCAGGTGCCTGGTATATGTGGTCCAAGTTTCACTAGCATAAAGAAGGACAGTTAGAACACACGCATTATAAACTTTAACCTTCGTGCGTATAGAGATACCATGGCGACTCCAAAGACGCTTATGCAAGATGCCAAATGCGTGGCTGGCTTTGCTTATTCTTAAGCCCACCTCATCATCAATAGAGTTACTGCAATTGAGAGTACTTTCAAGATATACAAACTTTGGAACGACTGCCAGCTTTTGTCCGTAGACATAGATTGATGGCTCAACATGTTTTTCCAGAAGTTGGTTGGTACATCAAAACAGTTTTCTTCAAACAGATAGTCAACCCCAACGCAGTGCACGCAGCTTCAAAAGAATCCATCAGATGCTGCATTTCCATCTCGGTGTGAGTCAGCAAAGCACAGTCGTCTGCATAAAGCAATTCATGTATCACGCACATCATTGTTTTGGTTCTGGCAGTGAAGCGTTTAATGTTAAAAACTTACCAGTGGTTCGATAGTAAATGTAGACACCTTCGCTACTATCCTTGAAAGCTAATTGAAATACCATAGAAAAATAAAGCGCAAACAGTGTTGGAGCTAGTGTATCTCACTGCTTGACACCGTTTCCTACAGTGAAAGGTTCTGCAAGTTTGCCCCCGATATTCAGCGTTGTTTTCATGTCGTGGTGGAAAAGTTTTAAGATAGAAATCAACTTCTCTGGACAGCCTAACTTTCCAAGAATCAACCAAAGAGCTTCACGGTTTACTGTGTCAAAGGCCTTAGTGAGGTCAATGGACACTTGAAAAAGATCTCTGCACTGTTCCAGACATTTTTCTTGCAGTTGTCTGATTGTGAATATCATATCAACTGTCCCTCGAACACTTCTAAACCCACACTGGGATTCTGGCAAAACATTATCGGCAATGTGAAGGTTAATTCTTTTGAAAATAATGCGACTTCGAATTTTACCCACAACTGATAAAAGTGAGATTCCTCGGTAGTTGCTGCAACCGTTTTTAGGACCCTTTCCTTTATAAAGCACAACTAACAAAGAGTTTCTCCAATCCTCGGGAATAGTCTCAGTTCTCCAAGCTGTTTGTAATAGAGTAGTAAGACGCCCCATAAACACTGGACCAGCACAATGAAAGAATTCTGCGAGAAGGCCGTTCATATCAGGGGATTTGCCAGAGTTCAGTTTTTTAACTGCCTTTTCTACTTCCTGTGCTGTAATTTCTTCACCCAAAGCGTCTTCAACCGGTTTAGTTGGAATGGATTCAACTAGCTCTGAATTGAATTCTGAAGGTCTTTTTAGAAGATCGTCAAAATGTTCTTTCCATCTGTTTAGGATGCCGAGTGGGTCAAGAATGATATGCTTATTATCTTTGCTTCTCAAAGGCGTGATAGAGAAACTAGAAGGGCCATAAACCTCGCGCAATAGACTGTAAAATACTCTGGTGTTCTTAGTGTCAGCTGCTAATTGGATCTCATCAGCCCTCTTACTCCACCAAGTATTTTGCATCTTCCTTAATTTGCGCTGTATTTCGGTTTTGATGGAATTAAACCTGGATTTCGAACTTAACTCATGAGAACCGGTCACGCACTTGGACTTAGATTCTAGTAATGACTGTATTGTCACGTCGTTTTCATCAAACCAGTCTCGGTTTTTACGCTTTCTATAGCCCAGTATTCTCTCACAAGTGCTATATACAGAGACCTTAAAGTTTTCCCATGAATTTTCGCAGGATATATTCTCCATTTCCTTTACTAATTTTTCTTTAACATCAGCATTTTTTAGACCGGCTACATTGAGGCGTTTAGGTAATTTGGTTCCACAACTACGGTTCCTATGCTTAACCACAAAGTTCAACTTACCTCAAACAAGTCGGTGGTCAGTCCAATATTCAGCACCCCGCATAGCACGGAAGATTTGTACATCAGCTATGTCACGCCTTCTGACCAACAAAAAATCTATTAAGTGCCATTGTTTCGAGCCAGGGTGCATCCAGGTAGTTTTGAACTTGTCCTTCATTTGGAACATAGTGTTGGTTACCTGAAACCCCATTTCCGTGCAGAATTGTAGCAGCATTAAGCCGTTGCTATTAAGTTTTCCGACGCCATGTTTACCTAATACGTGCCAAGTTTCTGCATTTTTTCCGACTCTTGCACTAATATCACCCAGTATAACGACTTTATCGGCCGGAGGGATCTTAGCAACAAGTTGCCTCAGGCCCTGAGAGAAAGCCATTTTTGTTTCTTCTGATGTGTGTAATGTTGGTGCATACAAGCTTACAAAAGTAACATACTGACCACGAGTCAAAGGAACTCTCATTGATAAAATTCGGTCATTTATACCGCAAGGCAGCTCTTCTAGATAAGAAAGAAGAGAAGTTTTAACTGCAAAAGCCACGCCAGATTCTTTTTTACTTCTATGCGGCTTACTTTTCCAGAAGAAAGTGTAACCTCCGTCTGAAACATTTCCTTCACCTGTCAGTCGGGTTTCAGATAATGCCACGATGTCTAAGCCATAGCGTTGAAGCTCCCTAGAGATTAAAGCAGTGCGTCTTTCAGGACGCTTACTCGATGCTGGCAAATTTGAAAGCGTACAAACATTCCAACAGCCAATCAACATGTTTTTTATTCTTTTTTTCGCAGAAGCTGGATTACGACCGAGCCCAGGCTGCGATACCCTGGGACATCTGCCGGGCCAGACAATGGAACTTACACAGTCTCCAGAGCCCTTATTGCCATTGATGCAATTATCATTTTGACTCATCATAAAGAAAAAAGTGTTCTTTAAGGCTACAGCCAGCCATACCACACGCTCACAAAGCAATGCCTGTGCCTGATGCTTTTTATAGTGAAGAAAGGCTTCGCACTCAACCAATCCCACTCACTCCACACAGTTGTATTTGTTCAAAAAGAAAAACAAGTTAACATCATTGGATACAAAAGTGCCGCAGGTTTTATTTTGAAGTTGACTTCTTCTAGATACATGACCTGACAAGACCTAACGGGCGTATCTCTCCGGATTTATCTGTAGGAGTTTACTCCCTTAGCCTTTACCTTTACCTTGGCCTTCTACAAAGCATTAG
>OZ038320.1:29800374-29817874 GCA_964035795.1 Pterobdella sp. o SKG-2022
ATACAGGTATATAAAACAAAATATAAATAAGAGTAGCATTACTAAAGTACAGTATAACATGAATATCAGAAAAATACAAAGAAATAATTTAATAGCATGAAACAATGGATAAGAGTATAATAGACAATATCGATAATAGTAAAATGATAATAAAGTCACTATTGAGATAAAAATTTAAAAAATAAAAAATCAATGAACGGGTGTTAACCTGAAAGAATAAATATTCTGCCACTAAGCGATATCAATAAGATTAAATGAGTTTAAAGGACGAATGTATATCCCCAGAGAGAATTTAATGTCATTATACTATTATAAATATAATAATTGGTGAATGAACAAAGTGAATAATATACAACATATTTTACCTGCATTTGTATGAAAAACAATAGTCATTATGAGAAATGAGAAAGAAAATATTGCAGTCTGAACTAAAAATAACTAAACAATAAAATAAAACAATGAAAGGAATAAAATGACAAAATGAACTTTTTCAATTAAACTCAATGGTGAGAAAATAGACAGTTTATTCTGGTAGGAGCATTGTATTGGAAGTTCCCTTGGGCACACTGAAGGTTTTGTTGTGGCCTCTATCAATGGTGTTTGTGTTGTTGTTTGGTGTAAAGTTATCAGAGGTTAGTTCAATAGTTCCTCTCCAGGTTTCAACTTGTTTTCTTTGTTACAACAAAGCCATTGCAATAGAGCATCTTTAAACTTTTCAGAAAGAATATCAAGTGTTATAACAACAAAAACTTGTGAGGCATGTGGGAATGTGGTAATTTAATCAAACTTCAACATGAATAACAGAGTGGATATATGGTGCTTAAATGAAGTTCAAGAAATATTTTAAAATTTGTACTAAAGAACTGTAATTGAATATCTACACTAATGTTATGAAACGGGTTTTAAGTGGCCAGTAAATGGCCCAGACACAAACACAAGTTTATTGAATAATTATGGATCCAAGGAAACATTAAAAACACAAAGGTTACTTGGTACAGTAATGATTGCAAACAATATAGTAAGTTAAGAGAGCTATTTATGAGATTAGATAAAATAGTACAGCCTAGTTTCAAAAATCCGGTTGCAAAGTTAGCTTGAGGCTTGTATATTCCGGTAAAACGAAAGTTACTCAAACTCTAATAACCTACGAAATTCATTATAACGATATTTAACCCAGAGAGTTTCAAGATTAAACCATGTATAGTTGGATAAAACTTATTTGTAGTTACTTGTGTAAAAAAAGTAAACTTGTACAAAAGTTATCTTTAATAACTAGAGTTTTGAGATACGTTCATGAACTCGAAGGCCTATAAATTATATCTAATGTAATGGTCTTTTTATCAAGTCAAAGTGATAAAAAATAATTAATTGACCACAAAATTTGTTAAATTTTATTGAAAAGCATAAAGCTTTCAAATAAGAGAGAGTACGACGTACTTGAAAATGTAATCTGGTGTTTATCAAATAAGGAAACATTTGATGTTTTTGAATACGCTGTACTGCAATAAAATCAACAAAATAAAATGCTGATTAAAAATGAATTTTTGTTTTGAATACCAAAAATAAGTTTTTTTCAGTTCTGAAATTATTTTTATATTATGTTTAGTTTTTCATCCTTTCAGCGTCTTTCCTCTTCTATCAGAAACATCCGCAAGAGTAAAAAAACGCATTTATATAGCCGCACCCCTTGCCCTAGTTCTTCTGACCACGCAAGCGCCTCTGCAATTAACCTTCTTTAAAAAAAGTTTTGCCTTATAAATGAACTAAAACTCATAATAATTTAGAATATTCACGTGTTGAAGCATCATCGAATCAGTTTGAGAGACATGAAAAAAACTCTATCGGTTATTGAAGAATGTATATTTCTAATAAATTATTTGCATCATATCAACAAAATACTGTACTCACGTGGACATCTTAAGTTTAAAAATTAAAACCTATAAAAAAGTTGGAAAAGGTGTTTTCGACACAACCTCTAATAATTAACACTGTTACGAAATGATAAATAAACTGAAGCATGGTCATTATTCATATCTGGAGATGCAGTGACACATAGGTAAATGACATAAAAAAGTGAATTTGAAACTTTTTCATGAAATTTTTTTCTATTCGTATTCATCAGAATACATTAGATGATGCCTTAAATTAATTAATCGAATTATTTTATACTGCTGTACATGTCCCAGTAACTGGGTTTGACAGCAGTCGGACTAGATTATTGCTACTATACTAGAGTAATGATTTAAAACTAACCACAATCAAACGAGTATATTTAGAAACAAAAATGAATTTTATAGAGACACAGCTTCTCGTTAAGTAAGTAACATTACCAAGTATCTTAGTTAGCTTTGTATCTCAATAAAATTTATTTGTGTTTCTAAATATACTGAAGTAACTTATAGGAAAAATCATTTATTTAGAAAAAATTTTTATAGATTGCCAGCACAAGCTAACGACCAACTTAAAATTATCGAATTCAAGATTCACCGTTCCCACACTTGGGCAGTTTGCCTTGCCGTTGTCAAAAAAAGAATGATCATTCGCCAAGCCAAATGACAACAATACCAGGATATCAGTTTGTCGATACCTGCTACCAGAATCTTCTGTTATCCAGGTTATAACAGAAAAGCAGTCTCAATTTGGAGACGCTATCTTCGGTGTAGTTTAACGTCATGCCCAGGACCATTCAAACATAACAATAATAATTATTATTATTGTTATTATTAGTATTTATTATGCTTATTAGTTTATTATTATTTTTATTTATTCATTGCTTTTAATATTTAATAGGATAATTATTGTTTTTTTGTTTATCTTTATTATTTTTGTTCTTCTTTTTAATAAGTTCAGCACCTAATACAACTTTGTTTGAAAATTCAATTACAATTTTCTTTTTTTATACGTCTTATAGCGATAAAATAAACGGAAAAAGCGCACTTCGAAAATTTTTTCAACTCAAAACTCAAGCACCCTCAATTACTTTCGACAATAGCTTATTTCATCGTTGCTTTTTGCTACAGTTTATTTATTGCTTGGTTGAAAGTGCACCGAAACACCGATACTATTACTAAAATCAACTATGTAATCTTCTGTGATTTGATTCTTTGAGAGCTCAAATACATGTTATTATATTTTTTCTTCAAATGATTGTTTTTTACTATAAGTTGATTTATTTGAGTGTGAATATATTTAGTATCTTGAGACGTATAATAGCCTTAACTAAAAACTGACTTGATATATAATTTCGTCTCATAAAAAGCTTTGTGATTAATACATTTCTGTGCTTAGTTGCCTCTCTATTTAGTGTCTATTTTTTTAGTATGTTTATTATTCTATTATTCTTTTTATTCTTTTATAATTTTTATTTTCAGTTCTAATTACATTAATAAAATAACGATTAAAATGAGGTAAAGTTTGGTCAAAACCGATTCCAACAATGATAAAGCATAACGAACTAACACGATTACAAACTCAATTGTAACCAATATCTAGCCAAAGATTTTAGAAATGTCAATATATGCTGTAAAAAAGCTTAAAGATTCTTCAAAAATATGCCAGTAAATCAAACGCCATTATTTTCATTTTGTATCGATTGGAACTTAACGTGAGTATGTGTTGAGAATCATTGGAGGCAGTGCAAAAAAATTGTAGTGACTTAAACATTCTCTGAAATTTTGTTTTATATTTAATTTAATTTTTATTAAATTTTTTTATTGTTTTTGAGCGTTTACAATTTTGAATTGCTATTAATCATATGTCATAATAAAATTTGTTAATTTTGATTTAATATGTTATTTATCTTATTTATATCTATTTTAATCAGCATATCATGAGAAAGTTTAAACCCATTGGAGTTTTATATCATATCTTTAACTAAAAATTCAAACAATATTGATAAGAATCATATAATTGTTGCTTAAATTTTATTCTGTCATTGGGTTTCTAGTAGTACTAACTATTTTGTCTGAAAATTAATGAAAATCCCACTCTCATTTCCAAAAGTTTCATCATTTTTATTTTTTGTATTTATTGTTCAATTCGAGTTTTATATTTTTTTAATATTTAAACTTTTAACTTAGTAAGTGAATCGACTATTAGGTCGCTCCTTACTTGGGATTTAGCTAATTTGTCCATTAGTAACTACAGAAAATTGAATGAAAATGTATAATTAAGGCTGTGGTGAAATAATAATCTTCAATCTATTGTTATTTTTTTATCTGTTCTTTTTGTATTCATAAATACTTCAAATATAATTTTTGCTCAATTCAGCTGCATCACAAAAAAAAACATTAGTAAAATTTGATTTTTTTTAATTCATAACTTTTTTTAGTTCTCTTAACAGTTCCTCTTGTTGCACTTAAACTGACTAACCCATTTTTGTGTTGAATTAATTATTTTCTTAGAAAAACTATTGCTGGAAAATGACGAAGAATTTTTCAATTATATCAAGAATTAACAAAAAAAATAAAAAACGAAAATACATTCAAAAATAATGTTTTTTTATGGTTATTTATTGCTTATTAAGCTAAAGAAAAAGAATTTCTTGCATTCCAAGTGGAGTAATTTCAACAGAGATCAAAAAGAACGTTAAAAATTTTTTAAAATCATTTTTTTCCTTGAAATATCAAAAGTTAGTGTATTCAAAAATTTTATATTAATTTTATTTACTGTTGAAAGCTTTTGAAAAAAATTATTCAAAATATGCCTCTAAACTCATTCTATGCTTTTAGATATATTGGGACTAGTAAGAAGTAATTTAGATAAAAATTATTTTTTTGAGCTAAAACAGCTTGAAAGTATTTAAATTCTTTTTTGATCGTTGAATAAAAGAATGACCTAATTGAAAATATAATTTTTCATAAATTTATTTCTTTTAAAATGACCAAAAAAAGAATATTCCATCCTATTTGTAATTTTATTTTCAAAACAATCATTTTTGAGTTTCTTTGAAATTTATTTAAATCGATTAAGTAAGTCGACCATTCATTCACCCCTATCTGGGATATCGATTGCCCAAAGGATTGGTTTCGCAGGGCGATACTCCATGTGGTCATTAATGTAATTTGTTGCTGAAGTTCTATCTGTTCTCAGTAGTGTTTATTTAGTGCTCTTCAGTATAGTTTAAAGCTCTTGCTACGAATGTGGAACAGCTGCTAACAGTTGACCCAGCAAGGGATCGAAACCGGTAACTTCAGCTAATTAGTCTAATGCTCTACCAACCGGGCTATACGAGCTAACAACCTAATGAGTTTGAAGTTTTACAAAAACATTAGTTAACCTTTGGGATTGAAAACATTGATTGAAGTGCTTGCTAAACTTCTTAAAGATTGAGCAATCATTAATGCCAAGAAATATTATTAGCTTAATTCTTTATTAAGAATATAATCAAATATTTCATGCTAAAACCTGACGTTTTTTAAACTTGAAGAGAATTAGATTTTTTTTCACCAAAAAGTCATGCCTTTCAACCTACCTCGACTTTGATCCAACAATTTCTCAACTTGACTCGAAAAAATTTTCTTTGAGAGAATCTATTTTTTCATTTTTAATTTTAAAGAATTATTTCCAGAAGTCTTCGATAATAAATTTAATAAGTGAATAAATCATTTGATTCCCAGTTGTTTTGAATAGATAAATTACTCTCAACTGGAAATTTCAAAAATTCTTGAAGTATTAACAAAACATACACTTTTTATAGCCATTCCTAATATACTTACTTACTTAAGCCGACTTTTTAGTCGAGCATATTCCTAATATAATACGCTCGAAAAAAACTTTTTGAAAAATATAAAAAATAAATGAGCTAAGGAAGCGAGTTTTTATAATTTTGACATGCAAAATATATTTCAAAAAGTTGATTTATTATACAAAATTTTTTTGAAAGTTTGACCATCATCGTCATTTTGAGGAAAAACCTCAACAAGATATACAAATCAAAATATTTTCATTCATAATAACATCATACATATTATAGAACTAGTTAAAACTTGAGATAGAATAGCCATACGAAAATTATCATTTGAATATCGTTTCTTCAAACCCAAAGACTTGTAAAAAAAAAAGAAGTATAGTTTTAAATACAAGTGAAGTAAACTATTTATTTTGGCCCGTTCGGAATAAAATTTGAAACAGTTCCTATTTTTGTAAACAGAGTGTAAAAATTAGAAGACTAATACTATAGGCAAAATGATATTCAAAAAGAATTAAATAACTGAATTAACCTGTTGGTTTTCAAAAGGCTTCGTTATAAAAAAATTTTTTAGTGTTCCTTTAAACTGAATGTAATCTCAAAGCTCTTACTCATTATTTTCATTATATAACTTTTCATGCAAACAAACTTAGAAAGCATTTAGATCACAGTTTAAAGTCCCGTCTCGGGTATTAACTTCAACATCACAGTTGTTGTTTTGGCGCTATGTTCATAAAAAATTAGATCTACAGACAAAACCGAATTCGGCGTGAACAATTATACCTCTAAAAACAAAACAATTACTTGATTAGCATCGAGACCCCAGAATTCAAGTTCTTCTTCAAACAACGGACCACAAACGTCCGTGGGATAGTGCAGTTTGCCTGTCCTGTAGTAGTTGAGAATCTGGGCAAACACGCCTGGGTGGCTGCAAAGATGATTATTAGGTGAGAGATCAAATAATAGTGGTTATAAGAGGATAATTGTGATGAAAGTTATATAGACGATGGTTAGGGGGGGGTGTCATTTAAGGAAGGGGGGTTAGGGTGGTGGTAATTATGTTTGGATGATCATAAGACTGAGGGTTAAGAGAATGATTTACGCTTTAGAATCAAAAAACTTTGACAAATTATTTTCAATAAATTATAAAACAAAGTTTCCAAAGTAAAAAAATTGTTGATCATTGTTTGTTTTGAATGATGAGTTTTAAGCATTAGGTAATCTATAATGGAAGAAAAAACTGAAATTCCTATTAACTGGCCGCAAATCCATATATGGAAATTTGTTTTATGACAAGTGCCATTGTGAAGGCAATAACTTAATTTGAGTTGCGCCGAAAGCCAGTGGTAAGGAGAATTTGCGTTCAAAAAAAATTTATCAAATAAACTAAATGGATGTGAAAGAAATTCGAGAAAGTTGTTTCAATTTTTCTCAAAAAGCTGTTACTAGAACATAGAATGAAATTTATGCATTTACCTGAAAAAATTGAAGTGTTTACATCCTTACATCTGCGTTATTTGTTGTGTATGTAACCCTGAAAAGCTGACTCAAAATTTTGAACAAAATATAATTGGAAGCTGCGTTATTAAAGTTATTTTAGCCTATTATTTATGTTTAAATGTTGCATCAGAAAATACCATTCCTTCAAAAAGTCTTTGAAGATATATCTTGAACTGCTTCTGCTATTAGGTTCAGAGGAAAAATTTTATTTATAGAAGTTATGTATAAATTGAGAATTATTTTTAAAATGTTATGAAAAATACATATGTTCAATATAAAAACTAAGTTATACCAATATTTATTAATTTAATATTGAAATTAATCAATTCATTAAGCTCCCAGTTAAATCAGTAGCAGAAAATAAAACGATATGTTTTATGAATTCCAATAGTTGACGAAGGTTTCCGATTTGAAAGTGATCCCTATCAGTAAACTTTACAGGTTCGTCGACAAAAAAATTTATGAGCATTCGTGTCTTATCTAATTTAATATAATGTGGTCTTTATAAAGCGCTTTTTCTTTTATTTTCAAAGCGCTTGCTACAAATTCAATGTAGTGAAAACAGTGTAGAACAGGTGCTAGTGGTGGCCCACGTGAGATCGAACTTTAGATAATTAGTCTAATGCTCTACCGCTGAGCTATATGGGCTGACAATCATAACATATTCTATTATTACTGTTGAATGTATTTTTTGTAAGTACTTCAACGCAAGATACTAGAATAACATACAATTAACGTAATGAAGATAAACAACTACTGCAAATAGCTAAGTTTATGCTAGTGGAGAAAACTTGATGAAACTGATATTAAATGTTGCTCGGGGAAGTTTGCATTTATAAAAATCAATATTTAAAATCTTAGCTTCAGACAATTGATGGAAATATTGAATACAATTATCATTATTCAATTACTCAGTTAAAAACTATCAATTCAACAAGATATAACTAAGCACAATGGTTTATCGATTTATCAATGCACACAGCTTTTCATCTTGCTGAGAAATCATCAAGGAAAAAGCATTAATATAAAAAATTCTCTGAGAGAAAACAAACTTCAAAACAGAAAAGCATTGACAAAATTAGAACCAAGAAAAAAAAACTTCAAAGATAAAAGCATCAAAGGTATTTAAATAAGCAAAAGTTTGAATTGAGATTTCTATAAAGCCTACTAGATCTTTAAAAGTTTGCTCTTAGTTTGCTGTCAAATCAATTATATCTTTCAGAATAAGTAATTTTTCCCAACATTTTTGAGGGATTTCAATTGTTTTTGAATTAAAATAATTTTTTCAATCTTTTAATTTTTTTAGTTTTTTCTTTACGTTTTAAAATACCATTTTTATTAGATTAAGAGATGATTAAAAAGCTAGAAAAAAATCTTCTCGAATTCAAGAAACTAGCTTTTTTAAATAAAAAAACAGATCTCAGCTGAAAATTCCATTAGAATTCGCTTTTAAAAAAAATTATTATGATAAAAGCCACAGTAAAACTACAAGATTAAATTTAAATGCGATTATGCCTGAATTTTCTAGAAGTCATGAAATTATTAAAATATAACGCGTTCTTAAACTACAAAACTCCCACTAAAAATCTTAAATTTTTTCTAAAAAAATTCTCTCACTTGAAAATTTAAAACAACGCAACATCGTAACAACAAGAGCTTTAAACAATAAAATAAAAAGCACAAAATACTAAACTGCTTCTAACTGACCTTTTTGATGATGATGCGAATATCTGAATTCATAATAAAACATTTGAGGTATGCTTCTGAAATTTATTTTGCACGAAGGGCCAATAAGTATCAAACTTCGAAAGTAATTGGTTGTAAAAACGAAAAGTGGTGAAAACAGATGGCTTAGAAAGAAGTTTACTTTATTGTTTTCTTGAATTATATATAAAGTCCCTGGAGCCAACCAATTGATTGTTGCAATTGGAGATATCAATTTTACGAACTTCTCATTCATTCAACAGACTAAAAAAGTGAAAGTTTAAGAAATATATCCTTCTGTGAATAGTAGGAATAATTGAGCCGGAAAAATAAACAAAAAAAACTCATATACACATATATAATATGTTGGGCTCTTGAAAATGCTATTAATAAGAAAAAGCTCTTAGAGTCCTAAAGAAGCTTTTTTTCTTTGAAGGCTTAGTTTTCAGCTTAAAGCGCAACATGCACTTAATGGGGCGAGAGACTTTTGCAGTTGAGCTTTCTATAATAATCTTCATTGCTGCTCTATCTAATAAACCAAATAATAGTGATAATAATAAAAATAATGATATTAATAATAATCACGATGTCCATTTTTTAAGCGCTGGGCAATGAAACTACATCACGTGTCATAGTAATTTTAGCCTCACCATATTATTGTATTTATAACGCTTTTAAATTTTATTTTAATATTTGAAATAAACCTATGAAGTTAATGTTTGAAGAATAAATAACGTTTGTTCAATATGAAGAGAGAAGTTTGAAGTTACTGAAAGTCGATTTTTACTCAAAACACTGCTTGCTGTAGTTTCAAGGATTCAATTTTGAAGGTTTATTCCGGCATTTTGCCACAAATCTTTATCAAAATACAATTTCATCAGTGCGAATCTCATTAAAAATTTTCAATAAACACTAAATTGAATAAAAATCTCTGATTGACAAGACTTGTGAAATTGGTATAGACTCAAATAATAAATTTTATCAAAAAAAAAAACATATGAACTTTTGAAGGTTGAAAATACAAAAGATTTTTCCAGTATAAAAATTTAATTTTTAAAAATTACATTTTACAATTTCAAACATATTCTAAAACTTCCATGTTCTATAACAAAATCAAATCGACAATTTCAAAAATTACAAATTACACATTTCAAATTTCTTGAGCATTTTTTCAGTTTTGCGTGAATTGCAGAACCCCAGAGTAGTGGCTTCAACAGCATTGATTATCCTTTTGAACTCATGGCAACAGAGGTTTAACTTACAAAGCTTCTCGAGTTTTTTCATATATAGTTTAGGGATTTATTTTTTTCAGTATGATTTTTCAATTTAATGTTTTTTGTGTGTTTGAAAATCACCAATCGAAATTTTGTAAAAAATTGATTTCTAAAAAGCCTCAAATCGAACACAAACATTCTCAAAGTGTTCCCACACCAATGCAGACGTCTATTGAAATATTTCTATATTAGACAAAAATGCTTAAAAATCAATGGGAATTTGTGGAACTTGAAAAAATGTTCAATTTCGTGCAAGCAAGCACTACTAACGTATACAAACGTGGTGTGAGAAGTGACTCAGAATAATCTCATTCTTGCGTAATTGTGCATAAAGGTCCAGGTGATAATTGCATTAGGTCCCTCCTAATTGAAAATGCTCAGGTCTCCCATAATTGAAATTGCTCAGAACTTTTGCTGGACATATTATTTCTATTAGTACTCACATTTCATCAACGATTTCTTCTCTTTCTTCCTCAAAATTTAAATTTATTCAAAGGAATTTTTAGTTATGATAAGTTAATCTCACGATAAAGTACATGAAATTCATAAATTTTCCATACTCAAACAACTCTTTAAGTTCAAAGCTTCTCATTAATACTTATACGTCGGCCCCTATAGCTCAATGGTTGAGCATTAGACTAATTATCCAAAGTTACCGGGTTCGATCCCGCGTGAGCCGACAATTAGCACCTGTTTCACAGTGTTTTCGCTACATTAAATTTGTAGCAAGCGCTTTGATCTATAATGGAAAAGCGCTTTATAAATACCGCATTACATTTTAAAACTTCATTTTACTCCGTGGTTTTGCGTGAAATATAATTAAGTTGATCATAAAGCTGCTACAAAGCGGATTTTCGCTGCTTCACAAAGTGCTAGCTCATAATTAAAAAGCATTATAATCCTACTAAAAATTCAAAATTCTAAAAGTGAAATAATTAGCTAACATATATCTTTTAAATACTGAAATTTATTTAGAAAAGACTTATAAAAATAACTATTTTGCTACATTAAACTATTTTTGAATTAAAAAAAAAAACTTTGACAGAGATACTCGAAATTTGAAATTGAATAAATATCGCAAATGGGTTTCAGTAGAAATAAACGTAACAGAAACAATAAAACAATTTGTATCTTAGTGAATATTTCACAAAACATTTTTAAACAAAAATACTTAAAAATAAAGAATCAAAAGCAAAAAACAAATATAAATACTTTTCAAAACATCAAAGAAATAAAAATAACAGAACAAGTGAACAGCTCGTGTCCAATTTGCTCAAAGGCAAACACTAAAAGAACAAAAGGACACTTGAAGGAGAAAGTTAGTGATGGCTGAACTTGTGGTTTTTAAAAATAACACAGAATTTTAAAAGTATTGAAAATTTTTTGAACAAATACATATAATGATTTAATATAATAACAAATTCTGTGAGTTCCAGAATGAAAGAAAGTATTTAAAAGATTTTAAAATAAACATAAAAAGTATCATAATGAGTGAAAGAAGAATAAAAAAAATAATACGCACGATCGACCTTTGAAACGAACTTAACCATTTCTAATTAACAAAACCTCAACTCACCGATCGAAAAAATACTCGTTAAGTATGGGGTCGTAGTTAGCCAGAGCTTCTGTCAGTCTAGACAACCTGAAAACCATTATAATTGCTGGTGTGTGTTTTTAGAATGGTGGTTATAGTATCCCGTGAACATGATAATAATATTATTATAAAAAATTTTCAGTTTTATAATACTAGTTAAAATAATAAGTTTTCACGAATTTTTTTTACCACACACTAAAACCCTATGGTGGTTCTTACGCAATACAAAAGCCAAAGCACTTTAGAGGGCCCTTTCTAAATAGAGTGCAAATGAGAAAAGGCAAAAAAATTCAAGTACTCATGTGTTTACTTTTTTCTATGCGATTTGGTACGAAGATGGATTTGAGGCTTCTTACATAAAATATAAATATATATTCTCAAGTGGTTTTGAAGACTTTAACAGTTTCATGCCATTACGAATACTATAAAATATCGTTTGTTTAAAAGACACACAGTTGATTGTCCTATTAAAAATAGGTTACCCATGTTTTGCTGTCGCATGTTAAAAATATGAATTCTGTGGCTAGAATTTTGTACAGACTCTGAGTATTAGCTTGCAACCAAGTCTGCTAGATTATTTACTACATAGTTGATAGTCTTCAAATTTTGTTTTTATTGCCAAAGAAAATCTTGGAAGCAGTGAAACTGAAGTTGTTTTCGACGACGTCTTTATAGAATGGTTTTATGAAGAGAAATACATAATTTCTTGAAAAATCCAAAAAGCGGTTTATGTAAAAATTAAGAACACCAAAAAAATATATTCAATGAATGTTATTCATAGCATTAATTCTGCTATAGATAATAATAAAAATAAAACACAAATGACGCTAATAACTAGTGAGCCGACCTGGTGGCTGGGATCTTCTTGAGGGTAGCCTTGTAAGCCTCATGTCTTATGCCTCCCACGTTCAGTATCACCCTGTTTTCAGAATCCAGGGCCATCAGTTGCACCGATAGATTTATAAATATCCAGGTTTGTTCTTGTGAGTGGGCTTTTTTTGACGAAAATATTTTCACCAGTTTTGAGTGCGGAAGTTGGAAAATAAGCTAGAGATGAATATTAATTAAAATTTTTTATTAATTTTTAAAAGCATAAACTGTTATTTATGGTGAACGCAAAGCATGGAAAAATTAAATGTGAAACAGAACAGTTAATAAATTCATTCTAAAAGACTAAAAATTTGAGTTGGTTCTCAATGTTATAAGGGTAGAAAAAAAAATATATTGTGAACAATAAGCCTCAAAATTGTGAATCATATTAACACGACAAAGAATGATATAGAATATATCGGAAAGCTTCGTCAAAATAAATAAAAAATTCAAGTTTTGTCGTGTTTTTATGATTCACAAAAAAATTTATATTTTTTTAGAATAAGTATTACAACCGCTATGTGTTTTTAATACAATATAGGAGCTTTATGATGTCGAATAAGCACAAACGACCACAATAAACGATTTGAAAATAAATACAAAAAGGTCCTTCAAATGATTTATAGAGGCCCAATAGGCCTTAACCACCACGTTTTATAATTAAATTTTAAGTTATTTAGGATTATCAAAAGTGCAATGATATAAAATTGATAATGATAAAAAAACAATTAAAATGAAAAAATAAATTTTGCAACTATTAATATATAGAACTTCTGTAAATTGCCATAATTCAATTTAAGTTCAGCGTTAAAGCATTATGAAAGAAAAACGTGAATAAACATACAAAGAAGTTTTTGAAATTAATTTTGTTTGAACATCTCAAATGGCTCAAATTACATCTAAGTTTTGTTCGCAATCGAATTAAATTAAATTGAACGAGCAAGTTTTTGTTGAATAACATTTTTTTTAATTTAAGGATTGTTTAAAACGTGAAAAGTTTCAATAATATACAGTTAATTTAACTTTGCGAACTATAATCATTTCATCATCGTCGTCATCATCATCGTCGTCATCATCATCACTTCATCATCCTTATTCTCATCATCATCACTTCATCATCATTATTCACACCATCATCACTTCATGATTTGGTCATCTTCATCACCCTTCTCATCATCATCATTATCAACAACCTCTTTAGATGTAGAGAATTTCAAATGAAAATTTGTTTCAAACAACTTCTAATTGGGTATTTTCACAAAAATTTCAATTTCTTGCATGATCACCATAGCACCCTTCTCAAGCCAATCATCATTAAATATTGTGAAGGTAACAACGTGAAACAAAACCCAAAACGTGTTGACCAAATAGAGCTGAATAAAGGAAAGTTAAAAGTAGATGAAATATCAAGTGACAGAAATAATTAGATCAAAAGAAAGAACTGTCTTATGAGTCAGTGCTATAACTTCTGTTTTTTCTATACTTCATTGGTGATCTTGAAATTTTGAAAATGACTCTGACTGCTAACCAAATTTTAATGCACTTGAGAGGTAGACAAGTATGAAGGTTAAACAGCAGGTGATAATAATGTGCGGATCAGGCCATACAAACTGTAAGTACTATACGGGACCTAGAAACTTCTTAATTTTATTTCATTATAATTTTATTTGTAATTTTATTGTTTTATGAAAAGTTAATCTACCTTCACCACGCTTGAAAAAGCATTAGTTAAAAATGCCGCATTAATCTGGCCTTCGTGGATTTCAAGTTTGGAGCAGTTGTATAAAATCCCGAGACATACAGCCAAGATAAAAAAAATCAACTCATAAATAATTTAATTATGAAACAGGTTAAATTTCAAAAAAGATAGCATATCTCTGAATGAGTTCTGAAAGTTGAATAATTTAAACGCTCGCCAAAAAGTGGCTACAAAAGAATGAAAAACACAAAAAAAAGTCATCATCACTGCCATCAGCGTAATAACCCATTCTATTAGAAAGTTTGATATCTACTTTTGTTTTCATCATGTCTCTTAATGGATATGTAAATATTTAAAGAACTGTAAATGTATGTTAGTAACGTCCAGAAGATTTCAGTTTCAAAAATTATCTCTGAATTATTCATGTTGTCTAACTGCAGCAGGAGACTTGGAATATTTTGAAGTTGTTAAACGATGAAGTTTTTTGTGATTATTATTACTAATAAATAAAATAGTTATATTCATAGTAATAATAAAAAGAATAATAATTAGAAAAAAATAAATATTCACAAAAAAATACAATACAACAGTAGTTTTCAAATTACAAAATACTGTTGTTATGAAAGAAGTGATTGAATTCAAAACATTAAAGTTTCAGAACCATTTTGTGAGATAAAACTATAAAATAATTGTTTAGAAACATCTTGAGATTCTTTCAATAGCTAGTTTTCGAAAGATTTATCGTAAGCTCACCAGATTTATAATTAGCTAGCTAACGTTTTAGGACAAGACTGGACTTATCGAAAATTACGAATGTATTTCAAGTATATGTTACTTAGTTAACGAAAAGCTTTGTATCTCAATAAAATTTATTTATGTTCCTAAATATACTCGTTTGATTGTGGCTAGTGTAAAAGCATTTTATTGAAATTTATAACTATTTTTGCTGTTTAAATATATAAATATATAAAAAATATAATTTCAGAATAAATAATTAAGATACGAAGCCATCCGTTAACAAAGTAACATTTTCAAATATGTTACGTTGTTAACGAAAAGCTTCATATCTTAATAAACTAACCAGTGTTCTGAAATTATTTTCATTTTATTGTTGGCTTTTGAAAAAATCATAAATATATAAATTTTTAACTAAAAAATATAGTGAAAACCTTTCAAATCTACGTGAAATAATACGACAAAACAATACATTAACTTGTACGCTGGTTAGTGTAACTGCATGAACGCTTCTTAACTCGTATGAAGTAGCATGCTAAAACTCACATACAATATCCAATATTATTTTCGTCAGTTAATTTCGTTCTTTATTTATTTTGTAGTTAATTTCCTATTCTCATATAACTTTATATTCTCTCTTTTTTTAGATGCAATTTTGTCACTATTTTAGAAACTAAATACATCTTTTCTTCATAAAAATTTGTGGAGTTTAATAATTAATGCATGAATAATTTGAAAAAAATACAATAGTATATAATATTAGTTTTTAATAATCATGGTAGTATTTTATGTACAGTCATTATTTGGTTTAGGCTATTCTACGTCATCAAAATGTATAGCCAGTTATTCTTTGATTTGAACTCATTTTTAATTCTTTTATAAAACGTTGTAGGTTTAACTTTGAATGTTTCGATTTGAATATATAACTTTTTAATCTTTATTTCTTTTTCATTAATTTTTATATTAATTAATTTATTTGATTTTTTTAAGTGATTTCTTCGTTGAATTTTTTTTTTGCTCTCGGATAGAGTTTTAATTATTCAATAATTTCAAGGTTTCTATCCGGAATTTAAAAATATTTTGGAAAAGTTTTTTTAGAATTTTGTCTTTATATTATTTATTTTCAAAAATCTGCTCATTTCTTCAAGGTCAAATTTATCACATTAAATTGATATTTGACTGCTCCAAGTTTAACGCTATGTAATGCAATTTAATGTAATGTGATGTAATTTAATGTAATGTGATGTAATGTAATGTAGTGTAATGTAAGGTAATGAGGTATTTATAAATATGAAACATTAAAGCGTAACATTAAAGCCCAACAAAACCCTAATGAGATATTTTCTTTGCAAATTGTATCATATTGTACTTTAAAAATTGAAGTTTTTGCTGTACGCTTATTATAAACCATAGAAAAAAAATAAAAACAATAGGTTTGGAAATGAAGTAATTACGAAAACAGTGAAACAACCATTAATTAAATGTTAAAGTATAAAAAGACGATTATTTGTGAAGCCTGTATTGTTTGAATAAGCAAGAAAATTTTTTAGACTTATTCAAGTACTCAATAATGTATTAATAGCATATTTTCAATTAATTCATTTGAATTTCTTGAATTTAAAATTAAAGAGAATACATACATTGTCATTGAAGATGTAATTTAATGTAATGCGGTATTTATAAAGCACTTGCTATAAATTTAATGTAGCGAAAACACGCTGTGGAACAGGTGCTAATTGTCGGCTCACACGGGATCCAACCCGGTAACTTTAGATAATTAGTCTAATACTCAACCATTGAGCTATACGGCCGACAAAAAAAAACTGAATTTAAAAAATTGAATATAAAAAATTCAAAAATGTATCTAAATTGAAAGAGTAAAAGCAATCACCCAGAAAGCATTAATTAAAATTGCGAGCTTGGAAATATGACAACTGAATCTATTAAAACGCAACACTAAGTTACTAACGTTATTTGAGGGTTTTGCGATAGTTTGAAAGTTGATTTTTCTAGTTAGGTTAGATGTTCGTTAATTGATTCAATGCTTTTTGAAATTATATGAATCATTTTCTAGTGTGGATTTAAAAGGTGTTGTAAGTCTTTGTAAACATGAACGAAAAAAATGGTGAAATGAGTTTGAAAATAAATTTTCTATTGCAAAAAAAACTGAGATAGTTTTTAAAATTTTTAAAAAAATATTTGAAAAAACAAGAAAATATATATAAAAACGAGAAAATCAAAAGTTTAATCGCCAAAACTCTTATTAATAGACTTAAGATGGGCACAAGTAAAACTGCATCAAGTCTCAAGTCCCAAAAGCTTTTTATTACTATAATCAGGTCTCATTTGCTAATATCAAAGCTATAAATATTTATTATTGTTATCCTTCAGCTTAGCAAAAACCCTAGTTGAGAACGATGTTAAGCGGTGAAGTT
>OZ038320.1:29822874-29897108 GCA_964035795.1 Pterobdella sp. o SKG-2022
TGTATTCACCAAGTCATTATCTTTTATTTATTAAGAGCTCCACTTTTTGCCTAAATGTTTTTTATTTTTATTATCAGTTATTTTATTTTTTGCAAATATGTTTTTAAGGTTTTTGTAAAAATTTATTTTTTTTAAGTTCCTATTTCCAAAGAATTTTTATCTCAAAAATAATCAAGATTGATAATTAAGAAATAAATTTGTAATCAACGTTTTATATTTAACTAATTTTCTTTTAACCATTCAATAAACTCCTTATTAACATATAACATTTAATGGTTTACTGCAAATTATTTGAACACTAAAGGTAATTTTATTAAGTATAAAGCTTTTCGTTAGCAAAGTAATATTATCAAGTACGTTAAAATTCAAAGACACCGTTGTTTAAACAATTTTAACGTACTTGGTAGTGTTACTTTGTTAACGAAAAGCTTTGTACTTAATAAAATTACCTTCAGTGTTCAAATAATTTTTAGTATTTACTTTGGCTAAAGAAGATTATTATATAATGGTTTGCTCAAAGGTACTACATTTGGTTTCACACTACTGTCCAACCATCCCTCCAACAACATTCATCCTATATATTTTATCGGTAATTTACTTGTATTTAATGTTTTTTCAGTTAATTTTAATAAAAGGAAAAATTATTATATCAGATTCAGAATTTAATTGGTTTATTATTGGTTTAGCAGGTTTGATATTCACATTTATTTAAAATTTCCTAAGACCCCTGTTAATTTGTCGGTTTTTTTAATTATTTCTTCTTTAATTTTTTTTTTATTATTTATTTTTATAAAATCAATTAATTAAAAAAAATAAATGTGACTCACAAATGAAAGAAGAGTTTCACACTAAAGACTTATACAACTTCGACCAGGTGATTAAATAAAAATATAATTTACCATACCACATATTTTAATCAAGAATGTTTTCATACAAACTTCATATATAACTCAACTGCATTTAAACTCAGTTTAAACACTCAAAAGCAGAACTCAGAAACTTTTGGTAATTCCTAATTCCAAGCTCAGAGGAGAACAGTTGTTATATACAGTTTGGGCTATCATGAACGCAGTTAGGTTTAATGTATATAGTTTCAATTCTATTAATGTTTCGTATTTGATTTTATTTTAGTTTTGTATTGTATGATGTTGTATTGCATTTTAATTGCTTTTATAGTTTAGGTTGTATTGGTAAGTTTTGAAGATATTGGGTGTTTTTTCCGTTCAATATGTTTTTATACAGCATTGCAACCATTTCTGATGAATTTATATTAAAAAAAACTATATTTTGAAAAATTTTAAGTTTTATCCTACTACATGAAAAACAATTTTAAATGATAATTTATAAAAAAAACTGATAGAGCTTTTTTTTTATGAATAAATCACAAATAGGTGATGATTTTATGCATCTTAATGTTCCAGAGATTATTCCTACTAAACACAACATAAATTATTATCAAATGCATATAGAAATTTATCAAAGTTTTTTTCTTATCTGTTACACAGTTCTTAAACATTAGTCTTGATTTTGAGATTATATCAGAAAAATATTTATTAACGAGCACTGATTATGATCGCTTGTTCAAAGATATGACTGTTGATGAGATCGGAATCCAGAAACAAATAAAAGACTTTAAAAAAGACTCAAAAGACCCTAAAAACAAATACATTATGTTTATGCTAGTTTCAGACCGGATTCTATTCCGGTAATCTCAGATTACGGAAGTTTCCGAGGTATTTGGTACAACAACAAACCCTCACTAATCAGCATACAGAGCAACGGTACTAGTAACAAACGCAGTTCAAGGCTTTTAAAATGGTGAAATTTTGAGCTATTTTCAATAGAAAAATTGATTTATCTTAATATTCTTCATGATGATAAAACCTTTGACTATATCAGTCGTTAAGGGTTTTATCATTGCTTGAAAGAGTATTCAAATCAATGCATAAAGCTAATAGAAATTTGAAATGAAAGTTCTTCAGCTTAAATTGTTAATCTGTCAATTCTCCGCACAACATTGACGAAATTTTCCGTTAAAAATTTGATTGCTTTCCAATAATTCCGTGGAAACTATGATTGCAAAACTGAAATTATGAGCATAAAACAATTGATTCTTGCAAAACAAAGGGTTAGTTTTAAACTTTAATTAATATTTTATTTAATATTAAGCTGAATATTTTAAAAAACATGTCATCATTATGTTATATTATGTTTAAATATAATTGCGACTACAAAATGGATCAAAAATTAAGCCATCAACTTTTCAGTATTACTTCTCAAAGCAATTCAAAATTCAAAAATAATAGCTATCAGTTTTGATTGACGGGTATACTATTAAATAAGTTATCAATATAATAATTACAAACTTGGCGTATACAGAGTGCTTTAAAACCTATTGAATATACACAATTGCATGCCTGGCTGTGAAAATTAAGTTACTTTTAACCCATTAATTCTTCAAAAAAAATTTTTATTGGAAAAAAAAACATGTAGCAACAATGGAGATGTATTATCACATTACAATTTATTTTGAATTTATTTATGTATTTTCTGCTTGCCAGTTTTGATTTTTTTATGTAAATGTGAAGATTTTTGATAAATCAAATAAAAAACAAATTTTTTGGAGTTAACTTCATCCTATCACATTAATTATACAATTTAATAATAATTCATGATAAGATACTAATGTAGCTTTTTTTTTGGCGAATAAATCATATTTTTCTTTCGAATGATAATGCTTAGAAATACTGGCGCAGTATACAATTTAAACCATTACCAAACACTTGAAAGATGTCCTTAAAAGGCGTTTATCAGCCTATTTTTTTATCTGAATTATTCTAACAGTTTTTATTTAAGTTATATTTTGGTATTATATACCTGATTATTTAAAAAAAGTGAGTAATACAAAACTTGAGATTTAAGTGTAAAAAACAGTATCAAAAGGATTATCATACAACGATGCTATTTGTTAGTAGAAATTACATTATCAAGTAATAAGAAATTAAATAGTAATAAAAATTAAAAATATCTATTTTTAAAAGTCTTGATTAAGAAAAATTGGAAATATTGTTTTCACATTTAATTTTTACCCGCTTTGAAAAGTATTCGACAATAAATTACATTTTTTCCATCTTTTAAAAACAGCAGATGTTTTTGTGCAAAAACTTATTTGAAATTTCAAAAAAATTATGAATAAAAATTTAGTGAACTTAGAAATGATAATTTTCACATAATTATACTCTTTTCAGTCGTGATTGCTTACTTTATGGTTATATATATATATATATATATGTACATTATCATTCATAAAAAACTAATTTTAAATCGAATGTAACAATGCAATGTAACGAACCAAAATTTTACAAGAAATTCAATAAATTTTGACAAAAATAAAGCTTCTATTATTAATTTAATTTTGCATATCAAATTATATCTTTTCAAAAACAACTTCAATAGATATATCTTGGTGAAAATCGTATTTGGAAGCGTTTAAATGGAACAAATAGAATAAAAATACTTGAACAAATATATAAAATCGAAAAAATATATCCATCAATATTTTTTTGAAACTTAAAAATTACTTGATTATTATAATAAAAATCAAAATATTAATTTAGTTTTTTTAGACCTTAATGCCATTAATTCTTAGCGCCTCTGTATCAAGCCAAAATTGTAAGCTGGGGGTATATAAACGTTTGTAATCTTTCACTAAGTTATAACCACAATATTGTTATTTTTTGCCCCATAACGTTGCCACTATTTTTGTTTTCCACGAAGATCTTTCTGTTAAGGTTCAGTGACAATATCAAAGATTTGTAATAATAGAATAATAATCTTAATAATAAGGATAATCGTATAAATAAAAAATAAAAATTTTAATAATAATAATAATAATAATAATAATAATAATAATAATAATAATAATAATAATAATAATAATAATAATAATAATAATAATAATAATAATAATAATAATAATAATAATAATAATAATAATAATAATAATAATAATAATAATAGTTATCGTACAAATAATGAAATAACACCTTTTGTGCTGTAACTAACCTTATTTTTGTTAACATATAATCCTTATTTTGTTATCACTGGGTTAACAATAGGCTTACAATATCACTGTTGTTTCATCATCGTCATCATCATACTCGTTCAACATTAGTGAGATTGAAGATGATGTGAGTGTATCAAAAATTCAAGTAAAAAATTTAAGCTTTTTTTTAAAAATAGATTGTTGTTGTTTTTATTACTGTTAGAATACTGGAAGATGGGTTGAAAGCAGTATGAAACCGATTGTCCCTTTAAATGACCAGAATAAATTGCATTTTTTCGAAAAACTTAATTTACGCTATTGATTTTGTTTTTTTTGTTATTAAAATTTTTCATTAATAATTTCAGTAGTGGTGGTGATAGTAGTAGTAACAATAAAAGAAGTAGTGGTGGTGGTGATAGTAGTAGTAGTAATAATTGTTGTAGTAGTGACATTATAAACATAAATGCCAAGCCTCCTGGATCACCCTCTTAACTTTTTTATATGAATTAAAACAGTTGTAAAATCTCTAGGTAGATTAGCTTTTTTGAAGTTTAATTAACTGACACCAGTTCACTACCCCTATAAAACATTATTGTCTGAGTTTTCAATGAATTTTATGGGACCCAATAAAATTTGATTAAGACTTGTGCTGTTTTAATTGTTCGCTTTTAATTAGGAGTATTGTCGGCTTTACGTGGGGTCTAACGTAAGACAAATTTGAATGAGATCTATTGTGAGAGATATTCAAGTTAAGATGAAATGTAGTACTTTTAAAAAAAGAATTTTGTTCGGATGAAAGCTTCCAAATGGTATTTATAGTCTGTATATATAAGAGGTGTTTTATGGTTATTGGTTTCTGGAGTGCTTAAGTGACCAAGTCTTTTTAATGATTCATTCAGAACCATTTGTCATGTATAAGCTGGTAATATTTCATTATGTATGAATGGGGGAACATTACAGGCAACTTTACGTTAGGTATGAATATAATGAACTTTCACATGCCTATGTACCACTATGCTATGTACCACTATGCTCAGAATAAGATTCTCTCAAACTTGTTTTATTTTTTTCAACTTTGAAATAAAGTTCATAAACTTATTTTTAAATTCTTAAATGACATTTGTTCACTCATTATTCACACTTCGTATCATGTATACTATTGTCTCCAAAACTCAAAATATTTTCCAATTTTCAGCAAGTTTTCGTTATAAAGATACTTTGAAATAAAAATTGAATAGAATTCACATTTAATTTTTGAAATAAAAATCAGTATATGTGGAGTATGCCTTTTCAGGCAAAGACCGTGCTTGAAGAATTAGAATTTATTTTCAAAACACTAAACTTCAAATTTAAAAAATTTTTCAACATATTTAACAAAAAACAAATCTATACTTTCCTATAAGTTAAATCTTATAGTAAAAACCTTTTCAATAATAATCCTAATACCCATATGATAATAATGCTTCTATTGGTCTTGAAAATATAAGTGTTATTATTAGTTGTCCACATGGAGTAGTGCTCTATGACACCAATCAATTGCGCAACCGAAACCCCAACTAAAGGTGATCAAAAGGTCGACTTACTTACTACTTACTTACTTACTTACTTACTTACTTACTTACTTACTTACTTACTTACTTACTTACTTACTTACTTACTTACTTACTTACTTACTTACTTACTTACTTACTTACTTACTTACTTACTTACTTACTTACTTACTTACTTACTTACTTACTTACTTACTTACTTACTTACTTACTTACTTACTTACTTACTTACTTACTTACTTACTTACTTACTTACTTACTTACTTACTTACTTACTTACTTACTTACTTACTTACTTACTTACTTACTTACTTACTTACTTACTTACTTACTTACTTACTTACTTACTTACTTACTTACTTACTTACTTACTTACTTACTTACTTACTTACTTACTTACTTACTTACTTACTTACTTACTTACTTACTTACTTACTTACTTACTTACTTACTTACTTACTTACTTACTTACTTACTTACTTACTTACTTACTTACTTACTTACTTACTTACTTACTTACTTACTTACTTACTTACTTACTTACTTACTTACTTACTTACTTACTTACTTACTTACTTACTTACTTACTTACTTACTTACTTACTTACTTACTTACTTACTTACTTACTTACTTACTTACTTACTTACTTACTTACTTACTTACTTACTTACTTACTTACTTACTTACTTACTTACTTACTTACTAATTATTATGGTTTTTTTTATGATTAAACTAAAGTCAAAAAGAATTATTTTTCTACTGACGTCATGGTGATTTCCATTTCAGAAAATCATTTGAAGCTAATGAAAAGAGACACATTTTGTCAATTTCAAAATTTTTTTTGATTAGTTTTATCTTTATTTTCTAAATTTTATACTTTTCACGATTTTTTTTAATTTCAAATTAATGAGTAGATATGAAAAAAAATATTTTTTTAAACTATAAAATTTATTTTATAATTTATAAATTAAAAAAAAAAATCTTTTAAGCATTTAAAAGCACGAAGAATCTTATGCATTTTTTGAAGATAATGATTTCAAAAGAATTTTGAACAAAATAATGAAAAATAGATTCAATTTCAAATGTTTCGTGTTTTTCAAATACATCAATAGTCACACACAATTTGTTTGAATGTTAGTATTGATTTATGGTTTCCAACATCGAAACCTTTCAATCAATTTCAAATCAGTTTATGTTAAATAAATAGCAATTCAATTAATTTAACCTTGTCATAATACTTTAGTATATATACATAGATTTAATATAATATACGAAGACAAATAAATATAGAAGTATTTTTAATTCAATTATTTGGGGAACTAGCTCAGATGGTAGAGCGCACGCTTAGCATGCGAGAGGTACGGGGATCGATGCGCCGGTTCTCCATGTTTTTGGTAAGATATTATAATTATTCTTTAAATTTTTTGATATTTATCGTAAAACGAAAAAGATTTTAGATACATTGTATTTTTCAAAAAACAAAAATTTTCGAAAAATTAAACTTTGTCATAATTCATTAGTATAAATCTTATAATTTTTAATTGGAAAAGCATACAAAACCTAAAAATGGCTATTAATTATAATACTTGTCTTCATTTTTGTATGTATTTTTCTTTTTGTATCAATTTGTCTATCCTATTTTTTCAGCTTTATATCTACATTCAGAGCTGAAAACTTGATTATGTGAATTTGAGGTATAGAAAGTTCGGTTTTATCAAGTTATTTTTAAATTTAAATTTGTATGTTTTAAGCTAATTGCTAATTGTTCCACTAAAGGTATTCTAATTCATTGTTAATTAAAACTGTATAATTAACATTATAATCTTGCTCTCTAATTAACCTTATACACTTTTCTTTCAATTAGCGCAATTAACTAAATTCAATTTTTTTTGAATATGACAGCTATTTAAAATTTTTATCAAATATATTTCGTCTATTTCAACAATATAAACTATTGAATATTTCAAATTGCTTCAAATGCGGCAATCTTTCACGTAATGTAGTTCATTATATTTACACCTTATAGCTGTGCATTCACATTTATTCCACGATTTTTAAAAAGAACTAAAGTTTCACAAAGCAACAAAAATATTCAGAAGGTATTTAAAGTCAATCTCTTGTATTATTATTGATACATAATATGATAGGCTTATTGATATTTCTTTCAAAAGCTAAACTTTTTCCAAATCCTTCATTTTTTGAAAGAAATTTTGTATTCTTCCGATACAATTATTGCTATAATGTCAACTGCAATCGTTAAAACACGATATGGCAGGTGCAAATTTATTTGAAGTTAAATCCAATTAAACATTTTTTTTGAGCTTGAATTGTTTCATTAATCTTTTTTTATCAGATTTTTTGCTGTATTTTTTTCATATAAATACCTGAAACAACATTATGAGGATTCCACAGTGAATCGATAACTTCTTTATGTAATAGAGCTCCGATAATTTTCATTAGCTAAAATAGCCTATTAACAAAATTGATTTGTTTATTCATATTCAATTGGACTTATTAGTTTTATTATAAAAACTTTTTCATTTACTTATTTATTCTGTTATTTTATTTTTCTGATTTTTCTTTTCTTATAGCTTTTAGTTAATTTCATTTCAATACTTTAGAATTTTACTTTCATTATTCATGCTGATGGTTGTAGAAGTAATAATCAACGTGAACCATAAAAACACGACAATATTTGAATTATTACAATTCAAATATAGGCGTGATTTTGTGATTCACAATTTTAAGGCTAACTATTCGCAATAATATTAAATGCCTCACATCTCTAGACTAAACTACTGCAACTCTCTTCTCTACTCTCTTCCATCAAAACTCATTAGGAAATTACAAAAAATTAAAAACCATATTGCACGCATTGTTCTCTACTGTGACGTCTTCACCCCATCTACCCAATGTCTAGACAAGCTTCACTGGCTTCCTATACCCAAAAGGCTCATTTTCAAGCTAGCTACTCTCACCTACAATTGTCATCACTCAAAAACCCCTGGGTATCTCTACAAACTCACCAATAATAAAAATTTTCTTTCTTTGTTAAGATCGAGAAACTCTCCATTTTACCAACCAGTTGGCAAAACCAAGTACTTTAGTAGATCATTTAGCCATGCAGCACCTTCATTATGGAACGCTCTCTTTAATGAAATCAGATCACTTTCTCGTCAACAATTCAAAGCATCCTCAAGACTTATTTGTATAAACTATAATCTTTTCATAAACTATATTTGTATTTTTAAGCGCCTCTGATACATGTTAAATTTATGTGAAAAGTGCGCTATCTGAACGTAAATCAACAAAAATGATGTTACCATGGCAGTTAGCAACGTCTTTAAGTTTGTATACTTGATAATGTGAGTTCAGCTTACGAAAAGCTTTGTGTTATCATTCAGTAAATGAAAGTGTTTGATTCAAATCGCTCAATAATTTTGTTTTAATATTGAAAACAATTTTCAAAATGGAAGTTTTTGAAACAAGCTTTCATATTGTGAAGAAATTCAATAAAAAAAAAGTTTCAATTTATTTCCGTATTATTTTATTTTAATATGTTCAAAAACAATAATTTCAAACACTATCTCAGCTTAAATACTCAGAAATATTCAGAATTACAAAACCTACGCAACATTAAAATAATATGTACAAACCAAAGAAATTCTGTGAAAAAAATATTCAACAATAATAACACATTACACTTTTTCTATAAATTTTTGAAAAATTTATTACTGAAAAACACAAAGGTTTTTTTAAAAAGAAGAATTTTTTACATATATTTTATTTACACGAGACAATTTCTTGATGATTTCATCCTTACTATGAATCATTAGCTAATGAATATTCTATTAAAAGCAAAGGTTGTTCGGCTCATTTAGGCATCATTAGTTTTAAAATAAAAATCTCAAAGCTATAGTTTTTAAAATCTACTGTTTTACTATATAGACTGTTGTATTAACTATAAGTTAGTATTGGAAAAGTTCAGTATTTGTTTTAATAAAGTATTTATCTATAAAACATCAATTTGATGACTTTTGATACAATAGTATATAAACCCATAACTACAATAATAAAATTTCATTGTGAATATTTAGCCTCAAAATTGTGAATCCTAAAAACATGACAATATTTGAATTTTTATTTGACAAAGTTTTTCGATATATTCTTTATCATCATCAGGTAACCATTGCTAATGTTTTATGGTAAGACCACACTTACCGAAAATTATAGCTTAAGTTTAATTAAATGTATTGGAATTCTTCAAATGAAGTTTATAGATAATTACTGTATTAAAATACATAAGATGAGCACTTTTTCATTTTCGTCTACATAGCACTAGGGGATAGGTTTGGTTATAAAAAGAAAATCTCTTAGTTAAATAACTAGAGAAACTTTATACAACCATTTTGATAAACTTTTGAAAGTTTATAATAACGATGATTTTGAAATCTCAGTTGAAAAAAAAGTTGTATGTTTTCATGATGGATGTATAATTTGTTTCATAATTACTTCCGAAATGTCCCGTAAGCTTCACAAGCGGACGTTTTATTAATACAAATTGAAATATATTCAATTATAAGCCTTCAGAATACGTTAGAGAAAGCGGTTTTTGTAATTCTAAGCTGGTTCTTTCCAAGTTTACTTTAAATAAACTATATTATTCAAAAATTTCATGAAATTTTTAAAAAAATTAAGAAAATTTTAAAAATAAAAACTATTTTCAATCTTTTTTGAAATATTCAACCATACCTGAAACTAAACCCGTTTGTTTCTTAAGAATGCGCGCTCAAAAAATAGGAGTGTTTTAGGACAAACTGAAAAAGGCACATATCTCGGCTTCTAATTATTTTTTAATTATGTAATACACTTTAAAATGATCCTCTCAATCGTTACTAAAAGTTGGCATAAAAAAAAATCGCCATTTCGACCAAGTTGCATTTTTGTAAAATGCCACGATATGTGATATTTTTCGAAAATTTTAAAGTGCTCAAAACTTAGGAAAGGTTACTTTTATGAAAAGTGCATTTGAAAAAGAAGAATTTCGATATGAAACTTTTGCATTTTCAAATGTTAGTTTGGCAGCTGTGCGCGCTTAGCTTGAGTGTTTTGGGAAAAACTGAAAAATGCACATATCTCGGCTTCTAATTACTTGTTAATTATGAAATACACCTTAAAATGATCCTCTCGATTGTTACTGGATGTTAGCACTAAATAAACCACCATTTCGAATAAGTTTTTCATGTTTTGAAAATCGGTTTTCGAAAGTTGTTACATACAATTTACAAATAAAAGTTGATAAATACTTGAAGAGAAAATTCAACAATTTTTCTTAATTTTCTTTTTGTCACGCCCGCTTTAAAAAGAGTTTTGTGAAGAGCCTTTTCATACCAGCAAGTTTCAATGAAACCAAACTTAAAAAAAAATTTTCAGACTTGAAATAAATACCGGAAAAATAATTGAGAAAAATGGTGGTATGTAGTGTAAATAGAACAAAAGTGCGATGAAGCATCACAAGTGAATGAAACCTTGAAGTTTTGTAGCACTTTCTAAAGAAAGAAAAAAGAAAAAACACGAGCTTTGAAGAGTCTTTTGTTTTATTTAAAAAATTTTCTTTTTTTAAAAATCAGCGCTAAATGATTTGTGCTTGAGTAATTGTGTCTTATGTTGTGTTAATTACGTCGCACTGTCAAGACTAATAAATAATATTGTGAATAAATAATACAACAGTGTGTTTGAGAAATAAATAAAAATACAGAATAAAATGTATTCAAAAAAAATTTTTGATGGAAAGATGAAGATAAGTTGATAAAATACTGGATCCATCACTTTTGACCGTTAAGAACAATAAGAAATAGCCTCAACTACATGAGCTGGCAGATTAGTTGATAAGAAAATAGTATGTAATATGGAGCTGACTGAATCTTTTTAATCAACTACCTCCAAAAGATAAATAAAAGCAGTTTTTCCTGTAATGAGAGGTCATTTGGTTCTGGGCATATTTATATTTAGCATCATGACATTTCATCTTTGTAGCCAGCTACTCCGAATGCAATCAAAAAATAGCGTCAAAAAAAATTGATATAAACAACAGTAAAGTTCAGTTTAGTGTGGAGGTTTGATATATTATTTTTAATTACCAAAAAATCCGAAATTGAAAACTAAAACTCATCAAAAGGGCAAAATTGAAAAGCAGGCGCCAAGGAGTGTTCGAAGCGTGAAAAGTGTTTAGTTTGTTGATAAGCCGTGAAATGAAAAAAATTCTAAATTAAAAAATATATTCATTTCTGACATATATCTTGGTGTTTACGAGGTTTTGTTTCAAAAGTATTTTCTAATAACGATGAAGTATTGGACTGTTAAATTAGTTGTCATGACACTTTTAAATGATTAGGATATTACCATAATTATGATATATAAACTATATATATTAGCGATAGTTCAAAAGTATTGAGTTTTTTGTAAATCGAGTGAGATTTTTTTTCAATAAAAATTTAAATGCGAAGTTAATATAAGCTTTACTATTTAGATTTTATATTTTAATTCGTCAAGCCAGATATAACTATTCAATACGTCTATACCTCCACTTGATAATGTAAGTTCATCTTACGAATAAAATGAACTCCTAAAAGTATTTTTCTTTGAATATTAAATTTTATCATTTTTGTTTGTGCTGAGTTTTATTTTATAAATTTAAAATTTTCAAACATACAATAAAAAAATAATTTTGAGTTTTTTGTTAAAAAAAAAAGTTTAGTTATAAAAAAGTAAAATCAGGCGCTTTTTAATTAGTTTTTAGTCTGTTTATCTAACGTATCGTTCTTTTAGTCAATACCCAGCTTAATTTTCCCATTTCATATAAAATATAAATGGAAGACAACAAAAAATTAGTTTTGTCTTTTTTACATTTTCTAGACGACCAGCAACGTTCTTCGGCCTTGAATAATGACGATATAGAAAGTCTAGATGGCAAGCCGATATTAAAGCTTAAGTTCAATTTATTAAATTTAAAGTATTTTATTAATTTTTAGTCGCTATTCAATGTCTTGAGTCTGTCTACAAAACAAGTATAAGAGATGTAGAAGCCATTGAAAAGTTTAAACTGCCTGGCTCTTTACCTTTAATTTTTCATGCCGGATTGGAAGCTTTGGTAAATTTGTTTTTATTTTGAATAAATTTGTTCAATGTTACACAACTTGTTTCAGAAAGACAAAGAATCAGTTGTAGTTGATAGAGAAAAAGCAGAAAAATTAAAAGTTGAAGGTGGAGTATTATTTTAACGAAAAAAATTATTTTTCTAATATAATCTTTTTACAGCTCCAAAGAATATATTTTAAATAGTTGTGATGTGGTTTTTTAAAACTAATTTATTATGTGAAATATAATTTAACAATGTGTACAAGGTGGTATTAATAAATTTTGAGTTATAGTTTTATAATATGGTAAAATACTTAAAACTTTTTCAAAATAATTTTTATAAACTTCAGAAAACTAAGAATATAAAAATTTTAAATAAGTTTAGTTTAAAGTTCATTCAAACATTCTCATATTTTTAGACATTTTTTATCTTTTTTGGGTTGTTAACAATTATTGGCTTTTTTCACCATTAATCAATTTGACATGAAGTTCAAAAAAACAGCAAATATTACATATGATTAAATTAAAGATATTTATTTATATAGTTTTTATCAAACACCAACTCATCTGACTACAAACTTCATGACTTTTATGAACACATCTTGCTAACACTAAAGTTGTTTTCAGCAAGACAGTAAATAATTTTTAAAATTACAACACTCATTTTGACACTTTAATCATATTCAAATCACACCATTTACTGCAAAATCCCAACGACTCATTTCCATATGACATTGATGCTCTTACAGAGCTTTTATGAACTAAAATAAAAAACTTGGAACACTGCCACATTTTTTAAGCTTTGTACTGCCTGCTTTTTTTCTTGCAGTTAACACTGTTTCTTAATCACTGCTAAAATCTTTTTTACAGAAAAAATTACATGTAGATTCCACAGGATGTGTGCTTTACTTAATGCTACCTTCACATTTCAGATATTTTTTGGATTTATCTAGCATATATCGAGCAAATGCTTTTCAAATACACTAGTGAATTACCCATCATTCATTTATTAAAAACTTCTCATAGATCTAATTTACATTTCTGCACTTTCTCTACTAGACTGAGGCCTTTGAAAGATTATTTTTCCAAAAAATTTTTTTTCTATAAAAAAGTTTCCTTTTCAAACATGGCATCATTCAAACAAAGCGAACCATCTGCATATAATATAACACCCGCTATTGCTAATACAAACATGATCTCAAGGTAACGACCACATGTTCAAGGAGGCATATAAGGAAGCCATTGAGGCATATAGTGAGGCCATCAAGTGTGACCCTCACAATGCTGTGTACTTCTGCAACAGGTCTGCTTTTTTTCCTTTCGTCCATTCATTTATACTTCATCCTACTATATGTCTATTTATTTACCTGTATCCATCTATCTGTCTAGTTATCTATCTTTACATTTACAAATGTATCTATTTACCCATTCAATCATGTATTTATCAATTCATTTGTTTGTTCATATATCCATTAATCGGCTTTTCTATTGATTCATTTATCCATCCAACTATATAGGGCGGCAGCTTTTGGGAAGATAGGTGATTTGAACAAGTCTATAAGTGATTGCCAACAGGCCATTGTGCTTGACCCAAGCTATGCCAAAGCTTATGGAAGGAAAGGGTGGGTCTAATTTAAATAAGTACTTTTATTAATTGGAAAAAAAAGCAAACAGCTAAAGTTTAGGAATGGTAGATCTCAAATTACGATAATTTTGAATTTAGCTTCAGATCAATCTAGAAATTTTTCCCAATAAATGGCTTGTACTAAAACTTTGGATTCAGGGGTTATGAGTAATTTAGACTGAATGCTATCCATTCAATTTATCAAAAGATATGCAACATTATAATTTAATATGATTACTCAAAAAATTTATATAAGACACCTGTAATATTTAATATGTGTATATCCTGTCTATGTTTAAGTTATTACTAATACTTCAATATTCTATATATAGAAGGTTGAATCTGTGTGCACTGTAAAATTATTTTATAAAAACTCATTGTTAATTTAATTAAGTCTTTCAAAAATTTCTATATAGTTATACTTTTGTTATTATTTATTGGAAAGTCGTAACTAAAATTTATAAATAATCATGGTGCTAATATTAATCATTGGGAAACGCTCATTAAAGAAATATGAGTGGACTTCTCATCTATTATTCATGAAACTCTTCAACCAGTTGATTATTAATTTTGAAAATTTTAGTTTATTTAATTTCTTTAACGATAAATCAGGATTTATGCTCTCAAGCCCTTTAGTGAGACCAATTTGAAAATTATTCTCATTAACTATATATAAGACCCCAAACACGTAACATACACACACGTCTTCACCTTATACAGACTGGCACACACAGCACTGAACCAGCACCAGGAAGCAAAGGAGTGCTACTTGAAAGCATCTCAACTCGATCCATCCAACACATCCTACCAAGATAACCTCTCTATGGCCGAGAACAGTCTTAGGAATAACCAGGTGGGTTCATGGCTAGTTTGTTGGGTGAATAGGTGAAGAATGGTTGATTAGTTTTTTTGTCCTGATTATCATGGACTTTCAGTATTATTTTAGTTTGAAGCTACCTTTAAGAAAGTAAGCCAAACATTAGTTTTACAAGGCGCTACTACATGTAAACCACCTCTAGCAAAGCATAAATACGTTAAATCAGATGGCGATAATAATTAATTTACATAGTTATTGTTTGAATAATTTATTTATTAGGGTTTACGAAGAGACAAAAATAGAGATAAAATTGAGTGTTCAAATATTTTCAAAGATCTTCGTTCGCCGATGTACGGCTTCCCTCCAGCTTCCATAGGTCCCTGTCTTGCGCCAGTTCAACTGCTTGATCTATGTTTAGTTTGTGGGCTTTTAGATCGTGTTTGATCTTTATGAGAAAGCTGGTGCTAGGTCTTCCACGCTTTGCGTTTTTTTTCTTGAGGCAATTGATGGTGGATTGTTTAGCTGGAATCAGATCATCCATGCGCAGAATATGGCCTAACATTTGCCAGCGTCGCCTTGTCACGATTTGAGAGGCTGGTTCAATCAGGGCATTCACGGTTTCTGTTTTCATGCGGTTTGGCCAGAAAACCCCACATACATATCGCACCATTTTTCGGTTGAAACTGTCCACTGATCTAACCATCTCTGTCCATTTCCCACGTGCTACAACCAAAAAGCATGATGCTTTGAAGGTAAGCTTTGTAGATTCTTAACTTTTTGTTTCTTGTTATGCTCAAGTTCCATATTTTTTAAGCTTGAGCATTGCCGTTATTGTTAGCTGCTTTCGCCTTTTCCACTCTTGCTTTGTATCGAGTAGCATGCCCAGTTTTTTCGCATTTTTCCACTCGTTGTCTGATCCGATTTTGAGAGTCTCCGTTTTCGTGGGATTCATTTTTAGGTTCCACTTTTCCAATATTTTTTCCACTATATTTAGGTTGACGCCATGTTTGCTAATGAAATCAACATCATCAGCATATGCAATGTCTTGGGCATGGACATTATTTCTGACTTTTCTCAACGCTGCTTCTGGGTATGTGGTGAAAAGTACTGGATCTACCTTTCCTATAGGCAGCTTTGCTGAGTGATAGGTAGTTTTCTATTGTTGGTCTTAATCTATTTAGAGTGATGAGTGATATTATTTTTCTAATGGTGGAGAGTAGTATTATTGGTCTGGTGTTTTCTACTTTTTTGGTTTTATTGTGTTTTGGTATAGGGAGTAGAATGCCAAGGCCAAGTTGGTGAAATTGTTTGTTGTTGATTGTGGTGTTTATTATATGATTAAGTTTGTCAATGGTTGTGCTACTCAATATTTTCATCATTTCTGCTACAATATTGCCATAGCCTGGTGATTTATTGTTTTTGAGTGATTTTATGGCAGAGTTGACTTCACTATTGGTTATTTTGACATTGATATGTGTTTGGTTTTCTTGTTTTTGTTGTGTTGCTGTTGTAGACTTGTTGAATTTTTCTTTATAATATGAAGTGAGTTGAAAGCTGGTATAGAGAGGTGGTGCAGTTTTATGTTTGATGTTTAGTTGTTTTATTGCTTTATGCATTCTTTGATTATAGTATGAATTTTCTATTTCTTTCAATTGTTCTTCTTTTATTGAAGATTTGTTATCTAAGCATTTTTTGTTAATTTGTTTTTGTATGATGTGTTTTTCTTTGTATAAGTTTATTTTTGTAGTTTGATTTATTTTACAATTTTTCAAAATGTTTCTGCTTTTATTGATTTTGTTCTTAAGTTTGTTTATTTCTGGGTCTTTTATTTTAGTTTGTTGGTTGCTTTGCTTTTTGAAACATTTCAGGGCAGATTTATATATTATTTTTTGAAAATCTTCAATATTTGTGAAATTTGTTGATATCATATTTGAGAAGTTTTTGATATTTGTCTGTTGATAAGTGAGTTTTGTATTTTGTTGTTTAGGTTTTTTCCAAAGTTGGTGGGGTTCTGGTATTTGCAGTATCACTTTGACAAGCCTGTGATCTGTTGATAGTTTTATACCAGAGTAGCTTCTGGAGTTTTTGATGTAGCCGATGATTTTTTTTTGGGTGATGATGTAGTCTATTGTGTAAAAAACCATTTTGTTATTCAGTTTTCCTTGCCATGTGGTTAGGTGTCTGGCAGGATGTTTGAAGAATGTGTTGGTGGCAGTTAAATTGTTGATTGCCAAAAATTCATTTAACAAGCTGCCATTTTTATTTTCACACCTTGAAAAGTGGCCTTTGTGTGTAGACTTGATTGAGCTTCTGCCTATTTTTGTATTGAAGTCTCCTTGTAATATAAGTATTTGGTTTGATTTTTTCTTATATTTGCCTGGAGTACTTCAAGAAATTCTTCATAGATTTCTTGTTTTTTATTTGAGAGGATTTGTGTTGGTCCATAACAGTTCACTATTTTGAAATGTGCATCTTTGAGATTGCCTTCTAGTATTGCAACTCTGTCCGAAATGTTGTGAGTGGTGAGATTAGTCCATTGTTTGAATAATTTCTCCAAATATTTATCTATAACAACTCAACTCACAACAAATTTTATTAACTCAAGCCACGTTCATTCACACGCAACCATTTGAATGATTACGCCATCAACCACCGTCAACCCACTCATAGCAGGCGAGTGGTCCTCCAGGCATGGACTTCGGCAACTTCTCTTCCATGCTCAACAACCCTGCCCTTGTCAATATGGTGGGTGTTTTGTGAAGTTTTCATCATGAGATTATTATTCCTATTATTATCATTATTTTTATTATTTTTTTTTTTAATTTATATTTTTAAATTTTTGTTAAAGTGGGTTTTATTGCTATTTTTGTGAATTTATATATGTTTGAAGTTTTTTTCACGTGATGAAGTAAAATAGCCTGAATCTAAAAGTAAGGACAACAAACACAGTATTTATTAAATGACACGAAGCTTTTCGTAAGGCTAACTTACATTATAATTATTGTTGAGAAAAGCTTTGTGTCATTTAATAAATACTTTGAGTTTGTTGTCCTTACTTTTTTTCATTTGTTTTCAATGCTAGTTAGCAACATTTTCAATACTAATATTATCCTTATGTGAAATTTATGTTCGTTCTTTTTTTAATAATATTTTATTATCACTATTATTTTTATAATCTTTATTTCATCATTGTTTATACCTTCATTAAATACTTTTCAATCAATCACCAGGCCTCAAACATGCTTCGAGATCCACAGCTGCAGACAATGTAGGTTTAATAGCATATATTGAAATCAATTTTTAATAATAATCATTTTATTTATTTTTCATAGATGTAAGCTTCATAGTTAAACACCATGATTTTAAATCCGTTTCTTTTCCACTATAGTATATCAGCTGCTTTTCAGGCACTTCATCAATAAACATTAACTGTTAATGTAAAGTCTAACCCATGCTATCATAAAAACGGATGTGAATAGTTGATGATAATGATATAAATAAGGTTAAATTTCCATAATGTCATATATTTGATAGTGATATGTGAGAGGCATAGTGACAAATCTTTCAAATTTCTCTTTACGAAAAGCTTGCTACATTCAAGTCAATAAGTCGTTATTTTTTCCAATGCATTGAATCAAGATTTCTAAAACTTGTGTGGCTCATGGTATCATAGTTGGTGTTATATGATAGTTATCATGTTTAGGATGAGCAACTTGATGTCGAATCTTAACCAAGGGGAAGATACCGGTGGTATGAACAATCTTTTCCAAGTGTTAGTTTCATTTTTATATCTATCTATCTATACAATTATGTATGATTTGTCAGTTTATCATCAAGGTGTAGTTTGGAATTGTTTTTGTATCACTTAATATACCTTAATTATTATATTTTTCGGGTTTGTGTTAGCTACCTTATGATGACATCAAATGTTTATCAAAAAGCTTAGTATTTTATATATCCAAATAAAGCTTCTGTTTTTCCAATTTTGCCATTTTTTGTGCATGTATTCTCTTTATGTGTGATATCATTTAATAAAATCATAGTTGACTAGCTATATTGTCGAATTAATACTTCAAATGTCAAACTATAAAAAAATTTTTATTAAAAATGATATTAGCTTAACCAAATTTTTATGTACTTAATTTGCATTTTTTCTATTTTTATATTCATTTTTCATCATCATAAATTTATTTATTTTATTTATTTATTTATTCATAAAGTTATTTCTTATCACTTCTTAGCGGCCAACAGTTTGCTCAGCAAATGCAGCAGACAAACCCAGATTTGATAGAACAACTACGCAATCAAGCTAATAACCTTAGAGGCACTAACCAACAGACCAACGGCAACAATAATAATGAGACTCAGGATAATGCCAAAGATGAAGGTGTGGAGTTATGCTTTTAATTATATGTTATCATATGGGAAACGGAAAAAAATAGGAAACGAGGTTGTAGGGAAAGCTTTGTTCCAGTAATTCTAACCACTAGTATAAAAAAGATAAAATCTGTTATAAATGTTGATGTTTTTTTTTTAGCTAGTTCGCTTCATAGAATTCTTTTCTTTCAAGTCAGCCCTATGCTTGAGACTCATATCCTTGCTTATTTTCCTACTTTCTTTACCGTAACTACCTTAGAGCAACTTTTTAGCTCAATCACTTTTGTCTTTTTTTGGCTTAGTTCTATGCATCTCAACCCAACCCCACTAAGCCTAGTCTTATATATTCAAATATATCTAAATCTCTTTATACCTGTCTTCCTTCTGTTACTATCTTTTCGTATCTAACTACATTTTTTCACCATTCGTATTCTAGGATTCATTTATGACTGTTTTCGCTTTTCGGACTTTTATTTCTTCTGATGGCTCTGAATGAAAAGGCCGACTTCGAGATAGAACTTTCAAAAAGCCTAACCTTTGGTAAAGGAAAACGGGCTATAAAAAGGATTTGATTGATTGATTGATTAAACCTCAAGTAGAATCTTTTGCTTCTAACTCTTCTTTCACCTCCTTAAAATTAGGCAAATTTTTTGTTTTTTTACGACTCTTCAAATTTCTCGTCCGTTCTTTCATTCTTTCTTGTGTAGACTACTACATCTTTATCTTCTACATGTTACCAGCCTTCATACTTTTTTGGAGACAATTATTTACACTTATCTATATCATAGTTTAAAAAATAACTTATATTAATATATACATTTAACTTTGCAGGTAGCAACCAGTAGCGATTTTTTAATTTAGTAACTGAGTTTTTATCTTTTTGGAATATAAAGATTGAACTATTTTATTCTATACCCCGTTGATGGTGTTCGCTTCACAAATTTTATAGTAATTGCTTAAATGTAACTTAAATACAAAAAGTTTAATTTTTTCGATTAATAAAAGATACGTGTAAATGGCTTTTAAGAATTAAAAATCGTTTTTGTAGTAAGAATTGAAGTAAACTTGAAAAAAGTCGTTTTGGAATTTTTACTATGATTAAGACATTTTTACATATTTTAATGTTTACTAATAAAAATTCAACAGCTGAGATGTATTGTCATAGTGGTTGCATCTCAACACTCATACATATGTATGTATATATAGATAATCCCATTGTGATTCATTCCGTTCTTGGATTTCAATTGTTCATTTCGTTGTTTTCGTGACTTATTTTTTGCATAAAGTATAAATTGGTTTTGAGTTCATACTATAGAATTTTAGCAAAGATTTTTGGAAAGTTTAAGTTTTTTAAAATCATGTCTTGCCGTGTATTGTTGCTTGACGGCTCGGATTTAAGTCTAGATTTAGATGTAAGTTTTGATTTTTAAACTTTGTATATATCATTTTTGGTAATTGAAACTATCTTTTAGAAAAAAGCAACTGGACAAGATTTATTCGACATTATTTCTTCCAAATTGACTTTGAATGAAGTTGATTACTTTGGATTGACCTACAAAGATGGAAAAAATGGAAAAGTAAGCTCCTTAAAAAATCCTCGAAATTATATTCATTTTAATGCAATAAATTGGCATATCGAAATCTCAATTTTAACATAACTTTACAAAGGCATGGGTGAACAATACTAAAAGGTTAAACAAACAAATCAACAGTAAGCTTTCATTTTTTTAAATTTATGCAGTATCAATAAGTTAAAAAATTATCTCAATAATCACAAAATTTATAATCATGAATTTCTATTGATATTATACCAAAGATGGGCTTTGGGTATTCTCATTTGAAACAAAGTTTTATCCTCCTGACCCAACCTGTCTGAGAGATGAAATCACCAGGTTTTTTTTATCTTATCAATCATGTTTTAAAATAATTAGTTAAAAATTACTAATTTTTCTTAAAGTGGTATTAGTGAATTTTTATTAATGTGTTATCAGTGCATGAAATTCACAAATAAGCCATGATCAAAAGACAGTGTTAAGTTTTTGGCACAGTATCAAAGTTTGCTTCATAAGAGTTAATAAGCATCATTAAAGATTATTATTTTAGATGTTAATACTTATTTATTTTTATTGTTCATTTGGACATTGGTAGTCTCATTGTTTATCTTTATTTTAACTAAAATGAATTATGGACCATATTAATTAGTCCCATATAATTCATATATAACAAAGCTAATAAGTATTTCATAATTGCTTATTGTTGAATAACCGACCCATGACAACAATTATTTAATCAACTAAAAAATTAAAGCATTTATCTTTCTATATAAAGTACTCACCGGTTGCCTAAATTAGTATAATGTTCCCAGAAATATTTTCGAAACAGCTTAATAGTATGATTATAATAACTCTTAATGAAGCTAATTTTTTCAATAAATTCATTATTTTTTCAAGTCCATCCACATGTCGCTAAATAAATATTTTTTTTCAACCTTGCATAATTCTAGTTGTTTCATCTTATAAGGATAAGTATTTATTTGATTATGGATCTTTGATTGGATAAAAATAATTTGCATATAAATCATCGTCATTGTGTGTTTTTTTCTGTGTTATTTTTTACTATTTCAATATGCTTAAAAAATATTTTTTCTCAAAGTTTTATGTTTTGTTGCAGTTTTATGAAGTTTAGTACAACTTCAAGGCATTTGTATAAAGTATTTTAGATTCCGATTTCAAAATCATTTCACTTACTATTATTGGACCCCATATAATCAAAGTATTGTTAATAATATTCAAATTTAACTTCGAAATATGTATGTTTCTAATTAAATTTTTATTGAAAAACAAACTAAAACGAATATATATAAAAATTTAGATTCCTTTCTTATATTTAAATGGTTTTTTGAGTTTCATATAAATAGTTACATATTTTTATAATTTTTCTTCTTAATATTCTTTTTATATAGCGGATATCAGTAGTATCAGTGTATATAGCGGATATATGATCCGTAACTACTGGGTTCAACTCCCAGATACGTTATTGTCTTCTAGATCTCTGCATTGCTTCCAATCTAGTATAAATCAAAAGATGTTGAATAGAAAATAGTCTTCAAACATATATAGGAAATGTGATTTTATATTTAAGGAATATCATTAAATGTTTCAATATGGTTGCTTATATTGCACAAAAGTAAATTTAAAAACAGTGAATTATAAATTTAAAATAATACAGTATTTTTGCCCTTAAATAAACTTTATAAACCTTCCCATTAATTCAATGATGATAGCTCTTTAATATAATATTATAACAGTTCTTTCATTATCAATTCATTCAGATACCAATTATTCCTGCAACTGAGGACCGATATCTTAGCTGGAAGGTAAAGCTCTTGATTCATTTAATTTTTCATCACCGCTAATAAAAGCTTTTAAAATAACCTTTAATTTTTACCTTCAATAATACTTTTCTACAGTTTTCGTTTTTTATAGTAGCGTTGATATTTTTCATTAAATACAATGATGAGTATGTTCAAAGTGGCAGGAACTTGTTTAGACCATAACTTTGTATACTGTTGTTGCTAACATTAAGTTGTTAGTTTTTATTACTAACATTAAAATATAATGGAATACTTTATTTTATGTAACGCTGTATTCATAAGAAACAGCGTTTCACAACACTTATATTGAATCGAATAAACGTATTGGTCTCTGATCCAATGGATTTGCAAAGTAAAGGTTGAGAACAGAATAAGTATAAGACACCTGTATGTAAAACAGCATTTAGGAAATACTTATGGTGTTATGTAGGAGAGGTTTCGTCATGGGGTACTTATCTCAAATTGGTTATCAAAAATCAGAAAAATAACAGTGAACTGGGATGAAAGAAGTTGTAGTCTCAAATGCCCTGAAAGGTGTTTTTGAAAAAGAACAGACGAAGTTCATCTAGACGAAGATTGACTCATATGGTTTGGAAAAGAATTACTTTCGTAAAAGCCTTGCTCTCTGCTAAGGAAATTGAGCTATAAGCAAAATGGTAGCGATGATGATTTAATCATAATAAGGATGTAAAATGAAAATAAATTACGTTTTTTGTTTATAATCAATTTTATTAAATTAAAATGTTTTTAATTGGTTAAATTAATTTGTTATATAATCATCCTCGTCATCATTCTCTTCGGCATATCTTTTTCATAGAGTCACTGACTTCTATCCACATCCTAAGTTCGCGACAAAGATTTTCTATCATAATTTTTCATGCTTATCTTGGCCTTCCTCCACTTCCACCAATTTCAAAATTCCGTGTCTGCTTCTCACATTCATCATTCCTTTTTATACAACATGGCCCAACCATCTCAAACTTTTTTGACTTACAATTTCTACTTGTTATATAAGTTTATAATATGAGATACTTTGATTTACTTTTAAAAGTTTTACATTATTTTATTTTTAGAATATTATTATCATTATTTGAACGGATATTGCTCATCAAAATAGATTCAATATTGATTTGAAGACGCTTGATATATTAAAACTGCATATTTGACTGATTAAACGTCTAAATCACGAAGAAAACAGATAAATCTTGGCATATTCATCATTCGTATCCGACTATAAAACAGCACGAAGTTTTGAATAGACTCTGATTAAATAATATGCACTAACTATTCAACATCAGTATATGTATGTAATTCACACTATATCCAATCACTGTTAATATTTCAGTTTTTCATCTTTTTTTATAGCGCTTTCAAAGAATTTACGAGATGTATCAGAAGAACTAAATATTATTGTATTTAAAGGATATTAGTATTATATAATACTGCAGAACTGTAACAAATGTCTACGTAAGGAACTGCTGAGTGAGTTAGCATTCATATGATAGTGAATATCAAAAATACAAAAATACTGTTAACATTGTAATAAATAAAACCCAAAACTATCATAGAAATTAATTCAAAGGTTACTTTGCTAAAGGAGGGAATTTATTTTGAACATCAAAGGACCTGGTGGTGATTCTTTGGGTATCAAAAGGCTTAGTACTTCAGCAATATATAATTTTTTTTTAAGATATTTAAATGGACGCAAATGAACGAATCGAGGGAATTACTTTAAACGTTGATGATAATGGTTATGTCGATATTTATTATTTTGAAATAATTATTTAAATATTAGCGTTAAACTCATTGAAAATGGCAGTGCTGCTAAAAACAATTTAAAAATTACATAGCAATAAAAGTTATGACTATAAGCATGCTTAATGTCTCTCGATAATGTTTGCTGTTACATGACTGTGTATTTGGCAACTGGAGTAATGAAATCACAAGGCAGTCTGAAGTTACAATGAATGCTAAATTATATATTCGAGTTTAAAATGTTTTATTATTTCTCTTTGATAAGAAGTGGCAAGATTTTTATGCTAATGTTTTTGTTTTATGATTCTTTTTACATTCTGTATAAGTTTTGATACAACTCATACAACTCTATGAGCTTCATTTTTATTTAAAAATTGTCTCTACCACTTTTTTTACTGAATCAAGCTTATAGACAGTCGGTTCGATTTTTTGTCAAAAAGTCATTTCGTTTTAGCCTCTTGTCTTAGCGCTATAAATTTGTAGCAGAAAATATATTCCTCTAGCTATATTATAATTAAAACTTATTATGTCTCACGTAAATGAATAGCAGCCTTAAATACCACTCATATATAGTATGTTAACACAAATAATTGAAGCCATAACACCATAACTTACATCGGAAACTTTTATGACCACATACACGATACCCGCTTATATAACACGATTTCAATCAATACACAGACTGGCGGGATCGTTTGTGACGCTGGCCTTGTTGGGATCGTATGCTGCACAGTCCCAACTAGGGGACTACTCTCCTTCGGACCATGGGCAGGGCCATGCCTATCTCAAAGTGCTCTACCGATTTTATATGCCTTTATTCTCTTATATTATTAAAGTATTGCTAGTATTCATATGGTTGTTATTATTACCACGATTAATATCTATGCAATTATTGTTTTCTTTTACTCTCATTGTTATTTTTTTTATTCTATAATTATTGTTGTTATTACTATTATTATTATATTTATATTTATTTATTGCCACACCACAGGACATCCACTTTGTGCCTCACCAGAGCAGTGAACTCCTAGACAAAATTGCTGAGTTACATCGCACTCATCAGTTAGTCTTATGTTTTTTATTATTAGTTTTTGTTTTTATTTTTATTTTTTTGTTATGTTATAATTTTTGGTATGAAAAGAAGTATTATAAGTAGTATTAGTGAAAATCTTAGTATTTAAATTCATTTTACTTGTATAAGGTTCAGAATAAATCTCCATACAATACCAAACCATACGTTTTTTTTGCATTTATACATAATATGTGGTCATATTCAAACACGATTGATGAACAACAACAACATACATAAAATAAACTTCACATGAGTAATATGCAAATTTAACATTCAAATGTATGCTATCGTATGGCCAAAAAGCATTTGACGTTGAATATAGTGCGTTCTCTATTATTAACTTGAGTTATTCAACTAGTCCTAATTAAATTTTAATTGAATATTAATTAGTTTTTGAGCAAATTATCAATTATTTATTTAATTAATGGTTATAAGTTATGCACAAAATCACTGAAGTTATTGATAAAACCTACTTTATTAAAGCGTCTTACATTAAAAGCTTAACTGACTCGAATAACTTGGCATATCTCTCAAAACACTCACTCTTTTTGAACTTAATTTAAATGTTTTAGACCGCCTCGTGAATGAGGATTTCAAGGGCCTTATTCCTGTTTTGATTTTCGAAAAGTTGTTTTTTCTCATCTTATATTTTATTATCATTTCTTTTAATAGGTTTTCAGATTTATTTTATCATAACTCAGTTTGTGTTTTATTATTCTTTTTATTAATTATATATGCCTCAATAGTGTCGTACAGAAATACTAGGTCTTTCCACAAATATTTCTATTGGTTTTTATCGCTGATGTTAATTATATAAAATAAGCAATGACTTACCTTGACAACTTCTTTGATATCGATATTTGGTTGCTATGCAAATATCAATGTGCTTAATTGAATATAAAAATTGAAATATTTTATCAGATAAATAAATTTAAAAGTTAAAAAGCTATTTAATGAATCATAATATGCAAAGTTTTTTAAATTTTGAAAATCTATTTGTAATACTGATATATCAATAATATTTGTACTATTAGTAGGAGAAATATTGATGATGATACTTTTAGTAGTAATAGTAGTAGTAGTTGTAGTATTAGTAGTTGTAGTAGTAGTAGTAGTAGTAGTAGTAGTAGTAGTAGTAGTAGTAGTAGTAGTAGTAGTAGTAGTAGTAATAGTAGTAGTAGTAGTAGTAGTAGTAGTAGTAGTAGTAGTAGTAGTAGTAGTAGTAGTAGTAGTAGTAGTAGTAGTAGTAGTAGTAGTAGTAGTAGTAGTAGTAGTAGTAGTAGTAGTAGTAGTAGTAGTAGTAGTAGTAGTAGTAGTAGTAGTAGTATAGTAGTAGTAGTAGTAGTAGTAGTAGTAGTAGTAGTAGTAGTAGTAGTAGTAGTAGTAGTAGTAGTAGTAGTAGTAGTAGTAGTAGTAATAGTAGTAGTAGTAGTAGTAGTAGTAGTAGTAGTAGTAGTAGTAGTAGTAGTAGTAGTAGTAGTAGTAGTAGTAGTAGTAGTAGTAGTAGTAGTAGTAGTAGTAGTAGTAGTAGTAGTAGTAGTAGTAGTAGTAATAGTAGTAGTAGTAGTAGTAGTAGTAGTAGTAGTAGTAGTAGTAGTAGTAGTAGTAGTAGTAGTAGTAGTAGTAGTAGTAGTAGTAGTAGTAGTAGTAGTAGTATATAGTAGTAGTAGTAGTAGTAGTAGTAGTAGTAGTAGTAGTAGTAGTAGTAGTAGTAGTAGTAGTAGTAGTAGTAGTAGTAGTAGTAGTAGTAGTAGTAGTAGTAGTAGTAGTAGTAGTAGTAGTAGTAGTAGTAGTAGTAGTAGTAGTAGTAGTAGTAGTAGTAGTAGTAGTAGTAGTAGTAGTAGTAGTAGTAGTAGTAGTAGTAGTAGTAGTAGTAGTAGTAGTAGTAGTAGTAGTAGTAGTAGTAGTAGTAGTAGTAGTAGTAGTAGTAGTAGTAGTAGTAGTAGTAGTAGTAGTAGTACTAGTAGTAGTAATGATGAAAGATACGTTAATGAATAAATACGCCGTTAATTCTGGTGGTGTTGTGTGCAAGTAGTAGAAAGCTCAGTATCTCAAGATTCATTTCAATTCAATCTACTTGTTCAACATCAACAACTGAGTCGGTTTGACTCCTAACCTTTACCCGAGTCTAAGGTTTAGTAGATTCTGCCACTTTATGATTGTTTTGTAGTGAACTTTTATAGATGTTCTGAATTTTTTTTCACCTAAATGTCTTGTAATGCTTTTCAAACTTGAAATAAAAATGTAATTTTTTTTGTTTTTTTTGTTATTCTTTCTTGTTAAGTACATTGATTTTGTTATTAATCATATATAAGGTGCAGTTTCAAAACGAAGGTTTTTAGCATTGAAATTAAATACTCGAACTCGTATTAAAAGATTAAAAACACATAAAACAGCCATTAATCCAAGGTTTTATCGATAAATGTAAACTCATGTCCTTGTTTGATTTATCACTTGTGTTAATACTTAGCTGGGGAGTTTCAGAACCACTTATGGAAATAGCTAATTTAAATGAAACAAATCTGAAGCAGAAGGTATACGGTTCGAATCCGGGCAGTCTCAGTACCTATTTACTTGTTTTTATATACCTTAATACATGACAATTTGATGCCTGTCGTTTTTTTTTGATGCCTGTCGTGTCTTGGTTTATAAACATATGTTTAGTATTACTTCGATGCAATGTCTATGCGGGTGTTTCAACTTCTTCACACTATGTCTTTTAGTTTCTAACTTACCTTCATTATTATCATTATCGATACTGAGTATATTCAAGAACACTAATAAATTTTGAATTAGGGCTCTTAAATACACTCATTTTATTGTGTGATCATGTGGTTGTTGTGGTAAAGGTGTAGGTAGTAATTCAATATTATGCAATAAATGTAAAAAATGGTGTCATAAGAGGTGTTCTGGTTTGAAAAATATAATATTTAATAAAAACTTTATATGTCCTAAAGGTAACTTTGCTAAATTTTATAATACTAATGACTCTGAAAGTAGCTTCAAACTCGAAGATGGTGAGGTGGTAGAAGAGGTCGAATCTTTTTATTACTTAGGAAACTGTTTTGATTGCCACAATAATATTGAGAGGGCAGTAAGAGGAAGGATTGATGAGGCATGATTGAGTTGGAAGAATATCTCAGGTCTGCTACGGAACAACAAGATTCCACTGAAATATCTTTCAGGCATATACGATGCATGCATCAGACCTGTTTTATTATATGGGAGTTAGATATGGGCTTTAACCAATAAATTGGTTGAAACGCTGGTAAGAAATGAAAATAAGATGCTGAGACGACTGGTTGGCATGAAGTTTAGCGGGAAACGAGGTAATCAATTGGTGGAAATATGTGGTATACCACGTCTGGAGACCAGTCTAAGAAATCAAAGATTGAGGTGGTTTGGCCATATATTGAGGAAGCCAAAGGACAGCTTGACACTGAAGGTGTACAATATGAACCTCAAGGGGCGTAAACCAGTCGGTAGGCCAAAGAAGACATGGAAGAAATGCGTGGAAGAAGATTTAAAAATACTGGGGCTAGAAGAGAGCAAGGCTTTCGAAAGAGATTTATGGAAAATTAAAATTTCGTCAAATCCTTCTTGAAAAGGGAAAAATAACGTAAAACGCTGATGATGATGATGTTTTTAGTGAAAAACATTAATGATGATGTTGTCAGTAACTTGATTTTAGTCAGATTTATTATTATTAAAATCATTGTGCTTCAGATGTCTTTTTAGCGCTATATAAATTAAAAGTTTCATCATCGTCAATATTTAATTTTTCATCACTATATATTGCTCTATATTTGTCGTTATCGCATTCTTCTAGTTTAATAAGCTGTATATAAATAAATTTTTATATTTCTATAAAACGTATAAATTCTAACAAGTTTAATATATATAAAACATAGCGTGGATAGATGCTGGTGTGAGATGAATGGCGTGAGTCATATTGAGTATTGAAAGAGGCAAGCTCGTTAGTATCAGTCATTGTTAAGAAATAAACACAAGATCGTTTATATATGTTTATCAGAGGAATTTTTCGGTTTGTAAAAAAACCTTCAAAAATGGCCAGAATTTGATATATTTTTTTTTCATATTATATTATACTGATGTTAATAATATAATAGAAAAAAATCTTTTAATAAATATTTAATAGCAATAGTTATTGGATAGTTGATAGTACATCATAGTTGATAGTACATCGTATCGATAGTGTTTTGAGCGGGATTTAATACCAGAGTCATTATATCAGGACCGATAATTTAATATTCTTTTCATATTCATGATATAAGCTGATTTAATTTGAATGATTAATCTGGTAGTTGTATATCACTTTAGATTAATTAATTGGGTGTCGATATGTTATTATAATCTTTCTCATTTCAGCAATATCTCTGGTCAAAAAAAATATATTACTACTAACATTGGTATCATTAATTCCAATGGAAAAAATATCACCAGCATTAATAAAGATAATATCAGCATCAATCATAATAATAATAATAATAATTTTTTAATAATAAAATTTAAAAAAGTAATAACGAAGGTAATAAATTTTTAATATTGATCGATACACACTCAAACCTCTAAATCACAAGTTGAGTCATATGAAGACTGCTAAGGATGCCATCCTATATCATCATTATTCGTATCATTATTGAAGTTTTAGCCCACAATTATCCTTTATTATTGTGACGTTTTTCATCACATCTTGATGCGCTATATTTATTATTATTATATGAATATTCTTTACTTTTTCATTATTATTTTGGTGTAATTTTATGTGATATAGCTTTTTTTAAAATTATGAATTGAGTATTCATCTATTTTGATATTCATACACTTATTTGTTTCTATCTAACTTTTCATTCATCTCTTTTTTTTATATACGTTCATATATCGTTTCTCCTTCATGATCAATGGCAGAAATTCTTAAATTTCAATCTTTCCAACTACAAATATGTGATATGTTGGCAAGGAAACTATTTTGGTTTTAGTGCCAAACTCTATAATCATTAGTTCATTTTATTATATAATAATAATAATAACAACGACAACAATAATAATAATTCTTATTAGTGTTGTTGTTTTTAACCTTTTTATCTATTATTATCATTATTTTTGTTGTTTTTATTTTTATTATTAATGGCTATCAGATTGCGTATAAATCTCAATTGATGATTAAAACACGTCACTTCAAACGCATCTGTGTCAACTTCTCTCATTAGTCAATAATAATAAAAATAATAATCGTAACAATTTTTTATTTTTATTATTCCCATTATTTCCGCGAACAATCACGCTATGTAGTTTGAAGTAATTCAGATATTCAACGTTATTTTATCGCTTTGTTTTATATATTAGGATTATTGCTTTTACCAGTATGAAATTGAATTTTTTCTTTTTTTAGCATACTTTAGTATGACTTTTTAACCCGTGATTATTATGAAGATGATGATGTTGATTTTTATTTTTTTGGTTCTATTATAATGTTTTATTAAATTCAAACAGCTTAACCCTTAACGTTATCTCAACATCAACTCACACATAATTGAAACCGGTTCGAGATACTTCCAAATCTACACGCTCCTCCATTTGCCATTCGATTCAAAACTGTTCATTTATAAGAAGAATAAAATGATAATTACATTAGAAAGAATATAATGTAATATTTAAGCAGGATTGAATGAAATTCTTGACAAAATATGCCAACAAATAGAACTGCTATGACATTCTGATTCAATTCATTTCGTATATGCAGTGGCGGTTTATTCGAGCAAACCTAAATGAAAAGTTTATAAAAAAAAGTGCACAAACTGAGCTAAAGATGCTTAAATAGAAAAATTTATGAATCTTCAATTGATATTTTTAAAGTTTAATTTTTGTTTTTGTTTGTTGGTGTGTGCGTGAAGAGCATATGTATACGTGAGCAGATAGCACTGGTGTTTGAGTAATGGATAGATAAGGCTGTAATTGTTTGGGCCACGCGGGAAATAAGACGCCAATGATGCTTGTCATCTGACCTTGATGCTATCAAAAGCAGGGATGGGTGCATTAGTATCATAAGAGAATAAATCTGCGCTAAATATCATTTGCTATGACTTTCTGATAGAATAAAAAAATTATTTTCACGATTATTATTGTTATATAGAATACTTTTAAATTTATATTTAAAATAAGTAACCATCAGGTATTAATAATAAAATTAATGAAATCTGCGACCCAAATATTTTTGTAGATAGTATGAGTTATAATGAACATTGGTGTGTGTCAAATAAGAATAATAATAATCCAATTTCATACAACCTTGTATAGAAACTTTCTGTTATTATAGATGTTTTGTATTTATTAGCATAATTTGTATGAATAATCATTATACAATTTGCAATTAAAATTCTCATAGATTCACTCAAGCTTTTTCATCTTTATTGTACCTTTTAATTAATTCTTCATCATTAAGACATAGTACTTAATTGATTCTATGATATCTACCCATCAAAACATCTGTAATTGATGGGGTTGCTGGCAGCAATTTACGAAGATTTTCAAGCTGACGTGCGACCCAATGAGTTCCAAGATCATTTTGTAAAATAATATTATTGTTTATTATTATGATTATTATTTAATAGTGTTTAATTGATATTTTTTAAAAAGTTTGTAATTCAGGATTTTTGTTATGAGAATAATGATGAGGAATATAATTTTGATGATGATAATAATAATAATAATATTATTAGTAGTAGCAATGCTAATTGATGTGTATTTGATGGTAGTGCATTAGTATTCATGAGACCAAACTGCACCTTCTCTCATGATTCATCGCATCTCCCACATTTCCACTATATATTGTCAATCATTATCATCCCCTGAGAGTTGTATGAGAGGAATATCGAAATATTTAGAAATTTTTAAATAATAATCTTATCTGTATACATGAATATTAACAGTCTTCAACAGAAACATCAAATTGGACGAATTTTTTAATACATTTATCGAGAATTAAAAGCTATAAGTTTCGATGAGTTTAGTTATATAAGACATCAGCATGAATACTAGCATTTTTTCCAACTTTGTTATTATCGTGGTACATGCATAGTACATATATACTAACAAATAGTTTTATGCAAGTATTGCCATATATGAGTACAACAAAGCTGAATAATTCCATGGAGATCTTTAGGAAAATTATTAACAAATATTTTTATCAAATTATTTTTAGATTTTTTTGATCATTGTTATTAACAGGTTCACCATTATGGAAATATTATCGAGGTTTTCAGTTTGAATTATTGGTATTAGTACAAAAAAATTATCAGAATTGTTTCTTGTCTTTCGTGTGTAAATATATATTGAAAGTAGTATAAATACAGTTTTCTGGGAAAAACGCGCTATAAATATTATTTTAAAAGTATATTTATTTGTCTCCATATGTGTTTATTTCAATTATTATGTTCTAAAAATAGATATATATGTATTATGTTCTAAAAATACATTTATTTAAAAAAACTAAAATTTTTGATAAGTACAACCTTATCATAAATCATTAGTAGTCTACTACTAATGATTTATGATAAGGTTGTATTATCGAAAATTTTAGATTTTTTTAAAATAAATGTATCACAAATAGATATAATTAGATCTAGGTAGTAATGATCGAGAGAAAACTAGGCATACCTATTTTTCTGTATGCAGTGGTAAGTACATATAACTTTAATATAAATATATAAATTTTATGTCAACAAGGAAAAGTTATATCAGTACTTCTAACAACACGAATAGTATTAATAAAAATAATTTTTAAAAAATAATAATAATAATCAAAAAAATGATGCTAATAATAAAAACAATAATAACACCAACAGAGGGATGCAGCCATCGGAGGCAGAACTGATGTACCTTGAGAATGCCAGCAAGATCGCCTTATACGGTGTTCACCAGTTCCATGCCAAGGTTTTTATTTTTTGGAATTATTATTTTTGTTTTTATTGTTATTTTTATGCTTGGTAAGGTTTTATTGTAACGGTTTTTATTCTTTTTTTATGATTTTATTTTTTCTGTTGTTATTTTTATTTATTTTTTCTTATAATGTGTTGGGGATTTTGTTTCCGCAACCCAAAATAGAGTTAGCTCAGCAACCATTTATTAATTGTACAAATAGTATGTATTAACCATAGGGATATTATAGTACTATCTATGTAAGTCGACCATTAGTTTTAATAAAATTAAAACACCAAGCTTTTCAACAATTTGATAGGTAAACTAGAATAAAAGAATATACTGTTTTATTCTATCGTGTTTTTATTGTTCAATTATTTTTTTATTATGTAGCTAGTGCCATTATTATTATCTTTGTTTTGGAATAATTCCATGTTTTTGTTGCACAGCGTTTACATGGATAATAGTCAACTAATTGAACGCCGTTAGATTGAATGTGCTGATGATGTTAAGGCTTGGCATCAATAATGATGGTGTGAACACGGGCGGTACTATAATATTAGTTCAAATGTTGATGGTAATGCCTGTGCCATTGATCATAAGCAGTATTTCATTTAAATAGATTCTTTCTGAAGTTTTTGAATTCTATTTTTGCCATCATTGCATAAACTCATTTAAGCTTTTAATAATCATATTATTAATAGTAGTAGTAGCATTAAAATTAGTATTATCATTATTATTTTGGATCCTCATTATTGTTATTATGTATCGATGAACTTTAACGGCAACCAAAATGACATCAAACGTTTGAAGTGCGAATAACTAAATGATTAAGAATATCCGCATTATAGTAAACTATAGTATAGCATTATAGTACGAATAGTCGTTATGTAGGCTTAAATAAGGGACATAAAAATGAAGTACCATACAAAATAATATATTATTATGGTGGCTATATAAAGCAACGTAAGATTATTGTTATTATTTTAAGATTTTTATGGCGCGTAATTTACAAGCACGTTTGCTACAGAAGCCTTCGATAATATGACAGAAGAAATTATGAAATATAATAATAGAATTAAAGATAATGGAAAATAATTTAATAAAAAATATTGCACTATATTAAAAAAGGATAAAATTAATTTAAATTTCCTATATTAAATATTACATACAAAAAACTTTGATGCGGAATATTGATATAAAAAATAATACAATAGAACAATATAATAAAATACGTCAAAATATAAATTTGTAATAAAAGCTAAAATAGCTCTATCATAAACTTGAGGTAAGTGAGGTATGCGATCTGATAATGAAGCCACAATCATTCAAACTGCTCTTACACGTCTTCAAAGCCTTTCTTCTTCGTTATTTGGCTGTTTATTGTGTCTAATGTCGTTATGTTATGCCTGTTTTGTTCATGGAACTGTTGTTATTTTACTGGTTATGTTGTGTTTTTTAAAGTATCAAAAACAAACACAAAATACTTAATAAACAAAATTTTGTGTTGTATATTGGACATTATATGTATTAAAAATTCATAATGTCATATACATTAAACGGTTAAATAATGATTACACACAACGTTTTCCACAGGACGCAGATGATTCTGATGTGCAGATAGGAGTTTGTGCCGTTGGTCTGCTCATCTTCAAGGAAAGACTCCGTGTACACAGGTGAGTTTCATGCTTATATCTCTCCTAATGCTGAGCTCTAGGTTTTGATTTTCGGTGTGGGAAATGTTTTGTAATTGGTTTGATCGTATATGGATTGACGTCTTTACATAAGAGGTAAATCAGCTCACAATTTTACGAAGAATTAAGCTATTACGAAAGGAAATAATATAAAGTGAGTAAGAGATACGATGTTATAGGCAGTTTCTGTATAAATATTTTTTTTTTATTGATACATATATCAGGTTCACTTGGCCGAAGATTTTGAAGATATCATATAAGCGTAACACCTTCACAGTGAAAATAAGGCCTGGAGAGGTTCGCGCTGTTTCATGTTTTTAAACCATCTGAATATATTTCATTAGTTTTACTTTCAAATTTTTCACATCAGTAAAGCCCAATAATTTCGATATAATTAGAAAAATTTTCTAGTTCTTTTAATGAGAGATTTGTGATTGACCTCTAAGTAACTTATTCCACTCCATAGTTTGAACAGATGGAATCTGTACTTGACTACAAAATGGCCAATTATTTGATTTCGAAACGTCTTTGGAAGCTCTCGGTGGAGCACCACTCTTTCTTCAGGTTCCCTTGAGCAAATTCATTTGTTTTATAGTTTCTATCATGTATTCAACATACTAAAATGGTTTTAAATACTTCTGAAATTTTATTTAAATTCGTGTCAGATTAACTTTTCATTCTTTTATAGTAATAATTATAATAACAGTAATAATATAATAATAATAATAACAGTAATAATAACTCAAAGACTCAGAGAGACAGACCCAGCACCACAAGGAATCTTTTCCCGCTTTGGGCCCAAGTACCGATACACTGGCAAAACCTTCTATCAGGCTCAGCAGGACGCTCATGCGGGTAACGACCCGTGCAACACCATTCCCAGGATTATCGGCAGAAAGTTTGCTGGCTCCAAAAGCATGGAGACTGGTAGGTCGGGCAATGGCACTTTTTTTTGAGAATTTAATTGTGGGGATTGGTTTATTTTTTATAGATCCTTAGATTTAGTGATGAGTATTTTTGTAGTAGTTCTAATGATATTTGTGATTTTAATGTTTTTACTAAGGATTATTAGTTTTTAAAGTTTGTTAGTTTAATATATTTTGATGGTTTGTTGTTTTATGAGGATATGATTGACTTGATGTTGGTTTTACAATGTCAAAATCATTATTGCTTACAAACCATTTCAAACTTGTATTTTTCAAAAAAATATTATTATCATCATTATTGTTGTTATTGAAGTTATAAATATTTTAATGAAACGGTATTAAATGCTCTTCCATAATATATTAGCAGCATACATCTTGTGACAGTATTCTAAAAATAGCATCCACTCCTCCCTTTAACCAGCCTACCCCAACCCACCCGAAGTGATGACAGGCTACAGCACAGAGCGCTCTGAAGCCTACCAGTATGATACGTCGCGTTGTAATACTCTGGACATGCGGAACAAGGCGAGAGGTTCTGCAGAGGCGTTGGCGCAGAGATCCCCTAACTCTCCTGGAGTCTATAGCAACACCGCCACGCGTACTGTGCAGTATAGGAAACTCAATGATTCGGTGGGTTGATATGTTTTTTTTTTGGTTGGATGTTTGTTCTTTGTTTATTTTTTATGTTCATTTTGTATCGTTTATATTGACTGGACCTTTGACAATGCAAGATAAAATACCCATCCTCGTCACCAACTATATCTCTATTATTATTTCTTACATTCAGAAACCTGTCAATCGTTATATGAAATCTCAATACTTTTTTCTTCTCTTAAATATAAATAACTCACATACCTTTTTATACTGCGTAATTTAACTTTACCTTCATTTATACACCACACGCCAGATTCTTATGGCTTCACTCAAATTACACCAACAATATGCAGAAATACCCACACGTCATTAACCACAAATAACTCACACACCAACACATAACCCCACACCACCACCACTGATCTATCCCACCCACACTGCACAGGCAAGGGACGACAGTTATCCAGGGGTGGGAGGTTCAGAGTGGGGCAGCACTGGCCAGCTGATTGGTGGGGGCACTCTGGGCAAGGATGCTTCAGTTTGTTTTTTATCTTTTTATTTATTTTGTTATTTTATCTTATTAAATAAATATTTCTGTTATTTATATTATAAATATTTCTGTCATTTATATTATAAATATTTCTGTCATTTATATTTTTATATAAATATTTCTGTCATTTATATTATAAATATTTCTGTCATTTATATTTTTATATAAATATTTCTGTCATTTATATTTCATTATCATTTAGCATCATCATTGTGTTCATTAGGTTAGCAATTTATATAGCATTGATTGATAGTTTTGTTATTCTCATTACTTCTTTTTCGAAAGGCTTTACTTCCAAGCGTCACGAATGACAAGGCTTGGTGATTCATCATATTTTGAGATTTACCGCATGATTAACAAATGATTCAACCATTGACTATTCAAATTTCAACCCTTCATAGAGTTTTTTTATCCATACAACTTATGGGGTTTCGTTTTTAACTTCCTAACTTTTTATGATCAAACTAATCGCTAAAAAAATTCTTGACAAAAAAAAATTTTTTTAGTATAAAACAGCTCAAACACTCTGGAAAAATCAAACTTGAAGTTTAATTAAAATGCCAAGCTCTGAAAAAATTTGCAAGTTATTTCATTCGAAATTTTTGGATGCAACAAAAAAATTTGAATTAAGTTGATATTATTTTCCAAATTAATATTACACCTCGTTTGATCAACTCATTGATAACGAAAAAGACAAACAGAAATAAACATCCATTCACTTGTTTTATCTTTAAACTCTGGTTTCCACTTGTATTAAGTATTTAACTTCAGGTACTTAACATCATTCGAAGAAATTTTTCTGTTTATCTTATTAAGAATGAGTAATCATGGCTGATAAGTTCTGTTTCTTTATTCGAAAATGAGAAATATTTAAAATATTCCTTTCTTTTGGATTATCATCGTTACCAGTTTGTGAATCATTGTCTAAAACTATTTATTGCCGCCCTCTTTCATCCTACTTTTATTAACCTGTGATTTAAATAAATCTTTAAATATGAATAATCATAACTAAAAACCGAGACTCTTTTAATCATCATTTTAAGCGATACACAAACTCACATTATACCACCCTCACCCTTAACCACATCTTTCAAAAACACTACCACACAACCCATCACAAACCCCCTTGTACAGTACAGTGCAACGAGCGACGAGGCAACGTTCCCAGTAGAAGCACCCATCTCTCCCCATCATCAATACAACACTCAGAACCGTCCATACTACGGCAATAACAACTACAATGGTTACAGTACAAACCAGAGTTATGGTAATGGTGCGTACAGGGGAGCCCAGTACGATACACGCTACGAGCGACAGAATAAGGCCGGCAAAGATGAATGGAATGGCTATAATGACAGGGGTAATATGGTGCCGACTCATGCGCCCAATGCTGCTTATAACATGGCTTATAACAACAGCAAAAATGTTAGTAATGTATTGTCTTCCTCCTCCAAGACGTACACCACTTCTGATGGAACTGTTGTCACCGAGGTTTTTGTGTGTTCTTCATGTATCTATCGATTTGTATTTATGTTTCTATTTATTTGTGTATTATCTGCCTATCATCTATCCAACTATCTTTTTATCTATCTATTTATCAGGGTTTTATTCATCCTTAACCCACATTAAACCACCGCAGCACTGCATAGAGAGGGACGGCGTGATAGAGACAAGGGTGGAGAAGAAGTATCCTGACGGGGGCATTAGCGATTATGTTGACTATGATCAGGTATAGGTCATTGATTTTCGATTTAGTAAAATCCTATTATTATTGGGTATTAGTAATGGCGATAATGATAATGATAGAGTATTTGTTTTTATATCTCAATACAAACCAATCTTTGGTAAAGGAAAAAGGACTACTAAAAGGATTTGATTGATTGATTAATATTTTAATACAAGTAACATAAGGCTGAATGAGGTTGAACAACTGAAAACGACTAGTATTTTGAAAGGAATTTAAGCGCTCACATGCCATACAAAGATTCCATTAAAAAGAATGTATACTTTTTTGCAAGACTTATAAGAATGAATGTTAAAGGCCGTTGCTGACAAAACGTTGTTTTGGAAATTTTTATTCATAAAAATCTATATTGTTATGAATCATGGAATGTAAGAAACCTTAGATAAAAAAAATATATATATATATATATATATATATATATATATATATATATATATATATATATATATATATATATGCCCCAAAATAAATATTTCTTTAGAAAAGCTATTTTAGTGTGGTATATGAAAAGCATTGTAAATTTTGATTCAAGTTTTCACCTGATTTGTTGCTTGTGTAATGAAGTAATTATTTCTGTTTGAAAATATCAGTAACTTAAAGTACTTTTAATTTAATTTCGTTTTCCAGTTTTCTTTATTTGAACGTTTCAATTATATATGGCGGCATTTCCATCACTTGGTTAGGTCGCAACATTTACGGAAATTAACACATTATTTACCTCTGCACGCTGTTTTGGCTTCAAACTACGTTTTGTGGTAGAAATGTGTTAAACGAATGTTATATTTTTAAAAAATCAAGTAGTAGGTTAGAAAGTCGACCAATAGGTCGCTGTCACCACAGGTTCTTCTGTTAAAAAAAATCTTCAGAAGCAATTTATTAATAGCAATAACCACAACTAACCCAATAATATCAACACTAAAACGATCCACTTGAATAAAACCTCAAAAAGTTACCTCTCTTATATACTACCAATTTCGGGAATTCTAGAACATTCTAATTGCCGAAAAGTAATTATAACCAACCTAGCAATATATAATAAACTATTAACTATATAACATAAAGGGGTTCAAAGTACATAATAGTTGAAACGTAGTAGCTCAAGTAATGTCCGGTTATCATAACCAACTAGATTTCTGTGACAGTCGCCCTTGACTTGGGTTTCGGTTGCGCAATTTGAAGATTTCACATGGCACTACTCCATGTGAACCATAAATATCAAATAGCTATGAATTTCATATACAACTTCATAAATCATTTGGTTTAATTTCTAATGTTTACTTTTCACTTAAATTATAATTCCACGTTAAAGAATCAAAAGTTTCACAAAATATATGGTTACAGGGTTAGATACTTGCTTTAAAACATCCAAAGGCCATTAAACTTGTGTGCTACTAATCAAAACATTTACTAAACCGAAACGGTTTAACCTAGGTTATGTTTACCCGCTCATATATATTCAAGATTCATTTCAAAATTATATAGATCGATCAATTTAAAGCACTTTTATGAAGCTTAATTGTTTCTATTATGGCTTATAAAGTTTCTTAAAATAATCAGTGCGCATTTATTGAGACTAAAATAATATCTTATTGTATAAAATTTTATTTTGCTTATTACTATCACTCCAAGTTTCAACGCTTTATTTTGCTTTATTTAATACTACTACTGATGTTACTGCTACTACTACTATCACTACCACCATCATCATCCATATCACAAATTCCACATTTGAAGGCCTTATCGGACGCCATATTGTCAGTGACTAACATCAACAGTGACCTTTCCGTGGAGAAGATAGAGATCCAAGCGAAGGATGACGCAACTTTCGTTTAATGAGTCATCTCTTTCCCTTTTAATTTCAATGATTTCGCTATATTTTTCTGTTTTGTTATATTTATTATTATCGTTATAGTTTTATATAGTTGCATAGTTTGAAAATAATCTTTGCTGCAGAGGCGCAATTGTTAATTTTTATATATTTTCTGAAAACTTAATTCTTATTAATTGAGTTTCTTATTTTTTCAAAGACTGTCGAAATTCGTATCTGAATGACACTTTACTTCGATATTATATTACCACATTGTATTTCTTTTGGTTACATTGAATATTTTTGTACGAACTTTTCAATACCTTTTATCGGTTTTTATTGTAAATTCTACATCTCCACTATCATTACTTATTTGCATTAAGCTCTTTATAAATGTCTGTATATGCTTTAGCAATCTCATCGTGCGAATCGACATTCGTTGGTATTATGAATGTTCTTTTTATATCAGCGATTTATTTCTTTGCAGTCATCACCGTATCAAGCATTAAATTATGTTGAGTTTTTCTCCTTCATTAGTCTGATAAAATATTTTGAACAAAGAATTTTTTAAATTCATTAAAAACTGTTTGAATATTTTGTTAAAATTGAGTTATGCTACGAGATGTTGTGTGCTGTTACGTCGTCTCAAACCACGCGTTTTATGGTAAAATTTTTAACGGCAATAGTACGCAGCTTTTAACGTGTATTAAAAATCTTTTATCGTATTTTATTTGAATGCTTCGGAAGCATTTGTTTGTTATCGTAACTTCTTTTCTGATATTAAACATGGAGCACGCTTAAGTATCGATGTTGCCTGGAGCTTTGTGTAGCATATCCGTCGCTTTTTCTTTGTTTTATTTCATCACTTTACATACATAGATATTATTTTCTTTTAAATTTTGCAAAATATTAAGTATTCTTTTTTATAGTTTTTTATTAAGATTTATTCAATTTATCGCGTTTTATAGGGGTTATGTAAGTTTTTTTCGATATTGTTTTAAATAATTAAAAATTTGTATTATGCGTCTGGTCGTTAAATGTTGCTTAAGAGATATTTTTGTGTCATTATTCGGTGTTGATAAAGTATTAAAAGTTCTTAAAATTTCCAACAGCTATCTTGATTCATTTATCATATGTAATGCTAGTGTTTTATTTACTTCAAATTATATTGTTATGAAGGTCGTGTTATTGGAAAGTAAATTACATCATAACCTTTTTATGGTTGTTATACACTATTTGATTTTTTTGTGTTTTCTTTGAGTTTTTCTTTTATTTTTTCATTATTTTGTTTTATTTTTTAAATATAATTTTGGAAACTTCCAATTCTTTCAAATTTCACAAAGATCTTTTCTGAAATCTATTTCTAGTTATGCATTCAATTTTGCTAAATTCGATGAATAACTTATAATTTAACACCAAGAACTTTTTTTAGATACATAGATTATGAGGGCTTTGCTTTCCAGTTATGACGTTGTAGTCTTACTAACCTACTCAGGCTGAAACCCCTTTCAAAGATCTACTTTGTAATGAAAATTCGAATTTTTGGTTTTTTTCTTTCAAGACGGCTGCAAAATTTTTTAATTGTCTAAGAATCCATTAAGTTCCCGGCTCTTAAGTTTAAAATCGCTGATAATAATGACCCAAAACTAGAAGCACAAAGAAAATAAATAGAGTAATTAGAAAAAATTAAATATATTTAATAGATATTTCGAAATAGTTGTATTGAAAACTACAAATATAATAAGATTTAAACAAACAAGTATTAAAAATAGACATTTTTCTATCGTTAGGACTTAAGCTGTTGTTTCAGCTCTTCTATAAGATGTTCTTGCAGATTGCTCTCTGCTGTCTTTTTTGCCATCTTTAGTGTATTAGAGACTATTGTTAATTTATTCACTGTGATTAGTTATAAAAATTAAAACGTTGGATCGAGGATATTTTAAAATATTGACTAACTAAAAGTATAGAACTTAAAATTGATGGTATATAAATTTTAGTAACCATGTCTAGTAAAAGTTCAAATTTTAAAGCAAGTAAATTGTTTTCTTCTTTGAGTTTTTTTAATTCTTTTTTCAGAATCGAAACATTCTTTATATTTGGCTCACCATTTTCTACAATTAAAAATAAATTTTAGTATGAAATAAAATTATTCATATAAATGAATAATCTTACCTACTACCCAATCTCCTTGATCGTAACTCAATAGTGTCTCTCCTATTTTCACATTCATATTTCCATCAGAATCAAAATTTCCGTTGGAACTTAAATTAAGATTTGATAAAGAAACGGCTTTTCGATTTTGATCACGTTTCGTATTAAATTTTTTCGTAAAAAAACTCAAAGGCATATTTTAGGAATTCGAACAATTTTACTTTCAGGTTACTAGGCAGTTTTATAGTAGAAAAGTAAACACATAAATAAATAAATTGAAAAATAAAACTTATTTTATTGTTAATATTTGTAAATAATAAAAAAATTAACAGATTAATTTTCTAGCTCATTATTTCTATGTTATTCTTTCATTGGGTGTTTTGAAACTCACATTGGGTCGTATTTGACTTTGTCATGCTTTCCACAAATACCTTAGTCAAAATAGCAGCAGGTGCTGGAGTTTTTGTCGTTTGGGCGGCTTATTATGATAGAAAAAGACGAAGCCACCCGAACTACAGACAAAAAGTTACTGAAAGTAAACATGAGCCTCGTATTGTTTTTGATCAATAATTTTATTTTCTAAAAACTATACAAAAAAATTTAGGAAATTTTTATATTTTTTTTGATTTTTTTCTAGGTAGAAAGAGAAATCAAGAGAAGGCAAAGAAAAAGCCATCAGACAATCTATTAAAGGTTATTTTTATTTTTAAAAAAGTTATTTAATCAGCTGAATGAATTTTTATTCAACGAATGAATGAAAATGAAAAGTTTCATGAAAATTTCATCCCACAGAGACCTCCACCTACAGACACAGAGGGCTATGAAAGATACTTCTTGGAACTCATCCACGCAGGGGAAGACCTTATCAGACAAGGTTAGTAATTCATATTCATTTAAGCTAAACTGATGTTGTAACAAAATTTTTAAATGATTTTTTCAACTATTTATTAAATGAAGATACCAAGCTTCTTGGTATTAACAAAGCTAGTTTGCTAACTGTGAGCCTTATATATGAATAATTAATAACAATAACTAGAAATTTTATAGAAACAACTATTTAAAAATTAATTTTAATTTATTTCAAAGTTATTTTTTAAATATTCACTCTTTCCTTTATTTCAATATTGTGACCAAAGTTTCTAACAAATTTTTATAAACACAGTTTGATTTCAAATAACAGTGATGAACACAACATAGGTGATACAGATGAAGGAATAGAGCACTTGACACATGCACTGGCCATCTGCACCAAACCTGAACAGTTACTGAGTGTCTATAGTCACACCCTCCCGCCTCAAGTCTTCAATGCACTCATCATGAACCTGCCCAAGGTTCAGAAGGTATGGGTCTCTGTTTCATTCATTTTTTATTCTAATCTTGTTTTTTAATCTGTGTATTTTTTATATTGATTATCAACTGTTTTTATGATAATCAAATTTTCAGATTATATTTTTAAATTGTTTTAGAATTTTTACAGTAGTTTTACTCATACCAATTCAATGTATTTTTTTTTTATTTTAAATCTAAAAGTTTGTTTTATTGAATTGTTATGTAGTTGCTTGTTGGATTGTAATTTCAATTTTTCTTATTAGACCTAACCTATAATGGAGAATCAATAAGAATCTCCAAGTGTTCTCTAAATGTAATGGTAATTTTTAATTATTAAAATCCTATTTTTCTCATTTATATATATATCTGTTAGCCTAAATATAAATTCAAGAACAGCAACAATGGTTCATTAACAAATACATAAAAAGCATTTCATAAGAATAATCTAAGTTATCAAGTATTTAATTAACTAAACAAGCCTATTAGAAAAAACTATTTGAATCAAACACTTTTATCAAATGAATAATAACACAGAGTTTTTCATAAGTTGTAAAGTTTGTGTACTTGATAATTTGAGTTAAACTTATAAAAAGCTTCATGTTATTATTCAGTTAATGAAAGTGTTTGGCTCAAAGTATTTAATTATTTTGATTCTTAGAAAAAGCTTGGTAAGTTTCAACCAATAAATATATATGTTGTGTTAAAACATGTCATTTTTTTAGTACCTTTTCTTCATACCTATAATATCAACTGCTTATCTATTCCTGGTATATGTGATATGATGTGCAGAGCAAACAGTATAATTCTGTGCTAATTATTGGTATATATTTATATCAATTCATTTTCCCTTATCAATCTAATATTCATTCAATGCATATAAAATAATTTGATCAATTTTTCTAATAAACCAAAAAAATATATCAAATTCACATATAACCACCAATAATACTACCCTAATAGGAAATCCATCTGCGTGATCAACTTGAGCCATTAGCCCAAGCGAGACAATCAGAAAGCATCTTTGATGAGCTAGAATAATCAATGACAATCATTGTGAAATTTTTTTTCCATTACTTTTTAAAGATATTTTTTCATCATTTGGTAATTTGTTCATACAAAGTGTCTGCTGTTAACCCAAGTGAATTTCGATGGTTTAAGAACAATTTTTAACATTTGTAATAATTTATTAACAAAGTACAAATAATTATGCTTTATTAACAAAAGTAAATTGAAAATTTGCATAGTTGATTTTCTAAAATATCAAAATAATTTGTCAAGGTTTAAAATAGTCATCATTGTCGTTACCTTCATCGCGGGCTTTCACGTTGTTTATGTTGAAGTGTTCATTACTAAGATTAAAATGGTGGCCAGATGAAGAATTAATATTACCATTAGCGGCGGAATGATTGTAGCTAAGATTAGGAAAATAATTTCTCTTGATTGAAGTTACACTTCCGTTTCCTATTGTTTCTTCCTTGTGGTTTTTTCGGCTGTCTAACGATTCCCTATAGTAGCAAACTTCTCTGTTTTCTTCCTCTTCAGAACCCTCTGTTTTGTGTTTAAGTTTGAATGTTTAATGGCTATATTTTTTCACCTATGAATGGCTTACTCATCTTTATTTTCTAGATACTGGTTTTTAATTGTTTGTGTAAATTTCTTGCATCGTAAATTGGGAGTGGTGTGTGCACAATAAAAGAAGTGTCGCTACTAAAACTTGGCAAAAATAATTCAGTCGCTGTTCAAATATGTAACCGAAGTCGCTTAGTATTAGTGCTTTTAGTGATAATAATTTTCTAATGACCTTTTATATCATACCTCTTGTCAAAGGATATGTAACAATGTACAAGTATTTAGAAACATATGTAAAACAGAGTTATAATGGTCTAGAAAGTATAGAGGTGAAAACGCACTTTTAGTATTCCAAGTTATTAGCAACAAAGTTTTTCTTACTCAAAAAATATCATTATGATTAGTTATCCAAGATGATATCTTGTGAATATAGAAAAGCTTAGTTGACATGAAAATATTAAAATTCTTGGGTTTTCACTTCTATGAAACCAAAAATATTCATGTTAAGAGAAAGATTTATAAAAAACGATAAATTTTTAAAGTGAAACCGTAAACGTCTTGGAATGAGTTTTGGGCACTCTCAAACGACAAAGTACTGTACGAGGAATGCTTGCGTTTGCCCCTGTTAGGGGGTTAGTTCTTTTAACCCAATTTCGAGTTTGTTGAGTGATTTATAATAGTTCATAAAAATAGATATTTGATCATTGGGAAACAATAGTATTCTATTAAAATAGACGAGCTTTGGCCTTGAGTAAATATTATATATATTATGTTTCTTAATCAATGTTATTATTAAAGCCATTGAAATTCAATCCAAAAAGCAAGAAATCAATGTGTTTATACACTAACTTTATAATCATTTAAATGAAAAATTCTGCTTTACAAGACTTCTAAATTTAAAATTATTCTAGAAAAATGACTTGTGCTTGAAGCAGCATTTGAAGCACCACAGTCCCACAAATCCTCCAACCACAGACCCCACCACTGCGGACAGCAGTGCCACCAACCAATCAGAATAATGGTTTCGAATGCACTTGTTGTCTGCAAGTTGGATTTTTTAATAGTTTTTTTTTCAAGTTTTATCAACAAATATTTATTTAAAAAGTTTTTCAAAAGGTTTTGCTATTTTTCATTGAGGAATCATTAATGTTTTTAGCATTGACTTTAAACTGAATCCTAAGCTGTTCGCTTGTTCAAAGAGATTACTGGTATAAGTGAAAATATCTGACTATTATTTCACTAAGAAAACGATAAAATATGAAATTATCTACAAAAAATGCCAAAATTTTGCCAATTTCCCGTAAGGCTTAGTTGTGCAGTTAATTTTAAAGTTTCTTTTTTCGTTTTTTAAATAAATTTTTTGAATAAACTTTTGTGAAATCATTTTTACATTTATGTTTTGTAAAACAACAAAAATTGATAAAAAGTTTTAAAGTTATACAAATCGCATATAAAACCTTGATTAATTGCCTAAGAACGACACTGTTAATGGTCATACATAAATGAGGCAACATGCGTAGGTAGCTGTAATGTAGATCTCAAAGGAAAGTGACATCTATACAAAAAAAGCTTAAAATAAATTGAAAAATTCATGATAAATCTCGTAAGAACACACCAGATATGACAGACCATTGGAATTCATCGCCTATAGCCTTGCATATCAAACATGTATCGTCCTTGCTACGTTCCCCCTCCAAATAGCACTTGCTGTCTATTATACAACTGTTTTTCTGTGGAATTAATGTAATGTATATTGAGCTGACGTTATTCTGAGTTTGAATGAGAATAAGTAGTGCTAGTTTTAAAACATTAATAAAGGACTATTAAATAGTAAATAAGATGAAGTAAACATATATATTTGTTAGTAAAAATCGATAATATGAAAATATTTATAGACTCTATAAAATAGCATATTTAATAAAAATACTTTATTCAATAAAACAAAAAACACAAAAATATTTACTTTTGAAACATTATGAATTTCCATACACACTTGCTACCCTCAAGCAAATAACAGCTCATTTGTCTAAAATACCAACTTTTTTAACACAAGTGGTGTTCATGACAAAGCAGTGGCCACAGGCAGAATCAAAAGGAATGAAGAGCAGAGGGTCGCTCTTGTCTTTACCGTTGTTGCTTATGCTCAGAAGATAACTCTTTATCTATATGGGTCAACATTATAACAGGACATTTGAATTTTGTGCAAAGAATGTTCTGGAGTTATTTGTATGTTGTTGAACGTTATTTGTTGTTATCAACGGAAGTTTTAGTTTTAGTGTTTACTGAACTGGTTATGTTATCAATGACATTTTTAATAGCTTGAAGTGCGATTGTAGTTATACATTTTTCAGTCACTACAACCTTTATAAAAGATTTACTTTACATAGTTTTACTGCCATTTACCTGAAAATTGTAGACATATGAAAAAATCTTTGTACTTTTTAGATAAGAGTATAATATATTGTTCAGTTATTTTTGAGGCTGTAATCATACAATTTTTACGCTTAAGTGACGTACACATAAACAGTCATTGCTTACTTCTGGGATGGGACACTCTACGGCATTAAAGTTGAGAAAGAAAGCCTTGGAAGTTATGTGGATGTTTTTTGCTCTGTAAGACCTATCGTCAATCTAGGGAATGATAATGTAGATGTGGTTAATTATAGCTCAAAAATCTTTGTAATAAATTGCTTCAGGCTATATGCGTCTTTTTTAAATATAGTAATATTTGGAAATTTTGTTGAATGTCCCTTGATGTTAAATGTAGAAAGCTTCCTTAACCCGGTGGAATATTTTTGTAGAATTTTTAAAAAATTTGAACATACATTCCAAAAAGTAAGTCTATATCACAAAATAAAATTTTGGATAGATTGTTGATTATATCGATGTATATAAAATGTTTCATAGATATTTTATAAAGTTAAACAACCTTCCTTCAAAAAAAAATTAAGTTTTAAAAAACACTAAGCTGACTCAGTAAAAACAATATTTGAGACTCATTTTTAAGAATTATCTTATAAATATTTATATAATGACTATATAAATAAATTAAAAAGCTTTTCGAATAATGTCTTGTGGCCTAGAAAGTTTTGAGGTTAATGCTACAATAATCTTAATTTTAATTGTATTGTCTTACTTGTGACTCCTGCAAATGACACGTGAGGTTGGGTCCCTGTTGGAAGTTCTTGCCATAGACAATGATTCTGGAACAGTTCATGTACCTTGGGAGGTTTATTATAGAATCACACCATCAATAATGGTGTATATTAATAAAAATTTTGAACCAGTATCTTATATTAATACAAGTTTGAAAAGCAATATGATAGTTATTACATGGTTTAGTTTGGGGAATACAATTTAGAACGTTATTCTTATTCAATATAAGTTCGAAAATTAATAAAAGAATCACTAGGAAGATCTGGTAAAAACGGTTACAAGTTCAAATAACCATAAAAATATCGTTTAAACATAACCTTAGCTATTCTATAGAACATCATTTTGAGAAATATCAGAAATTTATTTGAAAATGAAGTTATTATTTTCGATAAGTATGGCTTTACCATGAAACCTTAGCTAAACCTAAGACTAGTGAAAAAAATTATTTAACACAACTCTACCTGTATAGACATAACATAGATATTAAACTCCCTATACCGGCCCCACCTAATGCAACCATTTGACAGATCAAAATATATAAAGAACTTGTAAAACACCAGTACGAAGCATAGAAACCTGGTGTCACATAGGCCGTATGAGGGCATTTGAGAGATTTCGGGGGTGAGAAAGTCTAGTACTGAGCAGTCTACAGAAGTGTAGTCTTTGTCGCAGTGGCATTTTTCTACCGTTAATTAATATTATTATTATTATTATTATCAGTAGTAGTAACTGAAATAATAGTAGCAGAAGAAGTAGTAGTAATAGTAGTAGTATATAATGATAAAATATGAATTATAAGTTTTAACATATGTACATTTGATGATAAAAAATGTTTGAAGTTTTTAATTGTAATTAATTCAGTTCAGGTTGGTTTTTTATCTATTAGGATTGGTTATCTACATCCCTATATCAATCAGACCGCCAAATCTCTCAGCAACTAGCAAACGCTAATAACTATCAGTGCTTCATATAACACTGAATTCCAAACTGAGTGACTGAAAACGCATCTAAATAATAACAACACTAATTTCTGTTTGATAATTAGTTACATAATGATCCTATCGAAAATGTATTATGAAGCTTCACCTCCAAAAAAATTTTTTTTGTGTTTTGATAATTCAAAATAATAAAAATGATGAGAAAATTACATTAGAAAACAGTCATCAAACTGCTACACTAAAGCATAACTAAACTTTTTTAATATAACAAACTCATTACTATAACTCAACACTTCTATAGCTGAATTCTTTTATATAACCCCTTCACCTTGCACACAAACACCATGACCAGAGCAATCATTGAAGCAGTTGATGTCATTGATGGTAGTGGTGAGTCGGTGAGACAAGGAAGAATTCATTTGGACGCCCTCCACGCACTGTTCTTTCATGGCATCTCGCGCTGATGCCGACCAGTCTGTCCCTCCCGTTATCTTTATGGTTTTGGTAGTTATTATTATTATTATTTTTGTTTTTCTTTATTAATTTTCATTTATTATTTTTGTTTTCATTCTTTTAATTCTTATTTTTATTCTTATCCCTGAATTATGTTTTTCAAATTTGTATTATAATTATAAATTAATAAGTAATTTATCAGCTCTATAGATCTTACCAGAATATCTTCTACGCAGTTATTGATAGCATTTGAGAAGTTCACAGAGGAAATGTTACTGCACTGTAAACCTAGTGGGTAGTTATGAAGAATGAACGTTGCACAGTGCTGTATGGCTCTCTTCCTGTTCCATCCATTCGTCCATTGGTATGACTGTTAATGGTTTGTGAGTTAATTGTATTTTGTGTTACACTTGTAATTTTGTTGTTTTATTGTTATATCCATTGTTTTCATTTGCATTTATAGAGTATTCTGTGAATACTCTATAAATTCTTGTAAAATGTCTATTGTTCTAACTATTTTATCATTTTAATATGAAAATATCAACTTTATCTAATTTTAACAAATCATTTTGATAAAATTGTGATTAAAAACCAAGTTATGAAACTTGTTACCTTCAACTATCACAATACACAAAAAAATACTATTATATGCATCTCAAATTATCTATATAAGCTCAAAATACTGTTATATGCATCATACATTATCTGAATACTTTCCAAAGCAGTGACGAAAACTGCCTTAATCATAGATACAGAACCCAAACTCACGGGAGGTAAGAAGTGCTTATCGATCAGAAAAGGTTCATACAAGGCTAGGTTCCTAGCATTTCTTCTATGTCTCCTTGAGTGACCCTGTTATTATTATTATTATTATTATTATTATTATTATTATTATTATTATTATTATTATTATTATTATTATTATTATTATTATTATTATTATTATTATTATTATTATTATTATTATTATTATTATTATTATTATTATGTTATAATGAACTGTTATTATTATGTTTCATATATTGTTATATTTCAGTATTTTTTTAAATGCCTATATACTTTTCGTAATATAAAACTTACATTAGCAAGTGATAATAATAATGAAGCATAATAATTGATCAATTACTTTGGATGCTTGGGCGTGCTCTAGAAGCCAAGCTGTAACGTCTTTACCTGCATGATTAGGTTGATGTCATGTAATACCAATAAATTGAGATCCTATGTCAATTGAATTGATATATGTGTGTTACATGTGTTTTAATAACTAACATGAATAATTTAATTAAATGAAACAGCATTTCAGAGAATATCAAATTTATTCGGGAAGTGTTTTATAAAAAGTATCAAAATTTCTTAATCTTTTCATGTCCTTTGTCATTTTTTGTTCTGTTTTTTTTTCATAATGGGAAGAGTTTTACCTTAGATTTCTCAATAAATTAACTTTTTAGAGACATCTTATGTATGTTTTGTAAACTAATTAAACTTTAAAAACATCAGTTGAGGATTCATACATTTATTTAAAATAAATGCTATAATTTTCGATAAGCAGCCTTACCATAAATCGTTAGCATATATATATTTACAATAGGTTAATTTTCTAAATTTAATTACTTTCTATTATTGTGAATGTTACTTCTTCATTATCAGTGAGTCGAAAAATGAATAATTTCTGTTTATCGTTTATAATTGAATATAATTGAGCTGACAAAGAATTTAACAAAAAACAGTCAAAAACTCATTAATGAATTCAGCTTATTCTGCACACAAAGAAAATCTTTTTCAATAAAAGGGATAATTTAATTTTTCAGAACAAAATTGTTCATCAATAAAAATCTTTCTCCCAATTGAAAAATTATCCATTTGTCTGGTTTCAAAAACTTTAAAAACTCAAGTAAGAATATATTACGATAATGTTGAGCTTATAAAAATTTCCATGTTGCAATTCAAAACAAGGACACAAATACAAAAAGAATTAAAGCTATTTTAATATCGTCACGTTTTGGCTAGGAATTTAGTTAAAGAATAAAGATAAAACTACACTATAAAACAGTCACCAACCTTGTAGAAGACTGCAAAAATCAACGTCCATTCTTTTGAAGCACTTCCCTTTGCCACAATTTGTGTATGTCTTGCTCTCATACTCTTCACTTGAAGCTCTCACTCCTTCAAAGAGACTATCCCTCGCATTCACTCTGTCAATATATAATTTTGGTATACTATTTTATTTTGTTTTATATTGTCTCTTACTTTTCAAAAAAATTGTATGTGTTTTTTATATTTTTCAACATAAAACATCAAACAAAACAAATGCTCAATACATTCATTGAATTTTTTCCGATAATTTTTGATAAGTTTATTCTTACCATAAAACGTTAGTTTTTTGTCGGTTATTATATTTTGGATAGTATTATTGATTATTATACCTTATACCTGCTATTGATTTTTTATATTATATAGATCTATTGGTTATTACATCTTATATAGTTGTCATAATCATAATGCTTCATAAACTATACTTCAAGATTTTAAAAACCAAATATCAGAAATAACTCAATGAAGGATATTTTAAACAAAAATAATTTCTGACTCCACTAATGTGGGCTTGGTCAAATATCTCAAAACTACATACAACAATCAAGTCAATATATTTTCACTTTTAACTCCTTAAAATATGTTACTGCATGATTGGTTGTTCAGATAAGCTTCAATCCAGGTCATATAAAAACTCAACATAGAAAGCAAATAACTTTATTTCCATAATGAGGTAAATTTGACTCATTCAAACCAAACATCCTTTATAATTTAGGCTTCAGCCACTTCTTAGCGCTACATGAAATAAAATATATTACTTTTCAGAAACATCGCATTTATTTTTTTGAATAATATTTTCAACCAAAAAACATCGAGTTTGAGAATGTTTTGATACATTTATTGAGAAGCAATAGCTACAACTTTCGATAAGTTTAGCATTATCACAAAACGTTTGAAACGTTGAAGTTTTAACACAACAAACCTCCAGTGTCGTAGGAATTCCAAAGGATGGGGTCTCTGAGGGGCAAGATTCCACGAAGACAATGGTGGTAGATAGGAGTTGTTTCTGAATGATAGGTCATTTCTTTGAAACCAGTCATACTTACCGCATAAGCCTTTGTGTGTTGGGAGGAGTTGGTGTTTACTTGGGATTTGAATGAAGTTTTATGCATATTTTATCTAAATATTTCAGGTCTTCTAAGTTTTTCAATTGATTACGTGTGTGATTAAATTTATAATTATCTTTTTTCACAACTTAAAACTTCTTTTTATAGAAGAAGCATTGCAACGCACCCAGAGAAGATGAACGATCCTTGATCGAAGGGATAACCCACAAATTTAACATACAACCACTAAGAAAAGCCTTGACCAGCATCCCGTGAGGTAGGTATATCTGTGTGGTTAGATTTTGTATTGTGGAATGTGTGGCGAGGGCTATGTATGCGGAGGTTAGTTTTCACTGTTTGTTATGGAGCTTTTAGTTGTTTAGTTTAAACACTTAAAGTATGAGTTTCCAAAATCTTCCATCAAACTTACATAGTACTTTTTTCCATCTGCATCTTGTCTGACATAGGTTCCGCTTGTCAATTTTCCATTCAAATACAACTTAACAGTTAACGGGGGCTCGTAAGATGATGTTGAGGATTTAGGTAAAGTTGTTGATGTATTGACTAGAAACTCATGTTCATATATTGTGTTGTACGAAGGGTAATCCTGGGTGTTGTTGAGAGATTTCAGTGATGAGATTTTTGATGATGGTTGCTTCAATGTGTGTCTCACAACATCAGGTAACCCTAACACTATCTCTCGGACGCATCTGTGAGTTGTGTCTAATAAGTAGTCTATCGGGTTTCGCTTGACTTATTTTACCGAAAACGACAATAGATGACAATAAACTATTTTTTTTTAATATAAAAATTTAAAACGACTGATCTAAATTATATTTAGCAGAAAAATGTTGATTTAGTTTTTTTTATTGAAAATTACTGAAGCAAATCGTTTAGATACATTATAGAAGGGAAATAACAGCCACCAAAGAGCTTAATTAATAAACATGATGTATTAGTTAACATTTTTAATGAATATGTATATTGGATATAGTCGCAAACAATTGCTTGAAACGTAAATTTAAAAATAAACTTTATATTATACTACTCAATCAGAAATAACACACAGTTAGGGAACACACACAAAATAAACGGTTACTTCAACTGAACTGTTCAATTATAAGACACATACTTTTCAATGACAATAACATCGTCACCAGACATCACTGCCACTCCACAATTACAAGAGGCATCGACGTTAGATGCACATTTCTGGTACAAGGCGTGTACCTGAACGAGGACCATAACATGTTAGCAATAAATTGAGGATTTGTAGTATTTTACTGTTGCTGTACCTTGAAAGGCAGTTTAGTGTGTTGGTACAATACGAATTCTCCTTCCAAGAAATTGTTGTACTCTCTGGAAAAAAACTTTAGTTTTTAACCTTTTAAAAAGATATCCATTTCAAAGTTTAGGTCATTTTTGAAGCATTTAAAAACTGTATTCATCACTAAAACAACGAATAAATAATTTGATGAAATTTTTGATTGAATAGCATAACAATTTAAACAACTTCATAATACCAAACATCAAAACGGCATATATTAGAATGAAGCTGAACATAAAAATGGTATGAATACATGAAACTAGGATTAAACTTCTAACGTCTGTTGAAGGCTCTTATAAAAGATTTTGAAGAAATAACTACGTTATATCGTAGCGTAGCCTGAAACAATAGTATATAGAACAAACACAAAGTGGGTATTGAACTAAATTCACGAAGAATCGCTTGAGAACGCAAGTCTTCCTCACAAAAAGGTTAGTGAATCAAGTTTAATAAATACTTTGTGTTTGTTTGACATACTAGCGTATGATAGTGCCTAAAGAACCAAAACACCAACAGTCCGTCAAACGTGCTGATGTGGGGATCGTTGATAGATTGGCAAGTTGATGCTCTCTCCTTGCTCTCAACCACCACCTTGTGTTTGTATGCTTGTGTGAGTTCATGAAATGCATGCAAGACAATGTGTCATCTTTTTACCACTTAGTTTTTTGAACAAATATATAGAAGATAGAAGATATTTATGATATTTCATAAAAGATTTTTCATTTTTTCAATTATATTAAAACTACTTAATATGCATTAATTATTTATTTTATATTTTCATCTTCTAGAGTTTATCTATAAGCTTTAAAACAGGAAAGCTTAAAATTTAGTTTTGCTTCTTAATGCATGACTAATCAGTGGGCAACCTGGATTTCAAAATCTTCCAGAAGAGTCTCCCTTGATAAGTTTGTTTCATTGTTTTCACTGGAATTTTTTAGTTCATTTTCTCCGCTGTAGTTTTCTTCTGTTATATTTTCATACTCGGTTGTATAAGATGAAACTTCGTTATTAGAATCGTTCAAGGTGTCTTTATTAGTGGATATAACTTCAAATAAAATTTTGTATCGTTTTGTATTATCAAAGCGGTGATTAGAAAGAGCTTTCAAGTTGAAATTAATTTCAAAATTTGTGGGTAAAGGGCTAGGTGTGATATGTGGCGTGTGTGTGCTTTCAAAATGTTGTGGGTAATCGCTTGAAAAGGAATCGATTGTTTGGTGCGATGTGTTGGAGAATGTTGGTGGTAGAAGAGTTTCAGACTGAGAAAAATCTGTTAAAAAAAATAAACAAGAAGAGTCTTTTATGGGCCGTTTGTTGATGGTCATGGAAGCGAGTACAAATGAGGGTAGGTCTTTAGCTGGGCACAGAGGGGTGCTATAGAAGTTATAATAATAATATTACTAGTATTAGTAGTAATAGTTATATCTCTAAAAACAGTAATAATGATAAATTCTATACATATACATTTTTGAACTTTTATTTGATGGAAAACACTAAAAACAACAATTAAAAACAGACAAAAGTAATTTTCAGGCTGATTTTTTTATACGTTAAGCGGAAATCAATTAGAACACTAATGTTTTAGGAATATAAAATATTAGAAGTTATATTTTTGTTTTTAAACATGCTGAAACTACCTTTCAAAGTTTTCTTCATTTCTGAATGAAGTGCCCATAATTTTTTCTTCGAAATATGACTCTGACCAATTACTTTTTAATCTACCAAACTTATTTCGGTAAAGATCTTCAAAAGGTAGAAACGACAATTTCAAATAGACGGAAAGACAGTTATGTTTTTGGGGACAAATAACAGAATAGTTGAGGGTGATGTACATGTTAATTCCAACTTCATGGTCTGTTTCTGTCAAGTGAATGTACTTCTTCCCTGGATTGTTCTGTTCATAAATAAAATTAAAGATGCTATTATCTTTCAGCTGTAGTTGGATTATTTTTTGAATAAAGTAAAATTTTTAAAAAGTTTAATAGTTTGAAAATTGAAGCACGGAGACAAATGAAAGTATATATGTGAATCATAAAAACACGACAAAACTTCAATTTTTTATTTTGACGATGTTTTTCGATATATTCTATATCATCATCAGGTAACCAAATTATCGACTTTTGTTATTTTTACCGAACACAGAAAAAAATATACCACAATAATTTTCCACTTAAACATACTTTAATCCGCCATTTTGTGCTCACGACAAAAGGAGTTTGAGTGTATTCATCATTGAACATCGTGGTAGAAGTTGGAAGTTTAGAAAAAGCTTTTGAAGATATTTCAGTTTTTAATCGTTTGCTTGATGTGGTGGTCACGCTAGTCATTATGACAGTCCTGCCTTTGTCTGGTGGTTTAGATTGGGCTGAAATAGATATACTTATTCCAAAATTAGAAAAATTTGATATATGTTAGTTCTAGTCGTTGGTATTGGCATAAATAACAAATGAGTTGATTCGGTATTAACATTAAAGCAATGAAAAAACTTATTTCAGTAAAATTTTTATCCATAAAATGAAATTCATTATTACTGGTTATAAAAAAATGAAAAAATTGTATTGATAAATATATTCATTTTAAAAATTCAAAAAACTACAAGATTCTGACGTTTTGGTCTGCAGAAGACTTGCTTTTTGGACTCGACAGCTAAGGTGTAGTTGTTGGGACAAAGATACAAGTGTTGATCATAAACCATTATATACGGCTTTAAATCACCACCCACACAACCCATCTCTGTATTTCTTATGTTGCTAAAATTTGCATATATGCCCACTCTTACGTAGGCTTCTTTCAAAAAGCCTTCCAAATCTAAGAATCTTTCAACTAATTTTTTTCTACAAGCTTCGAAGTTTGCTTCTTTCAGAAAAACACCCTCAGTTTCGTTGCTGAGTTTTAACTGTGGAGACACTATCGTCTAGAGAAAAAATATAAATCAAAAAAATTAGCACTGAAATGTAATTATAAAAATAGAGTTTATTTGAATCTAAACAGATTTAATACTAAACTTGGCACTTAAACTTCAGAAATCTATTGACTTGTTAACATCTGAATGTTTTTCATAATAAAGAAGGAAAACTAGATGGGGCCTTAGTTTTTTCGAAATTTTTTACGTCGATTTATAACAAGGCTAAATTTTTTTAAAATTATAGCGTTTTTAGGTTTTTATAATTTATTAAAAATCTTATGAGCTGGCGCAAAGATTTCAAAGAAATAAATTGTTGAAAATACATTTGGATGTTTCTAAAAATTTATATGATATTAGTTGGAATTAATTTTTAAACAATATTAAGTTTTTGATTAAAAAAGGGAATACAAATTCAAAAAAGATTTTCAAAGCTGAACTATATTATGTTTTGATGAAAGTAATAAAACTAATTCTTTAAGAAATATCGAAAATTCATAAAAGTTCTCACCTTGTAATCGGCCATAAATATAGTGGCTTGGCTACTGATATTCACCTGAATGTTTTCTTCGGCACAAAAGTTGTGCAGTAGAGGTCGAAGATTGGTGAATGAATTCATGAAATAAGCCCCATAGTGACGTCTGCACATATCATCCTTTAGTGTCCTTCAGTGTTATGAGGTACTACTGTTAACAGTTATCGAGTTTTATAGAGCTTATAACAGTTGAACAAAAACACTGAAAGTTTTTCCGAATTTTATTTATTATATAGAGTAATAAAAATAAACTTTTGACAAACTAATTTTTTGTTTCTTCTTATTACCGATCAGTTGGCAGTTATTCGTGAGGGTTTCAGAATATTCGATAAATTAATACAAAAATATAATAAAAACAATAATAACGAAAAAAGAAATAAAAATTACTCAATTTATATAATTATTGGTCAATTTTTAGAGACTTAAAAATTAGGAACAATAATTTTTTTATAGAATTAGCCTCGATTATCATATGTGACGGTTTTTTCGAGGGTATTTGTGGAGACAACTAGTTTGTATTCATATGATTACAGTAATATATGAAACTACTACGTATGAATCTGTTGTATCTACAGGGTTAATAGAAAACTCAGGATTTGACAAATTACAAAAATAATACGATATTATGGTAGTTAACTTCATAATTATGTTATAAAATAAAATTGTACACATACGTACAAGTGTTTGTTTATTATGGATTCAAAATATTAAATGATTTTTGAGTGAATTTTTGCAACAAATCATTTATGAGTTGAATAACATTACGTTTTTCACATGAAATCTTTACTTTTAGTTTTTAAAACTAAACTTCATATCATTGCTGCAAAATATAAGTACTGAAAAATTTATAACCACAACTAAATGAAATAGAATAATCTGACGAAATTGTATGAAAAATAAAAACGAACATTCAATAAAAAAAACTCGAAGATTTTCGTTGAAAAATCTTATCTTATCTAATACATACAAACTGACAAAAACTTTTCGATATTTCACAATTGATATTCCGTATGGAGCTCAGCTATATTAAGACCACACGGGATATTTAAAACGGGTGTGGCAAGAACTCAGACAAAATTTGGTGAATGGTTGATATTTTAATATTCAAAGGCAATCAAAAAGGAACTTAAGTTAACAATTTTTATGTGTAGTGATGTTATTTGTTGTTAATATTATTTGAAATAGTTATTAAGTTTTGTCGGTATTAATTATTTTGATAATAATTTTAGGAATCGAAATTATTTTATCGATAAAATTGTTATTATATCAAAATGACTTTCATACTATGATTATTTTTATTTTTTAAAATACTAATAGCTCTGTTATTAAATTCATAATGCACACAAAAGCTTTGATCACAAACCCTGTTCTAACCAGTAAACCAAGGACTAAAAAATAATAAACGAAAGAATAAAACACTAAATAATAAACTAAATAAAATAAATTCAAGATTTGAAATATTATATGTTTAACCTGTTTTTATTTTGATATGTGGCGTTTAACCAAATACTGAGGGTTGGTTTTGTGGCGTTTTGGAAAGGAGTTGAAGCTACAGTAGGGTTAAATACTGCCCGATAGTTCAATCAATTTGAATATAAATGTGTTCATTGTAATTATAAAGATTTATTTTTGAGGAAATAGCTAACTCATTAAGACTTATATGATAATCTTTTTTAGCCAAAGTAATTATTGCAAATTATTTGAACACAAAAGGTATTTTTATAAAAAAGTTTTACAAAGCTTTTTGTTAAGAAAGTAACATTATCAAGTACTTGATAATGTTACTTTGTTAACGAAAAGCTTTTTACTTAATAAAATTACCATTTTTGTTCAAATAATCTGCAGTTATATGATAATTTATAAATTTTTAGTAATTAATTCTTATTTTTATATCAGTATATTACTTATAATTTTAATATTTAATGCTAAATTGTCATTAACCAACTTACTCGGAAATAATGAAGCAAATAAAAGAGTAGAAAATAAATAAAATAAATCAAACAAAAAATTATTTGTAAATTCAAACATATTTTTTACTACTGTTTTTGATTCATTATTATCCCTAATAATTCCGGTTGATGAAGAACCAAACCTGAGAAAACTAAACTATGTTGACACTGAAATTTTTTCAAACATATATATCTTTATATTATATCAATTGTATATGTATGTTTTATATTACTAACTGATGTCTTGGCTCAGCTTCTAAATGTTACTACAGCTAGGTAGCTAAATATTTAAAAAATAATTCATTAAAAAAAAATCAATTTTATGAAAATTTTTTATTTTTCGTTTTGGTGTAAGTTAATATTCAACATAAAAATTTTACTCAAATAATTAAGTGTCTTTGTTGTGCTCTAGATTCACTTTTTGAATGGAAGGTCGATTTCAGAACTTAAACACATCGCTGATTATAAATTAACTGTTGAATATGTTCAGGGCGTCTGTGAAAGTCTCAAAAATTTTACCGGTGAATTTTATATTAGTTATGGAAATTTTAAAAATTTAATATTTTATTTCTTTTCAAATGCTTTTCAAAATTTTTAATTATTATCAAGATTTTGAATTCTTTTTCAGAAAGTCATATCAGTACAGACTAGAGGGTTGAAACTTTCGAATGTATTAAAAAGTTCCGATTTGTCAACACCAACTCCAAAGTAATCTACTTTTAAGCCTACTATTTTAATAATGTGTATATTTTTTTAATTTATTCATAAATGATTATGAATGTTTTAAAATTTATTTTTTCCCTCTAAAACATGATTTCTTTACTAACATAAAATACAGAAAAGGTGGGATAATCAAAAAGTTACTAGCATTAACAATAGTAAGCAGTGGAGGAGTGATGGGGTACAGTTGGTATGACCCTGAGTTCAGGAAACTATTGGAAGATAATGTTCCCTATGCTAAAGAAGTCTTTGATGCACTCTTTGAGAACTTGCCTTCCAAGGATGATGTATCAAAAATGTATGTTTTTATATCCAACCCATGCTAGCATGAAATAGACTTAGACAAGGATAATGAAAAAAATTTTGATTCTAATAATATTTGCTCACATGAGCCGAGAATTAGCACCTGTTCCACAGTGTGTTTTCACCATATTAAATTTGTAGCAGTGCTTTTTTATAAGAAAAAGTGCTTTATAAGCACTGCATTACATTACATAATCGTATTTTATGTGCTTAATGCAGGATTGGTGGACCAGAGGGTATCAAGCCTAAACAAGTGCTTAAAGATGTGGGTAGATTTCTTTATTCAATCAGCCTCAGTTTTGTTGAATGAAAATAACTTATAAATTTGTTTTTATTGCTTGTAAGTCGTTTAATTTGTTTATGAATTTATTCGTATGTTGTGTTTCAAAATTTTCACAGTTGAACTTTTTATTCATGAATTTGGCTACTATTCCATTGTAATTTTCATTATATCTGTTTTCTGTTAAACACCAAAACATTTTTAAATATATCCATAAATAAAGGGATTGCATGACATGAATAATCATTTCAATATAATTTTATACATTTTAGTGTATTTTTAAATTAAAATTATTATTAATATTATTATAACCATCATTATCATTATTCACATCAGGATTCTTTCAAACCAAAACCAGGTTTGAATATATAAAATATCTTTATCAATATAAATCTATAAAAATCATCTGTGTTTCATGAAGCATACATGAATAGGTTCAAAATAATATCAATATCATTCATAAGTCTGATTATTGTATCACTTACAAGATAGTTTTACATGTATGGACCTTAGTTTAGTGTATTATTACTATCATATAAGAATATTAAGGTTTGTAATTTAGTTATTGAGATTAAACAAAGCTTCCCAATAATTTGACATTTTATATAAATTTATACCATTTTCTAATTTATATATTCTTATACAAGGTGAAATAGTTAGTGTTCTATTTTTTTAATTCAGAAAACGCATGAAAAATTTCGTAGTTTTGTATATGTTTTAAAAGTTATTTTTTTGGTTTAAGTGGTGGTTGAGAAGACAAAGAAAGAGAGTGATGAGGATAAGAAGAGAGAGAGAGAAAATCTATTGAAGGAACAGAAAGAAAATGAAGCAAATAAATTAATAGGTTGTTTTCACGAATTAATAAGTATTATTATTCTAAATAATAATAAAATTATCAGTTTTAATTATCTATATCAGTTCAAACAAAATCACTATTATTAATATTAATAATAGTGGTAATGGGCATTATTGTTATTGATGGAATGCAACTGAATTCAAAATCAAACCTACATCTGTATAATAATATTAATAAGAATATAAAAATATTTGAATATATATTCAAAGCATGCTAGCATGGAAACTCGCGTGGAATGATGATGATGATTTGATAATAATGTTAAACAGAGTTAGAAAGGGGATTACAACAGCTGTCTGAAGAGTTGAAAAAGAAGGTGCTCAACGTCTTGGAGGCAGGCAAGAAAGCCATTGAAGTCAGCAAGGAACATTCTAGAAAACTTAAAGAAGCTTTGCAGGTGGCTGTATATAAATTTTACTTGTATGATAAAAAAAATATATTTGTTTGTTTATTTCTTGGTGTGATTTTGAGTTTTAAGATGGGTATGTAAGGTTACATTGGTGATTTTGGGGGTGTTGAGATACATCAATTTTCATGATTATAATTATTTTCTATGAATGTTTTTGCTTTATAAAACATTCAAGTGTGTATTCTTCATGCTATATATCTAATCGCATTACCCAACCCACATTTGCCTGATAAAAAATACAAAATGATGATGATGAATAGTGTATACAACCCACACACAATCAATGTAGGCTGAAGATAGTTCTGAGTGGGACGAGGTTACCAGGTCCCAAGAGATCAGGGTGCAGACTGCATCTCTGTTTGAGCAGCTCGAAGCTAAAACTAGGTTTTTTGGGTGGTTCTGCTGTTAAGATGTAGTTGAAATTTCATCAAGTGATTCAATATTGTTATTGGTGCGGGGTTTTGTTTTGTTATCTATGTAGTGTAGGGATGGCGGCGAGTTTTGTGCTAGTTAATAAAATTTTAAGTGGTTTTATATTTAATTTTTTTTTAAACTCTCATTCTTTCTATCTATTCATCTAACTTTTTTTCTATACAACTATTCAAACAATGTAGTTTCATTAACATACAAACGCACACAGGGAAGAACTGAGAACATTATGGGATGAAGTTTCGCAATTGAAAAAGGAAAAGATTTACAAGTCTAATAAGGTACCTTTCACTTTATTTCGTTATTGTCAATTTTTTCTATTTATATCTTTTTTAGCTTGTTGTTATTAGTTTTGTTTTTATTAATATTTTCATTTATATTATTATTGTTATTGTTAAGATTGTGAGTCAAGTAAGTTCTGAAGTGGAAAAATTAAACAAGGAGCTGAACAAGACAGTCAAACAAGTAAGACAAAGACTGTCATATAATAATTTATTGTGAAACATTAAATTCAGCGTTAATTAATATTTAGTTTTATTTCACTCTCAATGGTAACCAGCTTTACCCCATTTACAAAATATTACCTATTTAACTTTTTGTTGTTCAGTGTATAAAATGGTGATTATGATGGGACATTATAATGCAGTAATATTAAACATTGGTGCAGTTTGGCCAAGCCCAGCTGGAAGCCAAAGTGTTCAATGACTACAAAGACTTGGTGAAGAAGGGCAGAGAAAGGTGGTGTGGTTATTGTCCTTGTTGTCTACCATTACTATCCCTCTTATACAATTATTTAAAAGATTTCATGTCTATCAAGTTGTTTCAGTTATATAGTGGTTATATTAGTAAGAAAGTTGTATCGACAGCAGCACTAAAGGCCTATTAAAAGAATCTATTAAGTTTATACTGATTCACATTGTTAAATCTTGGATAATTATTTTTATATTTAGTTATAGACTTAAACACATGCACAACTACTATTAGTTTTATAATAAAACGTGGATAATGATGCTACATGGGCAGATTCAAGAAAGAGTTGGAGTCCATTATGCCCACAATTAAGGACTTACCTTGTGAGTCAACCCATTGTTCTAAAAACCACTTAATGGGAATGTAGTAGCGGTATAATTTAATGGAATTCACAACGTTTGACAGCCTCCTTCAGCAAAATGTCAGAAGATGAATTGAACGCTTTGATTGGTCACGCCCACAAACGTATTGACCAATTACAGAACCAGCTGGCTGAGCAGAAAGCACTAGAACAGGTTTTCAAAATGATTCAAAAACAATAATAATAAATCAAACAGCCAAAACAACGCTATGAAACATCTGCACTAAACACACAGTTGCGATTGATAGAAGAGGTGGAGCTGCGGAAGAACAAGGAGTCATGGGCTGAGGAAGCGGAGGCACTGCACATTAAGTGGGTCTGTCTTGCTGCATATTTAATGTGTCGCTGTCTGATTATTGTATCACTACCTGTTTATTGAGGGTGATGATTGTTGTTGTTGAGTGCCAACTTCCAGACTCTTCTGACACTCTTTAGAGCGAGTATTGAAAGAAACTTGTAGCTTCGAGTTGTTTGTGACTTTTGGTGAGCAGTGAAAAATGATGGATGGTTTCTCGAAATGCTTTGTGGTTGGAAGCTGACGTGATGGTGATGATGATGATCTAGGGCAACTTCTGTCAAACTCAGTTACTGGGACGTACAGCAGTATAATGTGATATGCTTAATTAATTATCATTATAGTAATTTTGTATTGAACATTTGTATTAAACGTGTTTTTAGAAGAGATGTCAAAAATAATATATTTTGTTCCGTAATTCATTACTTTTCTATATTATATTTGTTTAAATAAATTATTATAATTCTTTCATAAAATCGTTAAAAAGGTAATAAGATGATACACCTATTAAACTTCAAAAACATCAATTGAGGATTCATACATTTATTTAAAAGAAAAGCTCTAATTTTCGATAAGTATAGCCTTACCATAAAACGTTAGCATAAGACTATACTTATCGAAAATTATAGCTTTTTTTTTAAATAAATGTATGGATCCTCAATTGATGTTTTTAATGTTTAATTGCTATATAAAACATACATAAGATGTCTTTGAAAAGGATACACTTATGAAATAATAATTTGAACCATTCACCAAGGAGGCTGACTCGAGGGCGGGATTCGAGAATGAGTTGAAGCAGCAGATGATCAGGTTTGTTATTTTGTTTTATTTCATTTCTATATTAAATTATTTATTCAAAATTTTTTATATTATATTATAGTGCATCATGGAGCATTGATACACTTTCCAGGACATAACATTCTACTAATGCCATATTAATTGATTGATCCAAAAATAATGCCCAAACGTCGAATGGTCACCGCAGGCAGACATCTGCGCACAATGAGCATCTGAGCGAGGCATTACAAGCCCAAAAACGGGAGCTGGAGGCGTTGTATGAGCTGAGGTTGAACGAGATGGTGCAGCAAGAAAGGCGCAGTTTCCAGCTGGAGATGGCAGCGTGGATGTCTCGAATGCAGGGTATCGAGGATGCTGTTAAGAGTTAGTGATGATTGTGAGGGTGATGACGGTGCTGAAAATGGTGGTGTGTTAGTTATTTCATGATAATGATGTTAGGGTTATAATCTTATAATACTTACGATGGTGTGGCAAAATGAGGAGTATGAGCTTCAATAACAAAAGTAATGTTGATGTGCTCTGTAAGGACGTTTAACGATTGTTATAAAATAGATGTTCGAGCGTAATAGTAAGATAATAAGATATAATATATTGAAGAAAAGAGATAAAACTTCATTATATTGGCCTTTTTCAGAGCTACATTCATTTTAACACACACACTCCGTACATAATCACAGAAAGGGCAGAATTCGAAGAACAAAGTCACAGCCTGCAGCGATTGTGGCTGGCATGCGAGGCGCTACAGACGGCCATATCAACTGGCAACCCGGGAGCAAACTCTTGGCAGGACCGTCTCAAGCCACTGAAGCCCGAAGTGGAGCTGATCAAAAAGTCATTTCCCGACCAGCCAGTCATCAGGTTGGCAGATGCTTTCACCACCGTCTCCATTACTGTTGTCGTTTTTGTATCAATAAATTAAGTTTTTTTTACGTTTTAGAGTGTTGTTGGACTCGATGCCAGAGGCAGCTTTGAACAGAGGTGTGTGGACCGAGGGAGCCCTCATTGAACGCTTCAAGAAGGTCGACAAGGTAGTAGCATTTAATGTCTGGTTTGAGTTGTGTGTATTTAATAGAGATATTTTATATAGGATTGTATATGTCTTTATCAATGTTTAATAAGCAAATAACATATAGTTAAAAATAGTTTATGACTAAAGTAATATACTATGAAGAAATAATTAACGCACAAGTTCTTAATAAATTCACGGTGAAGATTAAGAAATAACTCAATTACCATACAATAAAAATTTTACAAACGCATGCACCTAACCGCATGTAGGTGTGTCGTCAAGTGTCTCTGGTGGACGAGACTGCAGGCCTGAATGGCAGCATCTTCCGATACATCCTGTCTTCTCTGCAGTCGAAGCTGGTGGTGCATGGGGTGAGCAAGGTTTACCAGAACCCCGATGACCAGATCGATAAAAAAGATCTTGATAATGTGTTTTTTCTGCTCGATAATGCTCAAGTGAGGCGGTTTTGGTGTTCTTAGAAGTTTTATAACCTTATGTGATTGAGGCAAAAGACTTTGAGTGGTAGTAGTAGGGGTATTAATTATATTATAATAATTTGTATGGATATTAATCTGAATTGAATACTTCATATTTGTAGTAACACGAAGCTGTTTTGTAAATTAAATTCATAGAATCATGCGTTCGATTTTTATTATTTTGGTTGTAAGCTAGTTTGGTTCGGCTTGATGCTTATATGATTTTTACTACTGTATAAGACTTGGTAATGTAAGATTTTTTTACATAAAACTTATTTTCGACTTATAAAAATTAATTCCGTTTTTTCTTAATATTTTCTTTTAGGCTATTTTTTTCATCGACATATATGTAGTTTTATTATATCTCTGCTAATATTGTTTTACTTGCTTAGAAATTGTATTTTTATTTATTTTTTAAATAACAAAAACTTAGTTAATACCACAACTGCACACAGGCCGCTCTTGACAGAGGGGATTTAACACTAGCTGTGAAATTCGTCAACCAGCTGAGAGGGGAGCCCAGGAGGGCAGCTTCTGATTGGTTGAATGAAGCTCGGTTGTTGCTGGAAACCAAACAGCTGTCTACTGCTTTGCTTGCTTCCGCTTCAGCTGCTGGCTTTTCTTCCGTAGCAGCTACAACGTAACTAGATTGTATCAGTGTTAAATTTTTTTAGGTTCAGGCCTTTTTTTTTACTTTTCGTTTATTTCTAGCTTATATTTATATTTTCATCAATTAAACGGTTTTAAAACGATCATTTAAAATTGAAATTTAATTGAAATGTTAGGCTCATTTACTGCATCTGAAATTATTTTCCCAAATATAACTTGTTAAGGTTTCCTTTTGAAGCTTATGAAGTATTATTTGAAATTATAGGAGTGTATTTATTCATTCGTAAGGTGATGAGTTCCAAAGCAGGAATTATACGGTAAAACTTAATAATCAACTTTCGATGATTTCAATGATTGTATGATAACAAGTGCTTATAGGCTTTAATGAGAATTTAAATAAACGATTATTATTAATCTAAATAATCCCAAAATATTATAAATGCATTTAAAACCTTGATAATTTTAATAGTGCTGTTATTTTTCAAATAATCGGTTGCTTACGGAGGCGTGTGAGGTGCTAATGACGCTACTTATTATGCTTAATATGGAAGCTAAAAGGGGATCAGATATCAATTATCATAAGACTGAGGTTTAAGACACTATATGAATATATTGTAAATTATATAGTACTAATACACTAGTTATGAGCATTTATTAAAGAGTTTTGATGAAGTAGAATAGTATGACACAAATGTATTGAAAAAGGTTCAGATGAAACTCAAAGCTTTCGGTAGGAGTCGAATGATCGAGGAAATTTTTTTAACGAATATTATTAACATGTGCCTTCTCTATTGTCAATTTTCCATTTGACGTTTGAAAAAATAGATTTAAAAAGTTTGAAAATTTTATTTACAAAAAGATTTTCAAATTAAATTCAATAAATAGAAAATAAAAATTTTTTAAAATAAATTGAAATATGAGAAGTCAACTTAGAATGCTATCAATAGAAAAATCAAATTTTTGTTTTTTTCTTGTTGGTGCATCAGTATCGTTATTTTTTCTAACTTCACAAGTGATTTTTTTTTCGGATTTATCAGAATTTTCTTCTAAATTTCCCTTGCTTTTTGATTGATTGATGCTATAGAAACCACTATCAGCTGATGTTTTCGTGTTAGAAAGCGTATCAGTGTAGCTGTTGTTATTGTATGAAATGTTTGGCATGCTGAAAGGATTACTGAATGGACTTCGATGTTGCATCATTAATTGCTGTTGTAATCTTTGGTGGAAGAAAACTTGATTGAGGAAATGTTGATGATGGAGGTGTTGTTTTTGTTGAATGAGGTGTTGTGAATAGAACGGAGTAGAATGCAATGGTTGTGATGAAGGCAGCGGAGAGAACAGGCGTTTGACCACAGAACTCTTTTTGATGGGTGTGATATTGGTCGGTTCATTGTAGGTTTTGTTTATTTTTTTATTTTTTCGGTCCACGCAGACCTCTTCTTCTTCCTCTTCACAACTTGAATCTTCCTGCTTAATTGAATAATTTTTTAAAAATTCATTATTTGAAAACTCACCTGTGATAGATTTGGAGGGTGAAGATACGTCGTTCGTGCAACTTTCTGGAAACCTCACATCTCCAGCAGCTAAAGAACTTTCGGGATTTTCACTGGCCACGCTTATATCGTTACTACTATCTTCTTCAGCATCTGCATCATGAGCTTCATTATCGACAGGTTCTCCTTCGCAGGATGAAGGGGGACAAGACAAAGGTGGTCTGCCAGGCCTCTTGCGTGTGTGCAGAACCCTTCGCAACTTTGCACGCCTATTTTGGAACCAAACATCTAAACGTGCTTCAGTCATACCCAGACTAGAACAGAGCTTAGATTTTGTTTGTTTGTCGGGGTAGTGTGTGTTATTAGTGAATGTATCTTCCAGTATTTGTCTTTTCCAATCTGGAAGAATCTTCCTATCATTAGCTTTGTTGGGCTTGTCGACGACTAACAACGACGTGGGATGAAAAATGTGTTGTTGTTGTTGAAGAACATGTTGTTGTTGTAGATGGTGCATCATCAACAACCGTCTCTGCTTCATATCTGGAAACGACCACAAGATATTGTGAATATTCATTTCAAACTGAAATACTAAACCGAATAACTACCCATGGAGTTAATTACTTATATACAAAAAACTTCAAAAACAAAATTTTAACACACAATATAATTTATAAAACGCATGTTTGTAGTACAGATAAATTCTCATATTACTTTTAATAAAAGCGATCACATGGCGGTCAATATAAGTTGGTGTGAACTCAACTGGTTAAGTGTGTAACTAGTTTTCAAACATTATATCATAACACTTATTTATAAAAAACATATTGAACTTATAATTAAAAATATTATCAAAATTTAACTCAAAATCAATTGGTGTATCAGTTAAAAAAAGACATTATAGACACGCGAGTTGACGCAACGATGAAAAATGACTATCAAAATCAATCATAAAATCAACACCAGTTATTCAATGAAATCAAAAAATCAAAGCCTTCCATGCTACAATAACTTGAGTAACTGATCAAAGACAGTTATACAATGCTGTTACAATAGAAAGCAAATCAGCCATACTTAGCGTGTGATAATTAAAGCATGGGCTTTGATATATTATTGATTTTAAAGTTAATTTTTTTGAATTAATAGAAATTTTTTATCTTTTTGAGTTCAAATAATTTGAAACCTTTTTTAAGCAATGAATAGTGTATTTAAATTATATATTTAAATTTAAGATTACATATTCATGAAACCAAAGTAACGAATATCACTGGAAACTATATATTTTTATTAAAACTTTGATGCTTTCCGTTAATGCTTCAACACTCAAAAGTTGAATGTTAATGATAAACTATGTTCTCTTTAAATATAAATGAAATATCGACACTTGATCAACAATTTTTCGATAATATAAGTCGCAATATACAATCAACCACCAACCTCTGCAGACATCGGCAAGCTGGTCTTCCTGGCCTCTTTCACAGAACCTGTCTTTATCATTGATACTCATTTATTATATATTTCAAACTAAAATAATTCAATGATATTAAATTAGAATATGTGAATTATTCAAATCTAAAATAAATTATGTAAAACTACAAAAACTCAAAATAAAAAGTCAACGATTTTTTATCAAAGAATTTAAAATCGAAGTAGGATCTCTAAATGTGAAACTAAAGAAGCAGGTAGAGATACAATCCAAGAGAAAGTGTTAAAAGTTCTGTTCACACTCCTTATATACACCTGGTTAGAATTTTATTGGCACATCAAACACACTTATTCGTTTGTGTGTATATGTGTATCTTAATATATTTGTATGTATGTTTGTTTATGTTTATGGATGTGTGTTTATGTAATTTATCATATGTTTTTCCTTGTTGATATAATTTTTGTAAATGCTTTTTGCTTTAAATGCATGAAGTTGAAATAATGCATTGTTTTATTTTCAATTACTTTTTGGAAGTTTGTAATATTTGAAAAGGTTCAAAATAAAACCTTTAGTTTTCTTTTGGTTTTCAACCGTTATAGTTTAAAGACGGTTCAACATCAAAGCGATAATATATCAATTAAAGCAACAATATTGAAATTGGTCGATTGTAAAAAGATTAGTTATTTATTAAGCTTTTTAACTGTCTTCTTTTGTTTGAAAATGTGTCTATGTTTTGGGATTAGTGAAAACTAGGCTTTGTTCAAGGAATCCGTTTTATGTAATATTTTTTAATAACTGATAGAGTAGTAATTGATTTTGTTTTCAACATTTTTATAAAATTAGCTTTTTATGTGTAATTTTTGAAATTAAACAATTTGTTTACTTCTAGATTTCAAGTTTTTCTACATTTATTTTCAACAAGACGTATAACACTTTTTTTTACAAGTTTCTCCACTTTTTAGAATTCAAGAACTAACAGTACCAGATTGTTAGGGCGATAAAATAATTGAAATATCAAAGGTTTACCATCTTGCAAACAAATAAAAATACAACCAGTTTTTGTTAAGTTTTTCCCTATAAATCTATTAATTTTTTGAAATTAAAATACAATAAGGTGATATATGAAACTCATATGAGGTTACAAAGTTATTCTTGGTTTCTGTTATGAAATTTCATTTGATGTTTCGTTTTTAGTTTTTGATGCATGTAACTTTAATGTAATGAAATGTTGTAAAACAATTTTGAGTAATTTTTATTTTTTTGATTAAACCAAAAAATAGTTTTAAATCTTTAGACAAAATCTAGTTATTGAATTTTTCTTTCTCATTAAATGCAAATGTATACATTAGTTAAAAGCAAGATTTTTTACTGCAAAAGTCGTAAAAGTTTAGAATATCATTAAAAATCAATTATAATATCAGTAAATCTTGGTTAAAAACCTTTCATCTTGAATATTTATTCAATAAAAGTACGCATGATCCTACTCATATTATATAAAAGATTTGATAAGTGAGTCTAAGATGTCAAATTAACTTTTATTGAAACACTAGGTCTTCAGAAATATCTTTGGATGAGATCTCGAAATATAAAGATTTTCTGTGTTTGAAACAAAGTAATAACTTGAATCATTGTATTCCATTCAAAAATTATTCTCAATGTTTTCTGCAATTTACAAGACCAGCATTTTCAACACTAACGTGAAATCTGTTCTACTCTATGGCTCAGAGACATGGCGAGTGACAAATACCATCACCTACAAGATGCAGACCTTCATGAACCGATGCCAAGAAACATCTTGAACATCAAATGGCCAAAAGTTGCCTCCAACGAAGAACTTCAGAACAAGACAAAACAAGTCACAGTGGAAATGGAAATTAAGAAAGGGAAATAGGGATGGATAGGCCAAACGCTGCGCAAGCCTGCAACCACTATCACTAGAAAGGCTTAGACTGAAACCCACAGAGAAAGACAAAAGTTGGCCGTTCCAAGCAGGTCTAGCAGAAAAGCATCGAAGCAGAGACAAAGGTTATTTGAATGACGTGGCCTGAGCTGAAGAGGACCAACCAGAACGTTCTAGGATAAGGCTGAATTTATCGAAAATTATAGCTTTTGATTCTCAATAAATGTAATAAAAATTTCTCTTAGTTGATGTTTTTCGTTAAAAATTACTGAAAAAAAATATATACGATGTCTCTGAAAAGAAAGAAAAGTTAGAATTTCTATAACATAATGTTGTTAAATATAAAACCCCATCCAAACATTGAAACGTTCTATTTCTCGTAACTTGTTAGAGTATTCAATAGAGACGCTGTCAAACACAGAAAAAGCTGTGTAGAAGCTATCTCAAAAAGCCATAGTTAAATACTTTTGTACTTTGATGAAATTGATCGCCATTTTTGACCATAACATGGTATGCACTTGCCCTTCACAAACCCATCTGAAAAGTAATTGAGTAATTGCCACAGTGGTTGAAAACATCCATAAATAGAATGATCATGGAAAGAATCTATTGAATATAAAAAATATATGTTATTATACTTGTATTTAACATTAAATTAATTTTTCTTTTTCTATTTTTATATATATTTACTTTTTTATAATATTATATTTGTATTTATTATTAAAAATAAATATATATATATAATAATAGAAAAAGAAAAATTATTATGATAACATATAAAACAATGTTACATATTTGAGAGTAGCATGTTGAATTTGTAAATGTGTCGACACACGTCATATTAATTATTACGGTTTCCTAATCCAAGAATTTGAAAGTATTAAAATTATTTCAATCACAATAACGTTTGGTTATTGATAAGTAGTTGTTGAGGCTTAAGTGTTTTAGAAAGTAATATGGAGAATTTTTAAAGTATTTATTAATATTTTTTAGTTAACCATAAGTAAATTTAGATAAGGTATCTTTAAAAAGTGATATTGTTTTTGAATTAAACGTGGAGGAAAAAATTACTTAACCGAAGATCACAAATTCACTTTTTTCTATGTTTTAAAACCTTTAACATACACCAACCAAGTTTAAAGTTTAGCTAAAATTTTTTTTACGATTTCAACAGGTCGGCAGAGTTGAGCCACTTCACGGTAAAGACTATCATCAGGGAGCCTTTCTGGACTGGAATAACTGAACCAACTAAAATATTAAAATGTACTGTCATCACCAACTTATCATGTTTGAGTTTATTTTGAAATTTTTTAATGGATTTTTTCAAATTGTTCGACTATTAGAACTATCGTACATCAATGTTTTGAAATTTCATGGTATTTAACAAAAAGTATAGATTTAATCGCTCAAATAAATGTATTGAAAACTTAATTTGACGCGAAAATTTGTTTTTAAACAACTTTTGATTCAATAGTTAAGATTTTAAAAACGTTTGAGTTTGTTTTTCACAACTAATTTACCGAAAAGTTTCAATGTGAATGATTAGTACATTTATTGAGTCAACAAAATGCTGAGACTTGACTTTTTATTGAAAACCATTGCTTTTTTGCTCAAATAAATTTATTATAAAACTTTATAATCAAAAAAACAATAAAAAATATATCAATAAGGTATTA
>OZ038320.1:29897308-30030929 GCA_964035795.1 Pterobdella sp. o SKG-2022
TATTAGTCATAATTATAGAATTAATTTATCTAAAAGTATTTTAATTTTTTCCAATTATCTCATTAATAAATAAGTTCAAATGATTTTAATGATATACCATTTGATCGATAGATAGAAAGATGCCCAAAACACAATAAAATTGATTCTTATATATGAAACGTTTATCATTCAAAAGCTAATAATTAGAACCATTAAATTTTTATCTATAGTAAAAAGCAACCTAAAAATTTGGTTTGATAGACTATTTCGATTGATTTTTCAAAAGTTACAGTAAAATGTGTAATATTTCAGAACACTAGTTAGTTTATTAAGATATGAAGCTTTTTGTTATCAACATAACATTTCTAAACATATATTTTGAAAGGTATTTTCCAATTGAAGTTTCAAACAGTTATGTTTTAATGAACTGATTTCAAGTTAAAACTCAATTTTTTCGATACAAAACTGTCTTAAATATAGTCACAAAATGTACTATAACAATAATACTTTCGTAACGTACATTTTTAATGATTTTTTAGATATTATATTAATATTTGAGAGATATTGGAACTGTTTGTATAGGTCGGAACATTTTAAGTGGCAAACTAAATTTTTTTGCCTATTTGCATTCAATTATTGTATTTGAAATTTAACAAAACATGGTTGAATTTAAAAACTTTGTTTTGAACCTAGAATGTTTATAACTATATATAACTAATACTGAGTGTTTCTGTCTCCAAATTTCGGTTTTTTGGGTTCAGTTCATACTTACCGTTTCTAAGTTGGAAAAAATTCTACTTGACTTAATTTTCTGAAAAAAAATTATTTTTCATATAATGGAAAACCTCTTTTATTGAATTATAAAAATGAATTAACTATCATGTTGGATAGCCTTTGTGGCAACGACCCACGTTTCTCAAACCCCTATGTATCGGATTTTTATAAATTTTCAGTATTTTTGAATTAATTTTTAAAATAATAATTATTTCTACTTCTACTTTGGTCAAAAATTTAAACCGCCAAAACATGAAATGTATCTCGACAAAACTTGAAACTCCATATAAATTGTCAGTATGTCATAACGAAGTTTTTTGGAGACAATTTAAAACTCCACTAGTATTTTTTTTGGTTGTTATGAGTACTGTTGAATGCAGAATTGAAAAGTCAATATTTTCTCAAAAGTTTCATAAACCTGTCATCATAACATCAACTGATCCCATCTGTAAAAACGTGTTATTTTCCAATGGTAAAAAATGATAGTCAATAATAACGATATTTAAACTTTAGTGATATTTACAACAGAATAAATTCAATTTTCAATGTATCATAACAAAACGCTACCTTTATACTCTTATTTTGAATATTAATTCATTATATCCAATGGGTCAATTCTATTGCTTCGTATAGTTTTTCAATTGATTTTTGTTCTTTGAAAGCCTATAAAAGCTCTTTCTACTAGTTTTAACGAACTTCAAATAAATAACTACTTGAGAGTTATAATTTTTACTTTTATTTAAAATAATACTAACGGTTTAACTGACCAAACAGCTTCGGAAAAATGTTGTTGAGAACTTATTTCTTTTTGGCATTCATGTTGCTGCTCTTGGTGATCGTCTACCAGCCCGCAGGTGAGCTTTTCATCTCACAACCATAAGCATAAAAAAAGCTTTGAACGAAGAATACTTACATAGCTTTCCATTAAACCACTTATATCATATATAGATGAAAGTTATTCGATGATTAAACATATTTAAACAGTCGCAGCCAAGAATGAATCAAAGGCTGACGATGGATCTGATGACGACGATGGATCTGATGACGAAGATGGATCTGATGACGACGATGGATCTGATGACGAAGATGGATCTGATGACGACGAAGGTGGTGAAAATACGCTATATTGTTTCGAGGCATTTTTTCGAACATCTTAACAAAAAAATAATTCTTTTCTGAAATGCTGTTAATGGTTAATTTTTTGACACATCCATTAATTTTTGGTTAATCCTCTACATTATTATTTAAGAATATTCATTTCAAAAATTGTTTGTCCGTTTCTTATTAACTTTGAAATGACTTCAAAACCTCAACTTTGTTATATTTGAGCTTTGAAAATCGCTTCATTTACATCTGCAATCACAAATCATTTTTAACACCATCTTTTTCACCAAACTTTTGTTCCTATGATGCACGCATCTTTTTTTTTAATTCTCACCGTAATGTATTCATTTTAAAAAACATTAATAAATCAACAGAAGATGAGTTTTCAGAAAATTCTGATGGTGTTTTTGATGAAGAAGAGAGGTAAGATTATTAAAAAGTAAAAATAACAAACTAATTGAACAACGTCTTAGTCTACGAATAAATTGGTAAAAATATAACACAAAGGTGCCCAAAACACAAAATCTTCGCATTTTTTTATCTTTACAGGCTAATTGATATAATTTTAAAGATTTATTACTAGTGACAAGGATATACGTGATCAAACAGAAATGAAACGTTTTAATACTATCGGCCTGGCAAACGAGGATTGGACTGATTAAAAAGTGAACCATCTCATATGGAAATCAGTTATGAATATAAAAGATATTTTAAGAAAATTTTTTTTCATCAAATGAAAAGCTTTGGGAACATTTAAAAACTATTCACCGTTTTTTCATTTATTTTATTGATTTAAATAAATTTTTCTCAAGTTTGAGTATTGACAAACGAAAACATTTGCTTTGAAATTTCAACGATTTTTTTTATAAAGAAAAATATTAAATTTTTAATGCGTATAGGTTTAAAAATTAGTTTTGGAATACATATTATCACAATCAAAGTTTAATCCATACTTAGCACTTTACAGAGACGCTATTTACAAAAGTTTAAGGCAAATGAATTATGAGAAAAAAACAATCTGAGATATTTGGTAACAATCAATCCTCGATTTAATAGACTTGAACCTTCAAGAGAAAATAACAATTGTCTTTCAGCGAAAACTTCTACTGGCGTATGCCCAAGAGTTCGTTTGATAAAATTGACTATACATCTACACAAGCAAACATAATTACATCTGATCGCCTGAATCGGTTTTGAGAGATGGCGTTCTGCCATTATTTTGGATTTTAACAATCGGATAAATAATAAACAATATAGTATACAAAATTTATAGATTTTGGTTTTTTATAAACTGTAACAATTATTACGTTGTTTTTTCATAAAATATATTTTTTTGGGACAACAATAGATACAATTAGCCTTCAAAAATCCGAATTAATATAAAAAAATATCACGTCAGCTTGCAAAAATAGCTCTCATGAAAGTCATAGCTGACATAATGGTCATCTAGAAACGGGTGAGATATTTAAAAACGTGTATAATTCAGGATTTTATTTGAAGCTTATTTGTCCAAGAGGAAGAATGAGAAGGAAAATGCTGGATGACATGATGGCTTTGGAACACTCAAGAGAAAGGCTGAAAATAGAGGATGGAAGCACCTGATTTGAGAAACCTGCCGATGGCAGAATAATTGATTGATTGATTTGTTGTTGGATAAAAGTTAAATAAAGTCTGTCAACACCTCACCAGCCTTGTGATAGCATGTGTTGATTTGATCATTTATGAGTCTTAAATTTTAAGCTTTCAGGTAGAATTTCACAGAATGAGGAAACTTTATTTTTGGCGTTTTGACCTAAACAAAGAATCTTCCGGTTGGTTTTGAGACGAAGAAATCACTTCATAATCTTGGAGTTTCTTAGCGACATGAAAGAAGTAATAAAAAAATTGATTTTTTTGATGCTGATGTCAACTAAGCTGGTATACTTGATAAAATACCCCCATCTAGCATACCTTGTGCCTTATTGACAGTCCGTTCCATTCATGCTACAACCGATGAATCTCCTGATAAAATCGTTATGCCTTTGTTGTTCTTGAGTGCCTTGAAAGCTTTGAAGGTGTCGGACTTGAATGCATAAGATTTGTGCAGATTGTGCCATTTTCTTGAAAAGTTTATGAAATTTCTTTGTCTCCACCTGGAACCACGTAGATCCTCTATCCACCGCTTTCTCCAGCTCAATTGCCAAATCCTTCTTTACTGACTTGTTTGTTTATGAACCTATGCTTTAAGCCGTATCTCAAAAATAAGTTATCTAAATCTGAAAATCAAATTGATCAGTTTTATTGCTAGTATTAGGTTTATGTTTTGCTAATTTAAATTTCTAAATTTTATTCCAGTTTTGTACCAAGTAGCATCTTGTTCGATTTTTTGAGAAAATTGAGTATTTTATATAAATTCTTTAAAAACATTCTGTCTAATTTATATGCTTAAAGTAACTAGAGCTGTATATTTTTATAAAGTTATATATTTTCGTAATACATTTGCAAAGATAACGTATCTAATTTTTTATATTTTTCAACAAAAACATCAAATAAAAGAAATTTTTAAATACATTTATTAGGAAACAAACTAGAATAAATCGAAGCATAAAAGGACTCTACAAATTAATATGCTACTGTGACAACAAAAAATCGTATAGTGGTTAAACAAGAGTGAGCCTTAAAACCCGCATGAAACAGCACAAGTCAGATGTTATATTCAAAAAAAAGCGGACTCAAAAGTACCGAAGATTTTGCATATTGAGAAAGAAGAAAAAAATCTCAGCACAGAAAAATCTCTTGGTGAGAGGTAGTCTAAAAGCAAGAAAAATAACTCAGTTTTAATTGCTATAATGACCCACAACTCCTAATTATTGGCAATGCCTGTGATCCAATACTTGAAGAGTTGGAAATAATAGAACGGGGTAATGATCAAAAAGGCAGATAGATAATGATTCATTCTCAAAACAGTTAGTTTTAAATTTATAATAAATTTTTTCCGTTTTCAACAGTTATTTTAGAAACCAATAACTAAAATATTCATGTGAAAATCTTATGGCAAGGCTATACTTATCGAAATTTTGTTTTTCAGTATTGTATTGAAAAATTAGTCAAAAAAACAAATTTAATTTTATTTTTTTTTCCTAAAACGATGCCTTCACCATAATATTATTCCCAAGCTCTTACAAAACTCTTGCCCATTGAAGACAATACGTTCAAACAACTGACTTCAAGATATCAAATTGACTTATTGTAAACTTGCTATAGAACCAAATTGAAAATTTTTTACATTTTGAAAAAAAAATAGAAGACCAAATCAATTTTCTAAAAAGTAATTTTATAAAATTAATGATTTCAATAATAAAATAAAAATCACAAGTATAGCTTATGAGAGAGAATTCCAGAAAAACAAAACGGAAAAACAAGTTTGAAATTATACAAAAAAATGAATTCACAAACACTACCACACGCAATATCACTTTTGAATAAAAGACCAAAGCGTTAAAACACACTTAAACTCTTTTTATTTTGTTCGGAAAAAGCAGCATAAAGCCTAGAAAGAGCTAGTTTTCCTAAAAATGGTGAAAAGTTGCTCCAAGATGTTTCCCCTATCTTCTACCTAGCAAAAAGGAAATCGAATACATCCAGCAACTTAGTAAACTATAAAATAAAAAGTTTGAAGTATTTGAAAAAAAAAACAATGAACTGTTTATTACCCCTCAAGGGCATTGGTTATGTTGTGCTACCTCTCGATCAACTCAAAAAAAAAGCTATAGAAGCTTTTGAAAATATCAAATCAAGGATAAAACAAACAATTTAGAAAAAAAAATTCAAAAAAAAACTACTTGAACTGAAAAGAGGAAAAATTGTCAAAAAATAAATATAAAAAAATTTATCCTTCAGGTTCAGATTCCTGTAGCTTACCCGTTAAAAAAAGCTCACAAAAAATCAAAAACTTTTCTGCAAGAAACATTATATCACATCGAAGTTGTCCTCAAGAAGCTATGACATCATATCTAATACCACTCATCCAAGTCGATGATTCTCTAGAATTCGTTCTAAGCCTCAGAGAAATAACTTTGAAGAAAAACGAATACCTGGTAAGCTTCGATGCGGAAGCTCTGTTCCCATCAATATCTCTAGAAAAATGCATATCTGTAATCAAGAAAGAATTAAAAAAAGATACTGATCTCCCCAAACGAACAAGTCTCACAGCCGATGATATCACTAACCCAATAAATTTATGCATGTCTTCATCTATCTTTATATTCGACAACACAATATACAGCATGAAAAACTCGGACCTATTGGCCTCAGCCTAATGGTACCCATAGCGCATATTTGGATGAACTTCACTTTGAATGAATCCATAAAAAGTGCAAGAAAAAGGAAGTTAGGAGCAGCTCGCTCACATAAAATATACATGGATGACATTTCCGGCATTTTAAAGAGTAAGAAAAACAATGTTCACATTGAGTTTATTAAAACCCTCAATGAACTCGATGAAAACGTTTACCTTTGAAACTAATACTGATCATACCTTACCATTTCCTGGCACACTTATAATAATAAAAGAAACCAACAGAACATTACAAACCACGGTTTATAGAAAATAATCTAACACGAGACTCACTATCCATCCGTCCTCCAACCAAGATCTGAAAACTTGGATAGGAGTCTTCAAAGAAGCTGTATCTCGTGCCCATAGACTGTGCTCCGATAAAAATTTTTTGAAAAACGAAATTAAATACCTCATGAAAAATTTTGAAGACAATGAATATAGCAGGAAATACTAAAAAATATCACAAGAACCTACACACCAAAGAAAATAACAGTATCTAAAAAAAATTATAAGGATAGATTAAGAAGCTCAAAAACAATAGTTGCATTAAAAAAATGAAGAAATTTTAACAAAACAACAAAAAAGCCAGATATCATGGGTTTCTATTTTTTATAGAGTGAGTATAAAAAACCAAATAAAGCAGCACAGGTCTGATGTTGAATCAAAAACAGCTGACTTGAAAATATCGGGGATTAGCAAACATGCTCGCTATTGTACCCATGAAAAAATTAACTGGGAGACTCCTGAATCACACATACTTAAAAAGAGCAGTTTTTAAAAAGTGTTTAATTCTTATGTAATATCACTCATGATTTCAATAATACTGATTAAATTGCAGTTTGCAGTGTTTGATTTGATTCTTCTCTAACTAGGCTAATTTAGCTATTAAAGGTTGAATCGTCAAAAAAAAATTCTTATTATCAAAATCATTGTACTAAAATTGAAAACTACTCCGAACCTACCTCACGCATTGAAATTGTTAAAAAACGGTTCTTACTTTTCTTTTACACAAAAAAAATACCACACATAAACATCAAAAAGAAACCACACAAAAGCTGGAACGAAAAGGTTTTCTAGAGAATGCTGGAAACTTATACAAGATGTCTCATATTCTAGATTTGAAAAAAAAAACAACTAATAACACAGAAAACAACTAATTATTCTAAATAAACGACGGAAAGTTGTTTATAATCACCCATGATAAAGATATTGGTTTTGTTGTTTTGGATCCTGCTTGTTAAAAGAAAACTATGGGGCTTTCAAAAATATCAGACTCGGAACAGAATTTAAAAAGAAAGACAAAAGTACTAGGTTTTAGAAAAAATAAAAACTTTCTAAAACTAATTTTTAATGTTATATAATTACTTTTACCATGTTGGACCCCAAAAAAAGGCCACCAAGGCGCAGGACTACTAATCAAAAAACACCTCAACCCAATTTTTAGAAAAATAAACAATAGAATGTGTAGTGCATCTATAAAACTAAAACACTGCAAATTAATAATAATTTCAGCCTATGCACCCACACTTCAAAATAGTGAAAAAATCCAATCCTTAGAGATGAGTTCTATGAGCAACTGGACTCCTTTATAAAAAATATTCCAAAAAGAGGCATGCTGGTTCTAGTTGGAGATTTCAATGCTAAAACAGGGAGTGGATAGAGAAGCTACCCAAATGCTATGGGAAGGTTTAGTTAGAGAGAAATAAATAGCAGTGGGCACTATTTACTCCAACTCTTAATCAAGCACAATCTCATTATAACCGAAACTCTTTTCAAGCACAAACTTTGCCTTAGAATAACATGGACCTCTTCATCATTCAAAACAAGAAATCATCATGATAGGCAACCAAGGAAAAACCTATATAGAAATCAAATAGACTAGATAATTAAAAACAACTTCAAACATCTCATCAGTGATTCAAGATCATATGGGGGCTGTGAAACAAACACAAACCACAAACTGGTTAAAGCCACCTCAACCATCATATGGACAAAAATAAAAAAACAGAAACAACAACCAATTCAGGCTATAAGTACAACTAAGCTAAATCAAAAACATTTTCAACTTTACAAACAAAATACTCATGAACTTCTATACCAAAATCAAAATACATTCTCAAACACACCTCAAAAAAGATGGAACAATATCAAAAAAATATGTAATCTAGCTGGATCTGAAATACTGGGCCATCAAGTCAAAAATAATAAATCAGATAACCAAGCACTTATAAAATTAACAAAAATCAATAGAAAGTTAACAGCAGATATAGAGGCATGCTAAAAACAATGTATAAAAATAAATAAAATACAACAAAGACGGATAATAAGAAAACAAATATAAAATTCTAAAAACAGTGAACAAAATAAAATTGACACACAACTAGAAGAAATTGAGAAACAAAAAATTGATTCAAACAAGTACCACCATTCCATGAGACAGTTACAAAACTTAAAAAAAAACTTCCATTAAATATTCATGATGAAAATGAAAACATTATCAGCTCATCTGAAGAACAAGCAAAAACAATCAGAAACTACTTTTAAAAAATGCTTGCACCAAATGAGAAGAACTGTGAGGAAAAAATATACACTTCTTGCCCTATGAGCATACCTTTCACAACTGAAGAAATAGTCAATGCAACCAAAGGCATGAAAAATGGAAAAAGCGCAGATATTGCCAATATGAAAAATTAATAAAACATGCAACGAAAGAAATAGGAGACATTTTCAAAGAAATACCATTAGAAATTAAAACTGGTATTCTTACCTCATTACAAAAACCCGGAAAAAAAGAGGCTCTGTTGAAAACCTAAGACCTATTGTACTGCTATATACAATCAAAAAAATTCTCGCCATATGCCTAATTAAACGCTGTTGGTTGAGACTAAAAGACAAGATTCCACAAGACCAGGCAGCATAACAACCCGGCCAAAACACAACGGAGCACGTTTTCGCTGTTAAGCAGCTAGCGTAAAAAGCGATACAATCAAGCAACTACAGAATATATATTTAAATACTTGATATGCCAAAAGCCTTTGACACAGTTAACAGAAAATTGCTACTTGACCAGCTTGAAAAAATATTGGAGCCGGATGAGATGTTTTTACTTAGTGTTCTTATAAATGAAACAACGCTACAAATCAAAGTTGACAAACACCTCAGTGAAAAAATCCAAACCAACACAGGCATCATTCAAGGAGACTGCCTAAGCACCACTTTGTTCATATTTTATCTAGCCTCATGCCTCAATAGTCCAAAAGCAAAAAAATCCCAACAATGAAAAATTCCTTTTTGAACCTAAATATGCAAATGACATCACTTGGGTTACAACCTCAAAACAACACAGAAAATGACAAAGCAAAAATACCAATAAAGTTAGCACAATACAACCTTGAAATAAAATTTAAAAAATCTGAAGAATATTAAATTCCTAGCATTACCTCACCTCAAAAATGGAAAAAATGAAAAATCCTAGGAAGCTACATACACAAAACTGACATAGAAAACAGAAAAATAAAAACAATAAACACAATAAAAAGCACAACCATATCTTTACTAGTAAAAATAAGTATAGACTACAAGATACGGATCTTCAAAGCATACGCAGAAAATGTTTTTCTATACAACAGCGAGCTATGGGTATTAACACAAACCCAAGAAGATAAGATAGATGCGTTTCATAAAAGACTCTTAAGACAAATAATTAATATTCGATGGCTTAAAACTATTTCAAACATCGACTTATATAGAATATCAAAAATAGACACACCATGGAGCTCGACAATAAAACAAAGACGCCTCAACTGGTTAGGGCATTTGATGAGACTCCCAGAGGAAACTCCTATACGCTTAGGCTCTAGAAGTAAAAAGACCTAAAAAAAGCGAGAAAGACCCCCTCTTACATGGTGGAAGACTATCTTAAGAGACACAAACCTAAACTTAGAACAAATAGAAGAAATGTGTCAAGACAGGAAAATATGGAGAAAATTTGATAAAAACGTGATGCCTATAAACATGGGATATATATATATATATAAATCTAAATTATGAAAATTGTAGTTTCTCTTCATTGTGAGGTTAAAATCAAAAATTATAAAATAAAATAGTTCACGTAAAATAGTCGGAAATCAATATAATAGAAACAATCTATACACTAGATAATGTAAGATACTTTCACGAAAAGCTTCTTGTATTAAGTTTTTCAATAAACCTTAGTGTTTGTTTCTATTATATGAAATAATTCAAATAGTAATATGAATAATGTAAGTTCAATAATTAAAAAGAAAAGATTATGGTAAAATATCAAGAGCCATGAAAAACTCGAAAAATTTGAAATCAACGAAAAACCGTAAACCTCAAAAAATTTAAACTACATTTATATCAAAAACATTGAATGACGTATTTGCAAAATTTCATTTTTTTAGTAGTGACATGAAATGGGAAATAAAATAATTAAATATAAATATAGGATTTATAAGATAGATATAGTAATTGAAAAGTTGATGAATGCTACAAACGAAAAAGAAAAAAAGGAGGTAATGAAAAAAAAAACGATACTGATGGTTTAGAAGATGAGAGGTCTGTCGAATCTCGGTTTCTACCCTTTTTGCAAGATGCATTCTTAACTAACATAAACTTGCAGTCACAATTATCTTCATTTCTTCCAACTTCAACTTATCTCACTCACTTCCTTTTATAATCATTATTATTTATAATAAATTTATTGACACTATGGTTGCTTCTGTGGTCGAGAAAATGTCCGCCATCACAAATATTATTTCCAAAATTGATAGTATTCAGACAGCGCTCAGCACATTACATAGCAATGTCTTAGACTTTTTAAAGTCTGAGAAACCCTCGGTTCCCAAAAAATGAGGGTGAAAACCGAAGACGACTACATCTTCAGCATCTCAATCAGCAATCCATACTTCCTCGACCACTTTATCTTTATCTTTCTGTTTGACCATTCCATCTCTTTCAATTACTTCTCTTTCTACATTTCCTCCAGCTACCAAATTTTCTTGACTAGTTCATCTTCAGCCACCTCTTCGACTAGTTCATCTTCTATTACTACTTCATCAACCTCAGCTTCAACATCTTCTTTAACTCCATCTACAAGCAAGACATCTTCAACCTCTTCAACTTCTGCTTCTAAAACCACTTCATCTCTTAGTTCAATTAATAATTTTCCATCATTAATTTCCCTAGAATCATTCACACCAACCAATTCAACCACATCTATTCTTACTACTAACTCATCCCAACCTACTTACAGCACTATTGTGAAATCAAAAAACATGCACACCCTTTCTCATCCATTCACTAACAAAATTTCACACTCACTCTTCCCCATCCAACATAAAATCTCTTCTATTAAAAATACCCCACCCATTATTAAATATTCCACCAAAGTTATCTCAACCACAGATGAGACTCCTAGTGAATTGTGCAGGAGATTGGTTTGGTCCATCAACTTTTCACAACAAGCCTTTAAATCTTTTCTTAAGCATGTTCGAGAGTCTACTGATGCTGTTGTCTGGAAAACTGACTCTGCTGATTCACTCAAGGATGCCAAACTTTTCCTTTCTTTTCTTCCCAACATACGCCTCCACGACCCAGTTCTATTGAATCCAACAATCACCGTCTTGGGTCTACCGACATGGGTTACTAATGAAGAACTTGAAACCTCTTTCAATCTCCTCTTTCCATCTGCTGATCCCAGCGCTTTCCGTGCCTTTAGGCACAGGCCCAACGAACGAAACCCTTCTACTCGTGACTGGCTTATCCAAGTTTCAAGCAATTTTTTACCCATTCTGAACAAGTCCAAGAATGTACATCTCCCTTTCAGTAGATTCCCTTTCCACTCTCGCATCCATCCAACTAGATGTCTGAATTGTCAGACTTATGGTCATAACATATCTAAGTGCCAAAATCCTAGAGTATGTGAGCACTGCGGCAAAGACCATTCGTCTGACAACCGGCCCAAAAAGTCTCCTTCTTTTTGTGTTCCCTGCTTTAAATCAAAGCGCTCTTGCCATGACCACGTCACAACATCCTCCTCTTGTCCTCTTTATAGACAACAAGTGCGACTCGAGATGGGACGTAAGGCTTGGGAATGACGGTCAGCCTCTCATCCTAAAGTAAACAATGTACCTTTGTCTACTAAATTCGCTCTTCTCAATCCTATTTCTAACTTGAGCACCATTTCAAAAAATTATCGAAAGCCTCGTTCATTCCAGAATCAATTCTCACGTTTCATCATCTCCTAATTTTAATCCTTTCCAATAACCATATCGCAAGCACCACTCAACAGAAACCACACTCTTACGCATCACTGACAGTCTTCGCAACATCTGCGCTACTGGACATGCGGCCGTTTTGGTTTCGCTAGACCTTTCTGCTGCTTTTGACACTTTCGATCACAATATCTTAAATGATATTTTGAATAGACACTTCAATATTTTTGATCTCGCTCTTTCTTGGTTTCGCTCTTACCTTTCTCAACGTTCTCAGTTCGCTAAAATGGACAATTTCTCTTCTTCTCTTACATCACTCAACTCAGGCGTGCCGCAGGGCTCCGTTCTGGGACCAATCCTCTTCTTCTTTATACATCACCCATGGGTAGCATTATTGTACAGCACGACTTGCTTTTTCACCAGTTCGCTGATGACATCACTCTTTTCACCGGAGTCTCTCACCCAGATTCTAGCCCCACTCTTTAAATTATCCAGTTGTCTTTCCCCTCTAAACTCCTGGTTTTTCCAAAGCCAACTGAAACTGAACTCTATTAAGAGTGAGGTGATGTTTGTCGGCAGCTCTCGTCTTTTAGCAAAATACAATCTCCCTTCTAAGATAACTCTCGACGGCACCACACTTCCTATATCTTCCAAGCTCAAAATCTTAGGTATCACCTTAAATTCAAATTTGAACTTTGCTCACTTTATTTCTCAAATAATCCAATCTTCCGATTTCCATATCTATGCCATAAAAAAAGTACGCAAATTCTTACCTCTTTACACTGCTAATGCCCTCTTTATCTCACTAGTTCTTTCCAGATTGGACTACTGTAATTCTTTCCTTTGCGGGCAGCCAAACTATCTTTTATGCAAACTTCAAGCCCTTCAGAACCACGCGGCCAAAATGGTTCTTCAAGCTGATTATTTCAGCTCTTCCAGCGACTGTCTTGATCGTTTACACTGGTTACCTGTCTCCAAAAGATGCAAGTTTAAATTACTTTGGCTCATTGCATGCACTCTCAAGCTTGAACAGCCTGCTTATCTTTTTGATCTTTTGTCAATCAGACACAGACGTCAACCACTCAGATCCTTGCACTCTGGTCTCCAGCTTCATCAACCTGTTTCTTCAGGCTTGTTTACTAGTCGCTCTTTTTCTCACCAGGCTCCACGTCTGTGGAATTCACTTCCTTCTAACTTGCGCTCATCGCCTTCTCTCATGAACTTTCGCAAACTTTTGAAAACTCACTTATACCATAGACATCCCCAGTCATAACATTTTACAAACCTTGAGCGCCTCTGAAGCGATCTTGAATTGATAACTATGCGGTATAAAAATCTTAATAATAATAATAGTAATAATAATTGATTTTATTTAGATTTTTTACATTTTGTAATACTTATTTCGTCCTTTTTTTAGTTTAAATTTTAAGAATTTTAATGTTTAATTTTTTGAATCTCCAATTATGAAATTTAATCACATTTTGTAAAAATTTTCAAATATATTTATATATAGAGAATTTAATTAAATTAATTATCATGACTCACTTGTTTCCATAGTATGAGATCGATATTCACCTAAAAAACGTTTAGAAGTTTGTTTTAAAAACCTGATAATTATATTTTACGTTATCGAAAAGCTTCGTTTAAAGAGAAAATAGAATTATTAGTCTCATTTCTATGATTTTAGGCTTGTTTTATCAAAAAATAAAAACTGCGTTATTCGTGTATCTCCGTTTGATACGGAAACTTTGAATAAACTTCAATAAGTTCTTTTATTTTGCATATATAATAACTGCGTCATTATACATTAGATTTCAACGGTTTAACTTTGAAATTAATAGAGCTCAGTTTTAAAAATATATATTAGAAAAAAAATAGACACTTCGTGGCAGGGAAACGGCTAAAGATTTTAAATATTAAAATAAATACTGCTTTCTGACGACAAATTTTTTTATAAAATAAAAAATTCTTAAAGATAAACAATAAAATAATTTTATGAACAAAATTTACGAATAAAAAACTTTTGACAATAAAGATTTTCGTTGCTGGCGATATAATAAAAGTTTATTGTTTGTAATGTTGAGGTTATGGAATTTGTGCAAACCTGTTTTGCAATCTGGATTTTTGGGTACATCCCAGTGTTTATCGTTAATAAAAAGTATCAATTTATCAATAATTTTTTTTTGAGCTTAAGCTTTGAAATTTTATATTCATGCTTTAATGAAAGCTCAATCAAGTTATTTAAATAATTTACTAAGCTTTTTGTTACTGGTTTAACATTATATTCTTATCTATTTGATACATTTATTTTTACTTGAAAAATTGTTGAAATTTTTATTTTTTTCAAAAGATTTACATTTGGCTATTAAACTCTAATATAATTCAGAGCCTTTAATTCATTTAACATTGTTTAATTTTTAATTAATTTAGATTACAAAAATTTATATATGCATTCATTCAATTTTTTTCAAAATTCTATAAAAGTATAATTTATCTAAACAATGGCCATAAGCATACAACTTTTAATAAATCATGTTGATCATTTAAAATATTTTACAGAACCAGTTGAGCGGTTTTCTTCTTTATCTGTTACACAGCATATTAATTCAACAAAAACACAATTCAACATCATACCTATTCGTCGTTATGAACATTTTTCTTTCACCGAGGGTCTCAGTCATTTCTTAAAACGTCGAATAAAGTATGGTTTACCTCGCTTCAGAAGACAAAGGCCTCACTTCACAGATTCTAAACCTTTCATCACAGGAATTGTACTTAAAACTCTCATTAAAAAACCAAAAAAACCCAATTCAGCTAATAGGAAATGTGTTCGAGTTCGTTTGAGCACAGGCAAGGAAGTAACAGCTCATGTTCCAGGCATTGGACACAATCTTCAGGAACATCACAAAGTTCTAGTGAGGGGGGGTAAAACCAAAGATCTTCCTGGAGTCAAACATAAATGTGTTCGAGGCAAGTTTGACCTGCCTCACATCAAGAAACCTACATGATTTTTAATTTATTTTTTTTGCATATTTATTGTTTTATATATTTATTATTGACCTAGCATTCAATTTTTTTTTAATTAATAGTTTTAAGGATGCTTTTCAATAAATCTAAAAGCTTTGTGAGCTTTTGAACCCTATAAACCATTGTGTTTTAATAACTAGTATAATGAAGCTTTTTATATAAAATATAAATAATACTCATAAGAATGCCAAGGACGTGTCATTGGAGTTGAACATTTAGTACTTGGTCGATACCACAATTGGTGGTCAGGCTAGCTCTGTCTTTAACGATGCAACAAAAATAATGAATGCTTTCAAAGAGATTGGCCTTCAAATCAACTCCAATAAATGTGAGCTGTTCATTTTAAACCATACTGCGGACATGTACGCTGACACAGTCAAACAGTTCTTTTCTTTTTTGCTGTCATTATCATTGCCTCTTCGTCAGTCTTGGGTTCTTACCTCACTCACGAGGTCATAGTTCCCATTCTTGGCTCAAAATTAGGAGACATCCGTCGGCTTTGCTCCAAGCTAGAAGAAGTTGACCCCCATCAAGCTTTCACTTTGTTGAGGAACTGCTTTTCTATTCCCAAATTGGTTTATATCCTTTGAACGTGTCCCACTTTCATTGAGCCCATGATATTATTGGAGTTCTACTTTATCATTCGTGCTGTTCTTTTTTCCATTTCCAATGTCTCTCTGTCCGACAAGAGCTGGAAGCAGGTATCTCTTCCAAACCGTTTCGATGGTCTAGGTTTTAGCTCATTGCCATGCTTCCTCTTTTCCTCATATGCATCCTCGAGTTTCGTTCGGCTCCTTCTTCCATCTGTTCCCAACGCTCTCGCGTCTGATGATCTTCAGGGGGGTGATCGTGACGTCGTTTCAGCTAGGGAATCGTGGCAGAAACAATGCAGTGTTGCGCCGTTAAATCTTTTGGGAAGCCAACGGATGATCTTTTGTGGGAGGTCGCTCTCAACGATTTGTTGGTAGACGCAGGCCAGTGGGACCGTTGTCCTCTTCTTGCTGCCAAGTCGGCACACTCCGCCGTTACCATGGCATTTCGTGTCGACTGAATGAAGGCAGACTCTCCAGACACGCCGAGATCAACTCCATTATTATAAGATGCCTGTGGAAGATAGGCTTGCCATCAGGGCTCGACAGGAGTGACGGACGTCGTCCTGATGGCATAACGACCTTCCCTTGGAAGCATGGAAAATGCTTGGTCTGGGACGCAACAGTCGTCGATGCTTTTCTCAAGTCCCACATTATAGGCAGCTCCATCGAGTCAGGATCCAGCGCAAAATCTGCGGAAATATTAAAAAGCCGCAGATATCAGGGCTTGGTGGGCAACTTTCATTTTCAACCCGTTGCATTCGAGACAACGGGCTGCTGCGGACCTTCAACCAGTAGCTTTGTTGAAGAGTTGGGTAGAAAAATTATCGAGGCGTCAAGGGACCCTTTGGAGGCAGTATGGTTGCGCCAGAAGATTTCCCTTGCAATTGCCCGCGGCAATGCTATCAGCATTCTTTCCTGTTTTAATTCTTCTTCCTCTTTCTCTTAAGTGCAGTTTTTTTTTTCTTTTATTTATAGCTCAATTTTCATCTTCACCAATGTATCATTTGTGTGAGAAGCGGTATCTATGTTTTTTTACTTTACTTCACTAACAGCCTCTGAAACGATTCCAAGAGGCGCTATGAAAGTTATGAGAGAAACAAACAGAAATTATTAATTTATTTGATCTACAATGCTTTTTCTTAAAAAATTTTGATAATGTAAGGTTGTTTCAGCGAATTTTTCATCACATTTATTATTAATCATTTCACAAACGAACTGAGTTTTTCAATTCTCTTTTATTAGAAAGACATTTTAACATATATTATGGAACGAAAATTTTGTTTTTTCTGTTTTGAACCAGATTTTTCGCTTTCTCCAAATTCGCGAGTCCTTTGATTCAAATCGTTCCTAATGACAGGTGTCATATTTTTTTGTGAATGTCCTTTTTTCCTTTCTCCATACAAAGCATTTTCAAGTCCTGTCGACATCGGTAAATTTGGTCGTCTAAGAACCTGACCAAGGTAGCTCCATCTTCTCTTTTGAATTATTTCCTTTATATTTTCGAGATCGCTTTCTTTCATTAGTTCATTATTCGTCATCTTGTTTGAATAAAAAACCCTAAATACCTTTCTCAAGCGTTTTCAAACGCCTCTATCCTCTTGAAATCTTCCTCCGCTGGAGTCCAAGTTGAGCAATTGTATATAGGTCTGATGTTGGTGATGTATATTCTAATTCCATTTTTTAATTTAATTTTTTGCGATGTTGAATATTTATGATATTTTATTGCTATTAAATTTGTTTCCCTTATTCTTTCTTGTATTTCTATCGATGTGTTCAATATTGTTCAAAGTGTTTTTGTGTTTCTCAAGTTATTTGTTTCAAATGAAATTGTTTTTGAGAGATTTATCTTCAAATTAAATTTTGAGTATATTTTAAGAATTATTTTTTGTATATTTTCTTTCGTTTGCTTATTAGAAGAATAAATGTTTTGATCGTCAGCATACGTAATTTCATTGAAATTTTGGTTTTGTACGTTGACTTTCATCTCTTCCGTTGCTTTGGATAAGTACAATAGAAAAATTATTGGTGATGGACAATCTCCTTGAGGTGCACCAATGTTGGTTTTCAGTTCTTCTTCTCCATAGCTGTCACCACTCTTCACACACGATATATTTCTTATAATCTTGTTGATGCTTCTTTTAAAATTAATATTTTTCTCTTTCTTTCTTTCTTCCACCTAAAGTCGAATATAATGTTATAATCTTCCTAAATCTACTCTTTATCCTTTTATATAAGCTTTCAACTCTGCAGTTCTTCTTACTCTCAAATAACCTTACATTTCTCCACACTAGTGATTTTCAATAGCTACCTTTTCATTATTTTTCTTCATATAAAACTTGTAATCTTATGTTAAAAATCTCTTGTTCATCTCTCAATCTTTCTAACCTTATTCTACTTTGTAAGCGTGCTGACTTATGATTCTCTACTCGCTCTCAACTATTTATTATTTCAACTCTTTAGTAACCTAAATTTGTAAAGCTCGGGCTGACGCCGGCTGAGATAGGTAGGTTTATTATCCTTCTCTCATTCTTCTTCTCTAATTCTTTTTGCTCGAACTTACTATCTTTACATCTTGAATCATCTTTAAATATTTTGTTCACCAATAATCTTAAAACTTTATTTCTCAAACAGCATAACGCCTCTAAAAAATCTGTAGGGTGCAATATAAATTATTTATACTTACATAATCTATAATTATTCATCGACCAATCAAATAGTTAGTTGTGAGTTTGTCAAGGTGTATCAACACAGAATGAACCTTCATTAACAAATTTTATCGCAGGTTAACTAGAACTTACAAAAACATACTTGATTAGCTGACGAATACTCGTGGTTTTTTGTAAAAATGTTTCATTTTTGTATTTTTCTGTGATATTATTTAGAATTTAGTTAAAACTTGTATATCAAAGTTATCTTTTGAGAGAAAAAAACTTTATTGAATGCTTGTTTGAATAATTAATTGCCGTTTATGTGTTTGATAACTTTTAAAAATTATGGAATAAAATTTTGAAAATTTTCAAACTAATAAAATTTAGTTCAAACTAATTGAAATAAATTAATTTTTTTATAAAATTTCATCAACCAATCAAATACGTTTAAATGAGTTTGTCGAGATGTGTGTTTTAGTCTCACTGCGATGAAAGTTTACTTTAAAAATCGCTGTTTGTCTCTTATCTAGACTATTGTATAGCTGGCAAATTAGATTGAAATGTCTATTTTAACAAAATCATACGTTTTAAATTTTCGTAATGCAACTGTTTTTAGTCATATGTCATGTTGCCATTTTACCAGCAAATCAGAAGGAGCGAGTCCAAATAGAAAATATAAGCTGCTTATAATTGGTGGGGGAACTGGAGGCACTTCTATTGCTAGTATATTTTCGAAAAAATTGAAGAATGATGTAGCGGTAGTAGAACCAAAAGACATTCATTATTATCAAAGTATGTTTACATTGGTTGGTGGTGGTTTAAGGCAATTTTATGAAACTCAAAAGCCAACTAAAAGTGTTCTTCCAAAAGATGTAACATGGATTAAAGATACAGCTTCAAAGTTTGATCCTCAAAATAACATTGTTGAAACTAAAAATGGAGATAAGATTGGTTATGATTACCTTGTTTTAACACTTGGTCTTCAACTTAATTATTCAAGTGTCAAAGGTTTGGAAGAAGCTTTAGCAACTGATCCTAATGTGGTGTCTACTTATTCACCAAAATATGTGGAAAAGGTGTTGCCAGCTGTTGACAACATTACTGATGGTGTGGCGTTGTTCACTTTTCCTATAACTCCAGTCAAATGCGCTGGAGCAGGCCAGAAAATTTGCTATCTTTCTGAAGAAAGAGTGGCCAATTCTGGTTTAAGGAATTCAGTACAATTTAAATATCACACAGCATTACCTGTTATATTTCCTGTTCCTCGATATGCTGAAGTGCTTGATAAATATGCAGAGGGAAGAAACATTGAGGTGAAAAAATGCAGAAATTTGATTGAAGTGAGAGGAGCTGAAAAGGAGGCTGTATTTGATGTTGTTGGAGAAAATAGGCAAGAAGTTGAAAAGTATTCTCTACTTCATGTTACTCCACCAATGTCTACACCTAGTGAACTATGGGGAAGTCCTTTGGTAGATGAAACCAACTTTGTTACAGTGGATAGAGACACACTTCAACATGTGAAATATCCTAATATTTTTGCTCTTGGAGACTGCACTAATGCTCCTACTTCAAAAACTGCAGCAGCATGCTCTTCTCAAGTTGGAGTAGCAAGTAAGAATCTTGAAAAATTTATGCAGGGACAGTCTCTACCAAAGAAGTACAATGGTTACACCTCATGCCCTTTAACTGTTAGTAGAAGCAAAGTGATTTTAGCTGAGTTTGGATATGATGGGCAGATTTTGGAAACGTTTCCTGTTGATCAGAGAAAACCAAGACGTTTAATGTTTTTCTTGAAAGCCACAGTGTTACCTGTGGTTTATTGGAGTTTCATGTTGAAGGGCTTGTGGCGGGGACCTAGTTTAATCCGAAAGATTCTCAGATTAGGAATGTAGTGCTTATATCAAACGTTTTGTAATTAGAAAATTTTGAGTTTTATACACTTGAATTTTCAATTTGAATTACATCATAAAACATTCGTTTTTACCATTTTTTTACGTGCCTTCCCCATCAAACCCTGTGTTTTACATTTAATTTTTTTTTTTCACAAAGACCATTTTCATGCCAATTCTTTGAATTGTGTTATAGCTGACTATGCTACTGAATTTACCTTTTTTTCTTATGTACTTTGTTTCAAAAATTAAATTAATTTTTTTCGCAAAATTTTTGTTTACTGAATGGCTTTTCAAAACCAATAAATCATTTCCAGCTTTACTTCAGAAGCATGAACTTTTATCAAGCGCAAAGGTAAAAAAATGTAGGACTCCAATTGTTGAATCAAAGTCCCTAATCTTCATATGGCATTATTTATCAACATGATCAAACTGTTAGCCTACAGTTTTATGTTAAAATATAACACGGATTTTTGAGTTTGTTCCAAGCTTTAGATTTTTTCGAATACTATCATCAAGTAGTTATGATTTCTGAAGAAATTGATAAGCTTTTAATAATCTGTGTATTTTACCATATGCTTTTTTGAGTTTTTGTAAAATATCCTTTTTTTAGGTATTTGATATGCAAAATACACTACGAAAAATAAATAATTAGTCTTAATAAAGATCACTCATGTTAAAATATATGTTACGAATAAGGATATAGTGAGTGGTTTGAGCTTGAAATAACCAGTTTGCAAAAACATAATTTATAACAAGCAGTAGATTGTATTCAAATCCATTTAACTTGATCATACATTTTTGTATAAATAATTTTAATCTTAACTATATTTGAGAAAACTTTGTGCAACTTCAAAAAGTTCAATGTATAACCCACTATGAAAATATAATATGAATTTGAGACATTTGTACATGTTTTTGAAACTCTATTGCATCGTGTGTATCTTTATTTGATAATTTATCGATTTCAACATTGAACTAAGAAGTTTTTAAATACATTTATTATAGTTCAGACCTAATCATGAAAATTAGCTGCTAACATACTCTAGTTCCATCTGAAAAGGCCAAACTTATCTAAAATTATAGTTTCTTCTGAAATAAATGTATATAATAACCTTCTAAATTTAAAAGTAAAAAACAATACCTTTATGTTTCAATTCATAGTTGATGATCCAAGTTCATCATACTAAAACTCCGTAAATTCGAAAAAAATCAGAAAATTGTTTTTTTATTGTGTTAATTTCATTTTCACAATTTTTTAAAATGAATTATTACAGGGTTTTACTTGCTGAAAATTTTAGCTCAATAAAAACTTTTTTCTACGTGTCTTCTGAATTCTCATAATCTGATGTTTTTACTGTATGAAATTCAAATGTTCACAATTAAAAATCTAAAAAACAATTGTTTCGATTTTTTTTTCCTACAAACTGCTTCTTCTCCTTTTTCAGGTATTTTTATTTAAGATTTGTATAGTTATTTTTACTATTTCTTATTTTTTTCTCTTATTCTTCAAAGTACTTCTTACTCTATGCTTTGTTGTCGAACTTTCCTATTTGGACTTTCCAAATTCTCTTTTCCTTTTTCTTAAATAGTTAGATGGTGACAATTCTTTCTCCATCTTAAATCTCTTTGTTTATGTTCTTATATTAACAGTGTTTCATAATCCCTTAGTTTTAACTCCAAATCTAGATCTCATAACTCAGTTCAGCTTTAGGAATCACTTAATATCTCTTCTCTTAAAATAAGACTTTTTTATAATGTATCTATCCATATTTCTTATCTTCTATTAGACTCAACACTTACGTTTTAGCTTCAAGTAAGGATGGTAGACTCCCGAAGAACATCCTTTATAGCGAGTTAGATGACAGTAGCAGAGCTATAGGCAGACCCCTTCTCCGTTTCAAAGACGTATGCAAACATGACCTTAAAACATGCGGCATTGATATAGCTAACTGGGAAGTCCTCTGCACCGATCTAAGTAAATGGAAAAAAGCAGTCAAAGAGGGCGCTCTGAAAAGTGAAATTTTGAGGGAAGAAAAATGGACAAAAAGACGTGAAAAGCAAAAGAAGAATAATCGAAAAAAAATAATGATAATAAATGAAAAAAAAAATAAAATAATAACAATAATAAAATAGATTAAAAAAATGATAACAACTAATAGTCAGGGTTAGCTATTGTCTTTTAGACATAAGAGCGGTATTAATATTAGTTCCAAGTGAAGTTTTGTTTCAACTCTTCTACCATTAAAAACAAACATTCAAAACACAATTGTTTAATTACTCTAGTTATAATGGTCGTTGGCCAAGTTTTCCTGTGTATTTGTTTAGAAAAGTATGAAGTAAGACAAGCGGTCTGCTCGAATGAACAAAGTTCTTTGAAAAAATGAACAAATTGCTTTATTTTTTTTCTCAGACAATTTAAAATGAATTGAAAATAAATGACTTTTCTATGTTCAGAGAAAACTCAGAAACATAAAACTTTTGAAAAATTAAAATTATGGTAAAAGATTGTTAAGTAGATATAAAAAATCCAGTTTAATCAAACTACTAATCTAAAAGTGAGGCTTTTCTAACTACCTGGCTTATCACAAAAAATAATCATTTCGGCTAAGAACAATTTGAACCAAGCAATATTAACTCAGCAGCATTGTCTTGATAAGGTAAGTTCGACTTACATGGAGTTTTGTTTTGTTCAGCCGTTTTTGTGCTAGACTAACTTAATCATTCCGCATGAACTTGAGTTAAATCTGTGCTTAATTACCCCAAGGAATGACCAAAAAATTGGTCATATGAGCTTTAATTTATTAAAGCTTTTAAAGTTTTGACATGATAAATCGCTTTATAACTCACTTTCTAATGAGATTATTATGTATTGAAATAAACCTTCATGGAGCAGAAATGAGGGGATTACCAAACTGGCGTTTTTTTATTTTATTGGGATTTCTTGTAATTCTCACTGGTTTAGAAGCCAAAATAAGAAGTTATTCTTTTTAATCTTGGAATTTGCAATAGAAAGATAAAAAAATCATTACAGTGGATGAGAATGCTCAGATTGCGTGAGAAAAAAAGAAGCAAAACACATATATTCTTGGACATAAAAAAAATAATGTTGGGAAACCTTTAATTCTAAATCAGTCAAATTTTTGACTGATAGTGATATTTTTCTGAAAGATGTGATTCAATTTTAAATTTTTATTCAAATAGAGCTGAATGATCGACTATAATATGATACGATAACCATAAAATTGCTTCATTAGGCTTCAAATTACCCGCCATCGTGTTAAAAAACAATATCAAAACCTTTGGCATTCATTTTTTCGGGCATTCCTCATGGAAATTTATTTATTAATACAAAAAACTTCAAAAACTCAATTACTTTAGTTAAAGTTACGAGGTGATAGAATTTATTGGTGTTTTTTCGTTAATTTGTTGGTAATAAATAAAAGATGAAATTTTAAAGTATTTTCAAACGAAAGATTATCTTCTTGCGTGGTTGATACCTTGTTAATTGAATAATTTCAAAAAAAAAATATTATAATCACTAATTGGGAAAAAATAATTTTTTTTCTGTTTAAAGAACGAGCAAAGTTTTGGCGTTGAAGAAATGTCTATAAAAATATAGAATAATAGCAGCGTATAATCCCTAATAACAACAAACCATACAATGCTTAGTGCGGGTGAATAATTTAAAATACCTACCAAATCTATTTTTAGATTCTAACAGCTTGAAATTCTTTGCATGAAATGCTCCATTGCTCGTATCATATAATCTCGATGCATGCAAAACTTGTTTCCTTTTGCTTCTCTTGAGAGATTGACTGATCAGGTCTTATGAAACTGATCATCGGATCAAACACTTCATATCTCAAAAGTCGTAGTTTCATACATACATTTTTAAATGAACTCGTTAAAAATTCCGATATTTGGTGGTATCTAAACCAATTTACTTGAAAAATGTGAATACTTGCCTTCAAACATGACGTTTTGATTTATACACATTCAGCTTTCTCGTCACTAAAACCTCGATTCATGTGAATTTTATGAAATAATGCTTCAAAAATAATGAAAAATTTTAAATAAAAACTATACAAAATTTTCATGAGTAAATAAATTTCATTTTTCAAAATAAATCTGTAAAATAGTGGAATTCAGTGTTTATTTGATTTACTTTCAGAAGGATGCAATAATTTAACCCTGTTCACATGCGCTTTTCAAATGTCTGAGAAATAAATTTTGCAAAACAATTTAATAGCTCAGCCATTGAATTTATTATGGATGTGAGGGCAAGTTGATATGCTAGATTCACCATCTATTAAATTGAAAAACTGCCAAGAGAACATTTATTGCTCATTCTCATGAAATTATTCGCAGTACATTTGGTGTGATTAAAATAAGCAATTATTTTATGGTTATGTTTGAAAGAAAATTTTTTTTCATTGTCCACAGCGACATATAATTAATTGAAAAATAAAAAAATTAAAAAGCTAAACTAGTGTTTTATTTTAAGAACAAAACACGCATTTTTTCAATTTTTCCACCCATTCTTTCCCTCATTAATGCACATCTCACATACATCTCTCCAAGCAAACAACTACAGCAGCAAGTTAAACTTTACAGGAGTATATCTCTTACAAGCAGATCCATCCGAGCTTCATCTTTCACTCTTGTTTCGATCTTCTGCTGTTCAAAGTTGTTTGTTAAAAGTTGTCAAGAAGAACTTTTTGACAAATCTTAATACGAAAGCTATTTTTTTCACTTATTTCGTAATCAAACCTCCCGATCCAAGATGATGGCCGCAGGCACAATGGAGACTATCAAGAAGAAAATGCAGACGATGAGGCTTGACAAGGAGAATTCAGTGCTGAAAGCCCAAGCTCTCGAGACCAAGCTTAACGAACAGAAGGCTTTGAATGAAGCGGTGAGTGAGGTTTTGAGACAAAATGTTGAAACGTATCTACTTTAAAATAATGCCTTTGCTTTTTTTAAATAAAATGAATTAACGTCAAAGATTTAAAAATATTCTGTTTGGAATGCGTTTCTAACTCCCATTCATGTTTCTTGCCGTAACAACTTTTGCTGACAAACTGAGCCTTTCAACCTTTAACTTATCTTTATAATTTGTTTCTCATTTGAAACACACAGAATATATTTCAAACTTTTTTTTCTAGGCAATAGAAAACTTTTTAAAAAGTAGCTAATATGTAATAATATAAAAATATATTATAAAATTGAAAATTTTCTCAAAGTTAATTTCATTGAAAGCTTCTCATTAAATCCAAAACCATTCATTCATCTATTCACAAAGATACCCCAATATTATACGAATCATACTAGATCAAACCCACATTTAAGCTCCCATCAACACCAACTCAACACTCACCCATCAACTCAACACTCACCCAGCAAGAAGATGAGATTCAAAACCAACAGAGGACCATCGCCCAGTTTGAAGGGGAGTTGGATGAAGCTCAGTCTCACCTCACTGAGGCCAACACCAAGCTTGAGACTACCGAGAAACAGCTCATCAACGTACGTTTAATGTTGTGTTAATGTATTTTCGTTGAGCTTGTGTTCTCTGGTGAAGGTATAAGGGAAATCGAAAAAATTTTTTATTGTTAGATATCAATTATTTCGATTTTATGATTTGAATATAATTTTTTTTTCTCAAAACTGATCGGTTTCTTATAGCATGAGAATTTAAAAATCGATATACCAATAGGATAAGCACTTCAAAACAGTGAACACATTAAAAAAATTCAATACCAACAGAATTTTCAAATAAAACTTTTCATTTTCACAAAATAAATGGAATATATAAAAAATAAGCATTCTTCTTCTAGACTAAAAACATCCAGACAACTTTTTCACCTAAATGTAAACTCCAACCATTAAGGCTGAAGGTGAAGTTGGTGGTTTGTCAAGAAGGATCAGTCTGTTGGAGGTGGACTATGAACAAACAGCTGTGAGGCTCACCACTGTAACTGAGAAGCTTGACGAGGCTGCTAAAGTCGCTGAAGAAGCTGAGAGGTGAGGACCGTTGAGTTTTGTTTCATTGTTTAAGTAAGTAATAGTATAAGTATTGTTTATAAAAAATTTGATTCATTGTTTTTTAAACTTCATTGTTTTTTGGTGAATTTTGAAAAATTTGAAGAACAAAGTTTTAAAACATTTTATAATTTATTTATTAATAGTTTTTCATAATGTGATGTTACTGATCAGAGCCCGTAAGGCCCTCGAAAGCCGTTCATTGGCTGATGACGAGCGTCTGACCTTCTTGGAAGACCAACTCAAGGAAGCCAAATATATTTCTGAAGACGCCGCCAGAAAATTCGATGAGGTTTAGATGGGTTTTATAATTTCATCTACAGAGGGTTAGATGAAGACTGAAATTTCAATTTGAAAATTATTAGTAGATATAACACATTTTAACTTATGTTGAAATCCAATATATTTCTCATAATATCCTATTAACAAGTGTTCCGAGCATCACTTATGATTCATTCAAATCTCCCCAAACCTCTCAGGCTTCCAGAAAGTTGGCCATCGCTGAAGTAGACCTGAACAAATCAGAGACAAGACTCGAGTCTGCTGAACAGTCAGTTCACACTAAATTTTTTATGCTTATAAAATTTTTTGCTGTATATAGTTTTAAAGATACTTTTAAAAAAGCTTTAATAAAGTAAGTTTTCCTTCTTATTTTTTAAATGTAAAAAAGGTATGTGATGAGATGAGTCTTCCTTACAAAAGCACTTTGATGGATCTTTAGTTTTTTTTAATAAAGCTTTTTAATTATACGTGAACAAGAGAATTTTTTCAAAAAGTTTATTTGAAAAAATTCCTTTTTTTTGGTTTTAAGCTTCAAAATAAGAAATTTTTGCAACTCTTACAACTATATGATTTTACACTAGCCACAATCAAACGAGTATATTTGAAACTAAATATGCTCCTTACAACTATAGTTTTGATAAGTTCAATTCAAGCATAACATCACTATATGACGTCCCCATTCAACTAATGGTTCAAATTATATTAATTATCAACTACAGAATATTAAATATATATTTATTTAGAATAAAATATTGTGTAGTTTGAACGAATTTAAAAAAACAAGAGTAAAATTTTACAAAACAAAAAATTAAGTTTTATACAACCAAATAATGCATGTAGCATTTTAGCACGTAAACTTACACTCTAAAAATCAGACTCTACATCCTAGTATAACTTCAAATATACTCATATGAAATTAAGTAAAAATGCTTTAAAACCCAACAAACATCTATTGAAACAATGCTACCAAACAAACACTAAAACCCCAATAGATAGATAACCATATCATGAAGCCTTCCCTCCCCCCTATTAAACCAAATAGTGGAAAACCACAGGCACTTCGCGATGTTGCAAAAAGCATTGAATAGCTTTAGGCTAGTTGAGGAACCAATCATAGAACTCTAAAAGAATTGTGAAAGTAGTGAAATAATCATTTTTAGATGTTTTATGAAAAAACCTAACATTTATCAACTAACAAAGTTTTTTGTACAATCCGTGAATAGTTAAACATTATGATACAAGAATATTTTCAAGAAAAAAAAACTAACCTTTTTAAAGCCTATGATTAGTCCAATTTAAAACAGCTTTTTGCTGCTTGGAACTTTCTTAGTGGAAAACCCAAGCTTTTCATGAACCTCCCAATGATGAAACTCAACAGAAAGATTGCTGTGTTGGAGGAGGAGTTGAAGGAGATTGGTAACAATATGAAAGCTCTGGAGATTGCTGAGCAAGAGGTTTGTATGACGCTTGTATGACGTTTGTATTACGTTTGTATGACGCTTGTATGACGTTTGTATTACGTTTGTTTATGCCTTTAATAGGATTGCTATCAGTTTGGTCTGGTTTTTTAATGGTTTATGCTAATTTTTTTTGCATATGATTTTTTAAAATTAAAAATTCATTATTTTAACCTTTTATTGAAGTTTCCATGTTCGAAAAACTTTCTTTATCGAAGATTTAATATAAAATGAATTGAGAAATATATAAAGAGCAACATAGCTGGTAGACAGCAATTAAATTAATGCAATTAGGAATACTAGTGTTAGGGGTATTATCAACAAACAAAGCAAGAAATGGAGATTTGCAAAAGTTCTACATACATTTATTTATTTGAATAACAAAGATATATTTTCAATACAAATTTTTCATGAAATATATAGCATATAATATATAATTTAGTTACAACATTAAGTAAATGGATATAGGTTCACTATCAATTATATAATAAGTTGTTTTTAGTTTTTTTTTGTATTAAAAAGGTGTTAATTTACATATAAATCTTTTTTGGCTTCAGCATGGCTAGTATATTTAAACAGCAACAACAACAACAACTTTTTAAAAATATTTCTTATTTTATTCTTGTTATTATAACAAGAGGGAAAAAAAATTATATAAAGAATGAAGAGTTTTTTCTTTATTCAAAGCATCGTTTTCAGCTTACAAACAAGTTTTTATGAACAGTTGTTTTATAACGTGAAAACTGCAGTGTTAAGTATTGGGAAGCTTTTCAATACGAAGTATAAAACTTTACGATGTTCACCTAATAAAAGTGTTTGTTTGAATCACTTTTTCCCATTGCTAATTTGTTTAATCTTAATATATTAATCTACCATTAAAAATAGTTTCACAAAATGTCAAAAGTTAAAATTGATATAACAAACTAATATATAATATAATTAAAACATAATAACATGTTTTATACTATCCCTCTAAACAAAGTGCATGAAAACATGTGATATAAAACACGTATTTTCCTTCGATCTCAAAATAATTACATGAACAATAAAAAAATAGCACGAAAAAAAAAAGAAACAATAAAAATAAAAATAATAATAAATAATAATAACAACTATAATAATAAATAATAACAATAATAAACAATGAACCCAGTGCATTCAAAGAGAAGATGGGTATGAAGAGACCATCAGAGATCTCTCTAACCGCCTCAAGGATGTGAGTTTGTCCATTCTTATTTTTATTTTATCTATTATCATTACAATTTAATTATTTTTTTACTATCTATCATTTTTATTATTTCCTTTATTATCATTATCATTTTTATTATTATTTTGATTATTCCTTCTATTATTAGTGTTATTCTATTTATTTTCTATTGTCAATCTTTTGTATTATTTTGTATATTTAAAATACTATGAATCAAACACTTTAAATCATGCATACATAGTATAATATAAATCAAGGGAAATCAATTAGAAACAATTACTAAAACACTCGGTTTTTGATCGGGATCGTTGAGAACGCATCAAACATTGAGGCAATAGTTGAAAACTGCAATGTTTCTTCATAAAATATTGAAGCAATCATAAAACTTCAATTGCCATTTGGCATGTATGAAATAAAATTTTTACTCCGTCTGTCTAAAAAATATTCAAGTGCATATGAATTTTGATTCAAAAACTAATAAATCAATGGAAGTCTTTTATTGAATTTTTAGGCAATATCTAAATAAAGCTGCGATATAAACTTTTTAAATATTCACAAAGCTTCTATAAAGGTTTCAAAAACCAATGAGCTTTAAAGTTTCAGTTAAAAATTACAGAATTAATCTGGTTCAAACTTTTTTCTCAAAACCTCAAAAAAATTAAATTAAAAAAGAATAAAACGCAGAATATTCAAATTGAAATATATGGACAACTTCAATGGTCACTCCCTTGTTGCTATAATAATAAATAAAAAACAATATAAATTTAAAAAAAATTTTATAAATTCTTCTTTATAATACATAGAAAATTCACTCTACAATGTTCGAGAAAAACTCAAATATTCTTTCATAACAACTACAAACCAATAAAAAATGACATAAATATATATTTCATAGTAATTAAGAACTAAAAAAAAGAACGATAAAAAACATGAAGCCCATATTTGTATCTATGAATCATGAGTAAGAAACAAGAACATTGAGGAAATAAAACAGCGAAGAATTAATGAATAGCAATGGAAAAAACCCAATGATCCTTTGAGAGGCATTTATGAGAAAACAATCATCACAACTAACTATTAATCATTGAATTGTCGTTCATAGAAGTTCTCCATTAAGATCTTGTGGTTTGCATTACTTTACTGTTTGTTGTTGGGTATAAAATTCTCTTTATGCATTTTTAATCAAATCGAATAAAAATCCCAATCCTTATTACACAAACCCGCACTTGAATATCAAACCTCTGCTATAAAGTAACCAGTGGTGTTAAACTCTGATATAACTTCAGATTTGAATCTCAGTATAAATCCTTTTTAATAATATGGTCTAGAAACTTCTTATTTGATACCACAATAATTAAGCCCGTTGGCGTATTACTTTGAAATCGACTGTCATACCTTGTCGGTTTATATATACTGTACAACGATGAAATTTTGGCATCGTGTTTTACATAAGCGTTAGACATGTTGAAGCATAAAACACGCTAAATATGTTTCTATTAGTATATAGTTCGATTCTATGCATATATAATTCATTATTTGTAGGATATATTAATTAATATTTGAACACAGGCTTCAATTATAAAACTCGTTTAGTTGTTTAAATTTATTTTTAGAACGTTTAAAAAAGTAGCATATTTTTAGTTATTTATTAATATCACTGAGTGCTTAAAACTACTTTTTCCAACTACGAACTCCCACAGTTTTTACAGCTGTAGATCTCCATAGATATCAATAATTAATATTTAACACCCCCTCAAAACAGGATAAATTGTTCAACCCTTATTTTTGAGCTTTTTGTCATTGAACTTCTAAACCTCATTGCATTTGTTGGTCTAATTGTTGTTGATTCAGACATTCATTACTTCCTTGTACATACTATAGTATTTATGGCTCTTTGATATCCAATATGTATTCATTGATAAGTAATAGAGGAGATTTATTGTGGGAAACATTGAAAAATAAATAGAAAAGATCTTAAGTTATTTCTTTCAGATGAGTATAATGTTTCATTACAGGAAACTGTTTGTGCGATGTTCGTATGGCGTGAAGTTTTATGGATGTGAATAATCGAATGCTTTTTATTAGAAACTCTGCTTAAATTGCTCTATCAAAACTGTTTTTTTTTATTTCATGTCCTCAATCCATTCCTGCAGTTTATAATATCGCCCGTGCCATCTTGATAACGTTCGATTATTTTGTTTTATCGTTTTTTCTGGCAACAGATTTCGATAGTTTTTGAGCTGCTTCAAAAAATAGATTGACTTTTTTTTGGGGAATATTTTGCAATTAATTTTAAAAATCTTTCAATACTTTTTTGATCAAAAATTATTTATTCATATAAAAATCATCTAGAAAATCTATGAGGTTTGGGCATCCAAAAACTTTGAAAGAACGGCTGAGGTGAGGGTTAAAAGGTGACTTATGACAAAAACGACATTTGACTTTTCAACCAGAGATATTGAGAAAACATTACTCATATATGATACCAAGCGAAAAAATAAAAAAAATATGATTTTATTCAAAAGAAAAATAATAATAAATAACTAAAACGCTTTATAAAATAAAACAGAATCCAAAAGGATGGGAAACTTTTTTTAGATAGTTCGCACATGGGACAAAACAGTTTATGCTCATGATGTATGAGCCTGGAAGAGAACTATGAGGAAATTGAATTTTTATATCTTATCGTTTCATATTTTTTATTGTTCTACAAATCAATTGTATTGAACAGATTTCTTGTTTTCATAAATTGTCATTTTGATTTATAAATTTACTCCAAGATTTTCCAAGTACTTTCTGCAAATTTGGCGAAAATGACTTCGATCGAGCAATTTTTGCTTTAAATAACTTGAAAATTTAAACAAATATTGTGTCGAGAAAGCAATCTGTTACAGCTGCTAGAACATTCGAAATTTTTCCACTTTTGTGAAATATCGAATGTTTGTTGAAACAGGATAAACAGATGAATCGAAATTGATGGAATGAAGAAAACAAAACTATGAAAAATATTTGATTGGAAAAAACTCTTCATTAGTATCTGAAAACACATTAAATACATTGTATTAAAAGTTAAATAACCGCTAAATTTAAACAAAAATAAGATTTAAAATATAAAAAATTTTTAAAAATAATAAAAAAAATAAAAATAATAACTGATACAAAAAATATAATACTAACAATCATAATAAAAACAAAAATGGTAAAATAATAATAATGATCACATAATAAAAACAACAATAATACTAACACCAGCAATAATAAAATGACCACATGACAACAATACAGGCTGAGAACAGGGCAGCCGACGCTGAGAGAAACGTATCGAAACTGCAGAAGGAGATTGACAGATTAGAAGGTAACTATTTTTTATTCTTTCTAAGACATACTATTATAGTCATTAAGAAGCTTATATATTATAGTTGTGTCTAACGACTGTGTTATCATAAAGTTAAAAGACTGAGAAATATTAAGGTGTGTGTGTGTGTAGCTTGGCTGTTTTAAATGCTGTCTTTTATGTATGTGCATTGTTATAGGCGTATGTCAACTCACTAAAGTGTTTTCATGTTGAATGTGTTTATGTTAGACTTGAAGAATCATAATTTTTGAGTAATGGAAGTTAAAGAGAAATTTTTTTTCGAGTGCCTACAATTTTCAAATACAATATTTTCTAGCAAGTTTTATCAGAAAACTTTTAATTATTTTGATATACATATATATGTATATATATCTTTGCACATTTACAGTTTTTGGGTCGAATTTTATTTCTTTTGATTTAATTTAATTTGTACCCATTCAAAATATTGAAAATATCATGAGTTTTACGACAAAAAAATTATAAATTTTAAATTAATAATTTATTTAGTATTTTAAATAATTAAATGGGGGTTTTAATTATTCAATAGCGCACGGAGTCTCAATTTAATGGGGCCCGTGGTGTTTTAATTGGTAAACATCATTAGGATGATAAGCTGATTTGTCTAATTTCATAAACTTTAAAAGCTTTTCTTTATATAGGATTTTTAATTGAAAATTTTGAAATTGATTAATTTTTCTTGGCATTTTTGATCTTTTCAAAATGATAAAATTTTCTAAAATTTTTACTTTCATGCAAACTCCATTGTGAAAATCATTTTTGTAAATTCCCTACGAAAAATTGACTTTAAATGAATTTGTAATACAAAAAATTGCAGATGAGTTGTTGCAAGAGAAGGAGAACTACAGGAAGATCAGTGAAATTTTGGACGGCACCTTTTCAGAACTGGCAACTTTCTAAGTGCCCAGTCTCTCTTGATATTCGCTACATGGGTTCACATGGGATATTTGTACTTATATATTCAATCATAATGCCTCAGATTTGTATGAGTTGAAATTTTAAATGAGTTTTTAAAGCATGGAACAAAGAGAAAAATTTAAAAGAGGGTTCTTTAAATGGTAATTGACTTAAAATAGAGATTTTGAATTCGTTGTCGCTATATTTTGGATAAAGTTGCAGATATATTTTTTAAATTGTAAAAAAGTTTGAGTTTCAATCGTTTTATTCAGCAAACAAATCTTTGATGTTATCCTGAATAAAATCAAAATTGAAAATCTAGGAATATTTTCGTTTGTGAAAAATTCACGTTTGGCAAGATTTCGAAAATATTCAGTTCAAATCAACTTAAAGCTAGTCTTACGATCAAGTTCAAAACAATCAAATGCGTATACACAAGTCAGTTTTCAAAAAACCACAAGAAACAATGCTGAATTATTTAAAAATATATAATGGAAAATTTCAAATGACTCAGGAAACTTTGAAACAGCTCTAAGCTTTGGCTTGTTGATGGTAGGTTTTGACGAGTGTTAAATGTTGGAAAAGCAGTTTATATTTGACAGAGTGTTATGAGTGAGATGAGACGACTGTGAAACGTAGAATATACTTTTTGTTGTTTTGTTATTATCATTTTTGGTCGATATGTCCCCGCTGTTAATGCTGCAAGAGAACTCATTGTCATTCTTGTTGTGTTTGTTGAAGCTGGTAGAGTAAGTATTTTTATCGATAACTTTTTCATTATTATCGCCATCAGTATAGATGAGACTACTAAACCTTTGTGATACTGGTGGTGGTGGGTTGTTGGGGATTGTGTTATGGAAACTGTGATGGTGGTGTGGTAAGTTTTTGAGGGCATTTTTGTTTTGAAGGTTGCATTGAAAGTCAAACCTCCGAGATACTCTGCTTTCGAATTGATTATCTTCTAATTTGTTTTCTAGACTGTTATCCAAATGATGACAACAGTAAGAAAATTTGTTCTCTACTAGTTTGTCATAAACTTCCACGTTGTCGAGTGAGTGACGGACGGATGGACACATCCCTAATTCCATATCTCCTATTATTGCATCGCTCTTTTTCAGCAGTGTCTCATTGTTGCTGGGAGGAGAAAGACGTAAAGTGTTTGCTGCTGATTTTTTCGTTTTCCTCTTTTCCCTGAGTACAAGTATTAGAGAAATTTAAGACGTGAAATATGCAAATATTGTTATTTTTTTATTTCCGTTGAAATAAATGATGAAAAGAACTATGATAAATTAAATGTTTTGGAAGGCCGCTCCAAGCAGGAACATAAAGGTAACAAAGAAACGTCATTAAAGGACTTTTGTATGGACAGTGTGCTCTGAGAATTAAGAAAACGTGGATCAACGGTCTCTTTTCATTTGCATATCTTTTCACGTGTTACATGCTTATCTTAACTTCCAAAAGAAAATTGCTAATTGAAATTTTCAGTTGTTATCTAATTTGGGAGCTCATTAGAAAAAAACAACGTTAACTAAAAAAAACTATTTTTTTGGCAAATTTTTCGAAATTTCAGTTTAAAACTTAAATTTTCTATGCCCGTTGTAGAAGGCGTGACAAAAAAGGAGTTAAAAAAGAATTTTAAAAAGAATTATAAAAAATTATTTCAAAAATATTTAAAAGTTAATGGCAATTGAAATAGTCAGTTATCTTGCTTCAACTTTAATCAAAGATTTTAACGTGACCTCGATTTTGAATAAAATATTGGCTGAATAAATATGGTATTTTTGTAGCAACTAATTTAAATCAAAAAAGATTAGCAAAACTTCGGGACTTGGTTGTTTTTAAAGCGATGTTTGACAAGACTTACAATTTTGTAGCAAATTTAGAAGTTAGATTTTTAAAATACTTTTTTTGATATTTAAATAAATTAGAGGCCTAAAAAAGTTCAAAACAAGAATTGAATTCATAAAATTAAATTGCTATTTAAGTTGTTCACACAAAAAGTTCATAAATATAAATAAAAAAAAAAATCTTCTCTTAATTTATTCATAGTTCCACTTTTTAAAAATTGCTTAAGATTTCTCTAGCGTAAACTACAATCGTTAGGTTTTACCAAATGAATACTAATAAAAGATTGCCAAGCAAATTGGAGGCATCGTTTCGAATAGCAATTGCTTCAATACCTGCCTCCGAGTCAACAAAAGCGTGTAAGCTCTTTCTGAAGTAGGCGTTGAACCTTTCAATTCATCATTTAATTGTATCGAAAGTTAAACCCAGGCTTTACTTTCGTCAATTCAACCCCACTGGAAGCCATACAACTGAGTAGGTCGGTGCAAAGAAAGCTCGTGCGTGAACCATTTGTGTTTGCTGATCGAATTTTTGAGTATTTGGTATTTATTTGAGGTGGGTATGAACGATATTTATTATTAATACTAAACAGACTAGTACGAAAAAAACGCAAACCTAGCAATTATAAACTGAGCAACTTCAAGCTTTTCGTGATTTGAACTTCAATTATCAAGTAAAGTGTTTGTTTTATAATGGTTTTTTTGAATAATTGAAAATAACTATGATAAAATTTCAACAATTTATATGATAGAAATTGTTGTGCAATAGAATCTCTACAAAACTTCACTAATTCGGGAAGCAATATTTGTATTCACATTGCTGCAGCTATCAATCTTGATGAGTCTTTCTTTGGAACAACTTTTATTTAAAACAATTTTCAAATTGGAAGCGGTTTCCATGAACATTATTTTAATTTTTGAACATGGTTTTGAAATCGTTTTTCAAAAAGATCTGTTTAGACTTACATATGAATATAACTATTTAAAAAAATTGCAAACATTTGTCTTTGGACAAAAATTTGATGTTTTGGAGTTTTTGTTTATTTTTAAATTTAGTTTCCATAAATAAAATAATGTTGTTATAAAAAATATCTAAAACTTAATAAAGAAAAATAATGCTAGCCGTTTATAAATTAGCATATCGTAATAAAACGATAAAATAAGAATAAAAACATTAAAAAATAAAGTAATAATAAACAAAAATGGGAAATATAACAAAAATGAAGAAAAACGAAAAAAATCTCACAAAAAAAGAGCCTATCCTGATGAAGGTATGTTAAAAAAAACATAAAATTTTGAAATTATAAAAAATAATACACAAAACAAAGTAGTAATGAAAAAAAAAATATCTTTGAAATTACCATAGTTATATGAACACAAAACATATTGACAAAAAATTAAAAAATTATACTATAAAGAGATTCTCAAAAAATTAAAATAAAAACAAAACTCAACAAAACCTAACAAAAAAGCAACAACCCTTATACAGCAGCTCCTCTCTCTCCACAACAGTCCAAACACAAAATTCAACCCAACACAACAACAACAACCTTACAATCCAATCCGATTCAACGTAACAAGAAAAACAACTACACAATCCAACAACACAACCTATATAACATCTCAACTCAACAACACAAAAATCCAACAAACACAATCTTCTCCAACAGCCCAAAAACCCACTTCAATGGCCCAAAAACTCAAAAACAAAAAAACTCAACAAAAACAAAAAATAAAACAACAACTCAACTCAACAACAACAAAACTCAACAAAAACTAACTCGAACAAACAAAAATAAAACAAAATCTCAACTTAACAACAACAAAACTCAACAAAATTCAACAGCTTCTCACCACTGATGGTAGCAGCACATTAGGACGATCATGCAGACAGCACAAGAAACCACAGTCATCATGGCACCCAGAGTCACTCCTGGCATTTTCAATGGTGCAAAATTATTAATATGCAGCAACACAATGCCGCAGATGTACGAGCTTATAATACTATTGTATTTTAATAATGCGAGTCCGTTGTGAGTGTGTTTTTTGGGGTTTGTTTTATTCAAAATCGTCAATATTTCTGTTGTTCTTCAAGTTTAATTTCATATCTATTTGTCTCATTAACATTTTGTGCATCTGAATCCATTATTGCCAAGCAATTTAATGACTTGCACGAAACTCCTTGCGGGAGAAATCTTAATTAAAATTGAATTTAATTCTTAATCAACCACTTTGTGATTTGAATTTTTATTCTGTTTGTGATAGCATGCTATCATACAAGGTATAAGAAAGACCATCGTGGTTCAATATTGACGTTTCTTATTGGTTATATGGGAGAGCTGCACTCATTTGATTGAGAAGGTTCAATGCAAATTTAGTGGAAATAGTACATAATTGTAACCATAGAAAAGGTGACCACGTATTTGTTTTATGGTGGAGGCTCAAAAAGATTTGATAGGTGTTGTTATTAATAAAGTTTTAATAAAAGTAAAAATTTTAAAAATTGTATTAAAGTGTAATATTGATGAATATATTGTAACTAACGAAATGTATGAAGAATGCAATACTAAAACAACCAAAAGTTACTATGATGACATGAGATGAAGATGAAGATAGATAAAAGAAATTAAAAGAAGGGTTGGTGCTTGAATGTGTAGCAGAGTGAAGAATAATTATGGGGGAAAACTCTGAAAAATAGTTTAAGTAAAATGTATGAATAGAAAACATATGATAAATTTAAAAGACAAAGCTATTTTGCTAGAAATGAGTTCTGTGAATTTAGGGTACTTTTTACACGCGTTTCATAAAAGATATATTTCGAATGAAGTTGGATTGATGATGTTGAAAATTTGGTAATATAAACAGATATAAAGAGCTTAGAATAATCTTTTAATTTGAAGAAACCTTCAATCAAACGCATCCTTGAAACTTTTTGAGAAGGTTTTGAAAAAAGGTTTCAAAAAATTATCTCGAGGTCTAATGATGAAAAATTGCTAGTTAAATCTCAAGGAATCTCATGCCTGTAGCATCTCATTTGAAAAATTTTTATACAAGCATCTTCTATTGATTTGCAGTAATACCTGATTTTTAAGAAATTTAAAAGTATTTTTTTCAAATAGCAAAGCACCCTATGAATAATAGGAGCACTTCTTGAATAAATATTTACATAAATGCTCAAGAAGTGTTTGGTCCTTGTTTTTTTCCTAAATTCAATAAATGTTATTTTTAGTCAAATATATATATATATATATATATATTGCATGAACAATTTTTAATAAAAAACTGTTGATTTTGAAGTTCTCAGCCATACAAATATTTATGTATTCATAACAAGGACATTACTAAGGGAATCGAGTGCAATTATTCAGAAAAGAATTACCCACTTGTTAAATATAAGAGATTAATTTTGGATACAAATATGTGAACCTTTGCATAAAGATTTGCTAAAAACACATAAATAAGTTCTGTTATTAAAATAATATTGCATTTGCTTTTTCGTTTAATGATTCAAAACAGGACTGCAAAATCTCGACGTCGATTCTACAAAAGCTTAACGTTTGTGATTTGATTCCTTTCATAGGGGTTAAATAATTAGATAAATCATTTTTTATTTTTACTATCAGATGCGTATTGTAATCTTCTCATAAATATGGGGATCTTTTGACGAAATATCGTAAAATATTATCTAATTAAATTTTTTATAGGAAAATTTGATACCAAAGTTATTGAAGTTTTGAAACTTTCTGAGAAGTTTTGATGAAGCTGTATGGATCTTTTGAATTTGGACTGATTAAATTTTTCGTTTAATTATTGAATGTGTTTTGATTAAAAATGTCATTGCGGTATTTTTATTGTCCAGGAACTATGTAATTATCAATTAAGAATTAATTTACAGAATCATCTTTGAAATTTTTACGATGTTTTTTATATTTTTATTCAACATTTAATTAACCGATGAGTTTTAGTTGGTTTTTATGCTGTCATTAAACGCTCAAACCCCCAAATAATCCTTCCATTTGCTTATATAAAGATTTTTGTGCAATTAATGACTACTACTGATTCTGACTTCTTTTTGTTGGTTTGTGGCTCACAATGTATTTTTTAAATTTCGTGTATTCAATTCTCTTCTGCAGCTTAAATCAAAGGCAATCTTGATGAATCTAACGTTACCTCTATTGAGCCTGGCTTGAAAAAATAAAAATTTTTCTTTTTTTTTCACATAAAACCTTTTGCAATAAGAGAATTCTCGACCCGAAGATAACAAAACAGTCTTAACCTTTGCGAAACTCTATGCAGTTTGGTACATTTTTCGATTCTGATTTAATGCTTTTCTACAAAAACTTTCATGCTTTCAATCGATTACAAGCTGATAAAGCATTTTCAAATCTTTTTCTTGCACATTATTTTCAATTGAATGATTTTTTCTATTGTTTTGACGAGGCTTGAGTAGTCAGCAATGAAAATTATTGTCAAACTTTGAGTTTTTTTAAAGAATACATTATTTTTCTTCATTCAGAACTTTTATTCGAAAATCCTATTTTTGAAAAAAAAGATCTTCAGTGTAACCAAAGCTTGTATGAACTAGTTTGATAAATCTTTTTAATTTCAAAAACTAAAGTATAAACTTCATACCGACGTTTTTCAAAACAAAAATTTAAAAAGATAAATTTATTTTTTTAAAGCAGAGATAGCTATATATCTTCCCAACATTAATATTTCCAAAATCAAACTGAAAGCAAAAACAAAAAAAAGTTAAAAAGTTCCAATTAAAAAATATCTGTTCTAATCAGTAATTATCGTGTCTTCAAACTTGTTCCAAGAGCGCAATAACGACGATTTCTCGTATATTTTTCAATCAATATTTCTTCGTAAATGAAAATATTTTGCAATTATAGAAATAATTCTAACCTATAAGCGTAGGTAAAGAAAGTTTTGGAGGCTTAGAAGTTAATAATTTTCTCTCATTTCCCTCTTTTCTTTGCTTCTTTGAAAGGTTTCCTGACAGCCTATTTGTTTCTATTTCTGAAAAATGATCAAAGTTTCTAAATTTTTCAATACAATTTTGGCATGTTTATATAGGTGTAAAATTGAATAGCTGAAACAATATATTTTTCTTTGATATCGATAAATCTATAGATTCTTTAAAAGAAAAAAGTTGAAGTAAGCACAATAATTACTCAGTTTAATCAAAGCCATCAATAAAAAGCAAAAAAAGAGTAAAAAAAATTATTTGCAAAAATTTCCCTAATACCAAATTACTCACAATAAACAACACTTGAGCGTTTTTCAAATCTCTCAGCTCTCTCTCTTAATATTTTCCTAATACCGCTAACAATAATTTTTTAAAATCCTATGTAGCTTTGATTTATTTTATTTTTTATTTTTTTATATATTTTATATAATTTTTTAATTAATCTGTGTTTTTTCTTCTTCACTAGATACTTTGCGCACTTGTCGTCCAATGAACACTATAAATTACGGACTTTCAGTTATACAATCATCACATTAATCATGGCCTCCATTTATCATCTATTTTTATTCATACATTCTTGAAACTTTTAATTCTGAAATAAATTATATAATTTTATTAGTAACTTCCTTTAGTTAAACCTCACTGGAACTATTGTTAAAATTGTTAGGATTTGCTGAAATCTCCCTTTTGAATCATTATAAATTAAAATCAAGATAGCTTCAAGCCATGGAAAAAAGTATATTTGAAAATTAAAAATATAAGCAGAAGAATTGAAAGAATATATGAATATTTTATTTTAGATACAAATTCACTTGGAACTGTACTTTAAATCACATTAAATTTTATGTTGGTTTGTATGAAGCACTCACCAGAGAAAGAAGGGAGTAGGGGCGGTGATGGACACTCGGGAAACTTTCCTAGCCATCTTTTATAAAATCATTTCAAAAATTAGCTTTGTCTTGAAAATTGATTTGAAATTACCTTTGAACTCTATAACTTTCAGCTTGAAATTGATTTTTTAAATGGTTTTTTTCTTTCTTGTGGTTAAAGTCATCAAAGTTATTTTGAGCCATTAAAAAATTATGGTCTCTTAAGTTCAATTTTTATACACTAAAAGAACATTGTTGCACTGAAATATGCATGAAGGCATAAAACGTTGGAGAACATTAATTGTTTCAATCACAAATTTTGATCTTTTACACCACACCTGTCACAATTCTCGCTTTTTTAGTTTAAGGTGTTGGTTCAGTTTTAGTGGACGCAAACTATATTTTGAAAAAAATATTAACACAGTCATGTTTATCAATAAAAAGACTAAAAAAATTGACGTTTCAAAAAAACTTGTGAAAAAAATGACATAGAAATATAAAAAAGAACTTTCGCAAAAAATGCATTAAATAATTCTTAAAAATATTTTCTAAAAATTGTCAAATTCAAGTAGACATTGATTTGAAGATCAAACCAGCACTAACAACAGCCACCAACCTGTCGTAATCACACTTCATAATGGTAAAACTGCTCTCCTCGTGAACACAAGAGACATTGGCGGTGAGTGAGGATGGCGTAAGGGTGTAGAAGGCCGTGTATTGGGGGAGAAGATTTAAAGGGGAACAGCTTGGGATTATTGAGAATGCTGAGAGGATTGTGTTGTTAGTGTTATGAAAGTGGTTTTTATTGATATTTTGTGTTATAAAGTTGTTTCAAAGACATTATTTTTTTTTATTGTATGCAATATCACGTATAAAAATCTGATTTAATCATTTTATTCAGTGTATACATCTTTTTAACTCTAGCTCGATATGGAATATTTTTTATTAAACAGAGCAATTTATAAAATAATTGTTTTGAAATCTTTATAAATTGAAAACTTCTAGCTTAATTGGAACATAACAACTTTTAAATTCTCAAAAAGTTTAATTAAATTTTCAAGCATTCAAACATGAAAAATTCAAAGACAATCAATAAGGGTGGAGAGAAAAATGGAATATGCTTAAAAGGAGCGGAGTTATTGTTTGGAAGTCTGCATTGAAACACAGATTACATCGAAAGCTTTCATTAAGAAATGCTTTTTAACTGCTTCTACTGGTGCATTTCTGAAAGCCTTTAAACCCGTAATTAGACATAAAATCACTGTTTTTATTACGCTTGTATCCTAGTTTGCTATCATTTCATTCATTGCTATGAACATTTTTGTTTTGAAAGATTTTTTCTTTAGTTTTCTCATGCATTTGATAATCAGAACAATTGCATGTTAGAGATTTTTGAGGAATTAATTGCTTGTTTTTGAATTTATTCAAAGAAATGTTTTAAATTTTTTCACACGAGGGGAACAAAAAAAAACTGATTTGATTACAAGTAAAAATCCTAGTCATGAACTGCTGTTGATTTGCAATTGCAAATAACTCCAGACTTTTAGTTAATTATTTCTTATTAATTTTTCACTTTTTTGAAAAAATTTTTTGATTAAAAAAATAAATACAATCTTTCATGTTATCTTCAATGTTAAAAAACGTTTTAAATTCATTTCAGTAAAGAAATTTGCGATAAACATAAATTATCTTAACAATATATCAGTTGGGTGTTTTAATACGTATTTTTGCTTGAGACTCTTGTATCGACAGATGTGGCATTTCCATTATCTTGTTCATATTGAGCCATTTCTTGCAGACAACCACACGAGATCACAAAACCGTGATTCAGTTTGTTGTTCAAATTCACGCAACCTTCAAACAATACGAACAATACGCGTTTGTGAAGAATTTTTTAGAACTATGTTTCATAACTTGTGCTTAGGGGTGCAAAACACTCATAATTAAGTATTACGGTGCTTGGTTTGAATAATTTAAATAAAAGATAAAAATGTGACTTTAGTGTCATAAGCTACAGAAGTTTCTAGCCACCGAAGCTATTATATAAAAAACTACTGTAAAGATTTCAATACTCATCAAAAACTACCTAAATTTTGAACACGAAACAAAATAATCAGAAAAACCATGAAAACTGGCATTTAAACTTATTTTTCCAAACATCAGTGGCTCAATAGGGCTTCCTCAGCAGTGCATCCGATGATTAATGGCGATGTATGTGTCTGATAACCACTATTTTAAGGCCTATACAATTGTAAATAAAATCTCTGTCAAATCCGAAAGATTTTTATTCATAATTATGAATGATTGGATGTGCTTGTTCCATTATAAACTTGCATCTCAAACACTGCTCAATGTCTGCTACCTCGCTAGAAAACCTTGATATATATGCATAAATTTAAACTATAGAACGCTATTTAGAATTCATTTTTTAGCTGTTTTTTGTTGTGTTTCTACACGCGTTTGTGGTTTCAACTTTAAAATGAGTGTTAGAAGACGTAACTTTGTAAAGAACTCTAATTCAAAAAATTTTAGTTTAAATGACGATTTGAATCTAACACTTCTATTAATTAAATAATAACACAAAGCTTTTTAAGTTCGTATACATGATAATAAAAGTTCAACTTAGGAAAAGCTATTTTTATTTTTACAGTTTATATTCAAAGTTTTTATTCAAATCGTTTTATAATAGGCTAATTTAGTTTTTCATTTAGTTTCATTAATAATCGTGTAATCTGAAATCAAGACATCATATATGTGCAGATGTTCTTGCTTCATTATGAAGTGTATCAAGTCAGGAATAATTTGTAATTAAAAGCATGATAATGTATATTCACAGGACCATTTCAAAAACACATGATCGTCATATAATTTTTTTTTATATGAGTATCATTCAACAATATATATCATACAATCTATATTTTTATGTAGAATACATATAATTCCGTCACAATGCACATATATAATTTAAAAGCTCCGAATATGAGTGAAAACTTAAAAACTCATCGTTTCTTATCACTTGGGGACTCCCCTTTCTGTTATACATCACAGCTGCGTCAAAAGAGTGTTTGGTATGTAGATTACAATAGACTTTTTGTTGAAAGCAATATGTTTTAGGAATGAAATTATAAGTTAACATTATAGTCATAGTTATATGGCTTACGAAAATTTTTTTAATAAACTCAAAATTCAATATTTTATAGTATTGTCTATAAATCCAAAAAAACTGTTATTTTTTAAACTTTGTGTCCGAGTTATAAAAAAATTTCAAATTAAATAGCTCTTGGATTGTTTAATAATTTTGCATAATATAATTTATTATTATTATTATAATCATCACATTCACCAACATCACCACCATCATCATCCTCATCTTCATCATCCCCATCATCATTATCGGTTCGTGTAAAATTGGTTTAAGGTTTCATCATTAATATTTAAATAATTCTTGGAAAGCTATTTCCATCTTTATATGAAAGGGAAAAGCTATAAAGAATTAAAAAGACAATCAAGAAAAACTAATGGCTACAAATTGTGTAAAAACGGGCAGAGTTTTGATAAAAACTAATATATTAAGTTAAAAACATCATATAACATGTATTAAACCCCTCAATGCCTTTTAAACCGCTAGTTTGCTGAAAAAATAGAAAAAAATACTGCAAATGCGTTTCGCAAAGACTTTTTGGTGATTTTGGCGCTGTATGTCTTATATATTCAGTAATAAACCTTCTCTCCAGCATCTACAAAGCTTCTAAAGCCCATTCGGAAAAGTCACACGAATAAAAAATGAAGTTAACTTGGTTAACTATTTGAGCTGTTTTCTTGTTTTCATTAAGTTTTTGACTTTTTATCTGTTGAAAATGATTCCAAAAACTGTTTTTTTAATGAATTTGATCAATGCTTGACTTACTATATTGACACTATTTTTAAGTCTCTGTTTCATAATTAATTTGGAACAGCGTTTTGTTTTACATAGAACATCCGACTCAAAATCAAACTCAAAAGAGAAGCACTAGAAAAGGTATAACACACAACCTACCACGTAAGCTGGTGGGTACAAAAGGGGTTTTGCATGAAAGGTGCAAGTGGGAGAAACAAGAAGAGCGTCCCATGGAGGTAAGGAAAGCCACAAGCGTGGTCTCTAGCTCTATGATGACCATTTTAAATCCATGGTAGAAACAGTGTTACTCTGAAGAGGAGAGAAATTGAGCCTACGAAAGTTCATTATATAATATTGTATTTTACTTTTTCATAATTCTTGTTGGTTTTGTTTTTTTATCATTATTTCATAAATTTTTTCTTTATCAGGGTTACTTTCAATGTTTGTATCATGAAAACACATTAAATTTTATTTATATAATATATATTTTGCATCCTTTTTTTCTCTATCTTGCATTAATTTGAAGATTTTTTCAATTGTTTTCCAAATCCTTTTATAGATGTATTTTTAAAAATTTAGGTTTTTTAGTTAATTTCACAAGCAATTTATATATTATTACTTTAACATAAATCCACTATAAAAATTGAATAATATATTCATAAAAACCCTCATCGCTCCAGTTACATACTAACATACACAGGACTTTATACCAGTATATAACAGAATAAGCTTTCAAAAATGCATTTACATTGTGCTTGACCACAAGTTTTATGCTTTTTAGTATCAGTCACAAACGTTGAGTTTTTAATTAAGATATATATCGTATAGCTTATTAGCTTGGTTTAGTATGGAGACACCCAGTCTTTGACCACTATTGTGTTGTTTTGTATTAGTTCATGTGTTGATTGTATAATGGTTTATGAGTAAAAAGGGGAATGCCATTATGGAAACAGTGTTAAAGTCATGAGATGTGAGAGTACATCATTGTTTTCTAAATTAAGAGCTATTTACTCGTCTTCAAGGGGTTTTCCTTGGTGCCTTTGACTGAAAGAAAGTAGATGTTTTTTCAATAAAAAATTCAACCGTCAGAGAAGTTTGTGGAAAGCAATAGTTTTGGTTTTTTTTAAATAGCAAGCTAAATTATGTTGTGACACAATTTTATAAAGGCATCTTTTGCGCATTATTATAATGTCATCAGGTAATGTTCCTCTTATTAATCATAAACTGTTTTAACTGTGTTTAATTCATTTTCATTATATGTGCTATTCATTAAATAAATGTTTTGAATCATTGTTAACTATGATAAATCTTTTTCTTTCTTTTTAATTCAAAATAAATTATACTGCAGTACGTGTCCCAATAACTGAGATGAGCAGTTAGTTGTCAGCCATTATTTTTCATCCAATAAAAAACTAATGCTTTTTTCATGAATAATTCACCGATGTTATTCAATATATATTCCATAAAAATATAAACTCAAAAGATCACCTAGTTTGAAAATAATCGAAACTTAAGATATGCTATTTGCATATTCAAGAACTTTGTCTCACCGTTGTCAACTGTCGAAACATAACCTCAATCATGAAATGCATGGGTCGTTATAATACAGCATCCCTGAGTGGCACTTGTTTTTTGAATGCAGTTACTCAATGTATTCGCAATAAACTGGCATTTTAAAAAGATTTTGAGACACTTTTAAAACCAATGTGTTATGAAAAGTTTTGAATGACACAATGCATTAAAAATGTGCTTATAAATTAGTGTTATAGAAGCCTCAATTGCTTGAATTTATCCCGAATAAAACAAGATGTGTTCGCTCTAGCATCCGACCATTAATTTCCATTCATTTGGCTGTCTTTCGTGCAAGTCTTTTGTTATTTCTGGTTTTGAGGCTAATTATTTCGAATCGGTTTTGTTTTTAGAGATGTCTTGTGGGCTTTTCAAAATATTTTTTTCTGTTTCAACTTCAAATTTAAAAAATTCAAATCATGGAGGGTTCTTTTATAAAAATCATTTTGAAGCTCTGATTTTAAGAAAAAAGCCAAAAAATTTATTTTTGTTATAAATCTACTTTAAATTAAATCCATTAAATTTCAGTTCATTTGGTTAAACTCAGTTTCCTTATGGTGATATTTTTCTTATTCTTCTAGCGTAACAAATAACGTAGTGATTTTTCAAGTTAATGTTAACAACAAATTATCAATCCCCAACTTAATAGCTTCGTATACGTTAATTACCCACCTCTTACCATATGATTTGGGCTTGTGACCCACTTGAAGTTTGAGAGTAGGGTAGGCTGGTTGTGTCCCAACTTCATTAAACATAAGCTTTACCGGATAAAAATACTTGAAAACCTCACAATGTTAACGAAAAATGCGTACTTTTCAATAAAAACAGGCATTGTTCAATAATTTTTGAACATTGAACATAAAAGAATGGAAATTTTTCATTTTTTTACAGTAGTCTCATTCTAAATTTTTCTTTTTTGAACTTATTCATATATTTCAGTTGAAGAATAAAAACCTATTATACCAATAATATCAGTCAGAAGTGACCTATAGGTGAGTGTATTAAATGAGCGAACAAATCTTATAATTATGACAGGACATAGGCAATTCTAATAGCGATTGGAAAGGTTTATTTAGAATTACCAACTTTAATTTCAAAAAATTTAACTTGGTTTGATTTAAATATAGGTTTTGTAGAATAGCTTCAAAAGTTAGACAAAATTTATCATATTATTTCGAGTTAAATTTTATTTATATTGTAAATAATTAATAAATTATTTTGAAAAAACGTATTTTAATTTTATGACTGTTTCATTTAAAGTCCTGTTTAATAGTATTAGAAATATCTAAGAATGTGGATTCTTTTGAAAACACAACGATACCATAAACAAAATTTTCAATTATTGAACTATCTGCGTCAAGTTAAATGATTTTTAAACTATGGTTTTCAATAAAAAACTGGAAGATGAGTGTATCGATGTTCAATAAGCTACGATCAAAATCATGAAGTTTCTCGCAATAAAAAACAAATTTCGGAGAAAAAATTTTTTCGTATCGTTTTCTCTAATAATAAGCCAATAGGTCAGAAGCTTTGAGACGAATAAATAATTAAAATCATCTTTATTTGGTGGGTTTTATTGTTTTTTAAAAAAATCTATTATAAAACTCAAATTTCACATTTTAAAGACATTTATTTCAAAATTTGATAAAAAATTCAAAACGTTGAAGCTCGAATCGCTAATGGTTAAATGGGAAAACACATTTTTCTAACTACGTTTAAAATTTTCAAAAAAACCCATTTAAAGGCAAGTTTAAATTGTAAGTTAGAAAATCTCTCAGAAAATTTAAAACTAATAAAAAATTAACGTCTTGAAAAGCATCAAAGTTATATTTATTGCTTTGAGTAGAAAAGGACATAAATTACCATTTGCTTGAACTAATAGCTGTTGATCGCCTTTTAATAGTGTCTAATGCTCTGTTGCTTTTTTGGGTGTTGAAAACTTGTATTTATAAGAACTCAATGGAATGAATTCTTGATGAACGAGGTTTTTCGGTGTTATTTTAGATTTTTTACACGAAAATAAAAATTAATTCATTGCAAGGTACAATGAAAATGTACGTTTCCATAAACATGTTGTGAAATTGTGTAGAGTATTTTTGAAGTGTTCGAATCACAAGTGCAGCTAATGTGGCATGTAAATGCATGCTAATAACGAGGTTCAGTTAAAGGTATCATCACTTTCAATAGTGGTACTTTATTTGTAACCTAGAACTATTTGATTTTTTTCCCAAAAAACTTTTAAATGAGTGTCTTTTAAAGATGTAAATCATTAAAATGTTCAAAAGATGATTCTTGTTTTTAAAAGATGATGCTATAATTACGCCTAACTTTAAATTGGGACGTTGTTTTTGCCTATCTTTTCTCAATAACACCTTTTATTTTTTTATATTATATTATTTGACTCAGTGTGCTAAAAAATTTTGACACTAATACATAAATATGGTTAAAAGAATGTGGAGATAGTCTTACTAAATGTCCACATCACCACGTCACTAACGTTCAATGCTGAAGAGAAAGCCACGATGTGGTAAGGAGTTTCTTGACGTTATGAATGAAAACACAATAGGAGCCTGTAGCACCCAGTCTTGCCTTCCCATTACACCACACTCCTGAAACACCTTCTCAAGGTATGTAGATGAGGGAGAGGGAGGCGTGAAGTGGGAAGGAGATAGATGTCTTCCATGGGATGAAATTCTGAGATAGTTCTGTTGAAAATAATTTTATCAAATTTTTTTAATCTTCAAAATAAAAAAGTTATCTTCAGAATTAATTTAATTTTTCAATTTCAACTTATTAGATTCTCACATCGCATTTTCCATTTCTTTTCACATCTAGTTCGAAGTCGTAGAGTGTTACTTTAAAATAAGGATTTTTTTTGGTTCTTTCGATTGTAAAGGTACAGTTTTTATTGAGAGTATATTTGCGCGGGTAAAGAGGGCTGGATAGATATATGTCTCGACGTTCTTTGTGTAAATTCTGCAGCTTTTTTTGGAATGTTTCTGAAAACTTTGTGTAATTTTGTGATTGGCGGAAGTGAATGGATGTGTTGGTTAATGTTGGAAATGAAGAAAAAGATGTGGGATTCATTGTTGAATCGAGGCCTCGTGAAGAACATATTTTGGTGATTTGGTGGTCTGAAATTATTTAAAGCCATTCATAAAACGTTATATAATCAAAAACAGTGATAAAATGGATTCTTCATTTTAGACACAGCCCATGTCGAAAAGATAAATTGGGATGATTAAAACAAGGATGAAAAGTCTATTATTTGTTCGCAATCAAAGAAATTCTATTTGAAATATAATTTAGTTATACAAGTAGGATTTTAGTTTATGTATTTTAAGCAAACAAAATCTCGCGATAAGGTTGCTTTATGGAAAAAATGGTCATAAAGGTCAGTTATTTAAAAAATTTTTGAACAATTCAAGATGATATTTTGTAGAAATGAAACAATACTAATTAAATGTTTTCATCTTGAGATTGAACTAGCATAACTAAAAAATAAAGAAAAATCATAAAAAACCGACTTTGATGATAATATTTAAAAAAATATGTATCTCAACAGGCGTTATGAGTGTAATGAAAAGCTCAAATCAAACGCCTCAATTTCGATTTTAATAATTTTTTTTTTATAAATATTTCAACAAATTTAGTTAGTTAATAAAAATAAAATTTAAATGAAAGTAATGTTGAATTATTGAACTTACTAAAGAGTTTAAAATATAACTAATACTATAATTTTTACCGTTATTAGTAATACATTTGGTGAAATAAATTCAGCTTCTTACACGCATAAAGTCTAGCACCAGATCATCAAACTTGAGTAACGATCGAGTAGAAATTAAAAAAAACTATGGAAACATTAAAAGTCCCATGAAACTTTGTTGAAGTTATAACACTATAAATAAATTAGAAATTAATATTTTGAAAAATTCAAATGTAATGTAATGTGATATTTATAAAGCGATTTTCCTAATGAATCAAAGCGCTCACTAAAAATTAATGAGCGAAAACACACTGGAACAGGTGTTAATGTTTTTAAACATTACAATACCTTGGACACAAAGAAACTTTATGGTCATGAACTCGTCGTAACCACATGGATCCCCGAACCTCTCGCCTTCCACCCTCACCTCACACGCACTCTTGCCCGCACACTCTCTGTTCACCTTTCAATTAAAGTGTTCGTAGTGTATAGTAGGTCTAATATAATTATAGTTGTGGTTAAAAAATAGATATAGTAGGGTGTTATATGTACAATTGTTTACTAATAAGGATATTACTACGCCTATTATACAAAAAAAACTAAATAATATTTAGTTTATTAATATAATAAATTTATTTTTATACTGAGTACATATTTAGTATATTTTTAATATAGGGATACTACTAGTTCTATTAGTATTGAAGATAGAGCTTAAGCTTATTAAATAGAATATGTATAAACCTTGTGTTAACAATGATACTAACACATAGAATCAGTAAATGACTGAGTAGACAGAAAGAAATATCAAAACGTATTAAGATGGTAGGAGTATATTAATTAAGGTGTGGTCAAAAGAGGTGCATGAATAATGAATGAAAGCCTCGGAATAAAATTAAAATTAGAGAAACATTGTAAAAATTGTTATTCTGAACGAAGCTTGTCAGTAGCATATGATAAACGAACCTTTTAATGACAAAATAAGTGCCTTAAGGTCTGGATAGGCATAAAAAATCTCCACAAACAACACGTGAGATGAAGGTGTCGTTTGAGTTTCGGTTGATGCTCATGGTTTTGGTTATTGTAGTTTGGCAATGATAAACACGAAAATTTTTTGCTATTAATTTTGCTGAGTTTTATATTAATTTTGTGAAAAATGGTATTGAAAGATAATTTTTTTTGTTTTTAGTTTTATATTGGTTTTTATAAAAGCTTGGATTAACGATTTTAGTCTTTTTGATACGTGTATTATTAAAGAAGGGTTTCCATAAAACATTTGTATAGCAAAGTGTGTCTATAATTATTATACAAAATACGAAGCATACCTTAAGCTAATTGTTTTTACCTACGATAAGTTGCATACAAATTGTCTTAGGAAAAAGAATTTAGAGTTTTGAATTTTAAAATCACATTATTTATTCAAATGGTGAGCGTATAGTACTTTAAAAAATTTTTTTAATATTATTTCATTGCTATGGGAACTTAATTGTTAAGGCCCATATATAAAGCTTAACTTACAGTTGAATTCAAATTTAATGAAGGAACACTATTGATAATTTATTTTTAAAAAATAAAGTAAAATCATGAACATGATTTTTGTAACAGAAGTTCAAAATTTAAATGAAGCGCTAAAAATTTATTTTTGCTTCACATTTTTTGGTTCAGACATCGACCTTAAACTGCACCAAACTTAGCATCTATAGTCAAAAACCGCTTTTCTGTTATATCCTGGATAACAATGTACTCCGGTAGCAGGTATCGACCAAATGCTGTTTTAGTGTTGTCATTTGGCTTGGCGGATGATCCTTCTTTTTTTGAAAACGTCAAGGAAAATTGCCCAAATGTGGAAATGGCGGATTTTAAATTTGATAATTCGAAGTAGGATGCTAATTTGGGCTGTTAGTCTATAAAAATTTGTCTCAAACAAATGGCTTATGTTATAAATTACATCAATAATTTAGACCAACTGCTGTCAACCCTAGTTAACGGGATAGTACAGCAGTATAATCTACACGGTTGAATAGATTATATATATGTAGATAAGAATTAATTCTTATAGTAAGATAATTTGAATTTTGTATTAACAAAGGTTATACTTTTGGTTTTGTATAAAGGCATGACGTTGTATTCAAAATGGATGGTTACATGCAATATCATTTCATTAGTGATGATTGTTTCCCTTAAATCAGAGTTTTATTGAATGTTTAACACTTTTTAGTTATAAGATTTTTTAACTATAAGTTTAACTAATTGATTGAAAAAATTTGAAATTCAGCAGTTAAAAACATTTATTAGTTCCGTCATGATTGAATCGTATTTGAATATTGATTGTTAAACGAAGAAATATTTGTAAAAACTTGTAAATTTTATTTAATTAAGATTTATTTGGAATTATCAATGGTAGTTTTATAAAATACAAGGAACTTTATGGAAACTACGTCAGATTTATCCATTTGTGGAGTCTTCTTGTAATCCAATTTAAGGTTTTTGAAGTTTGCATGGAAAAAAATTATTTTTTATTGGAAATTCCAATAATCATTGGAAATTCATTTTTGTGGAATTGGCTTTTGAAAAGTATAATTTCATTCATTTGGATTCACTTGGAAATAGTAACCTGCGCAGATGTGATGAGCAATGAAAGATTTTAAAAAGCATGCAGTTATGATATTTGATAATCTACATTGGCATCATCAATCAACACACAATTACCAAAATTTCGCCTAATGGTTAATAATAAAAAACCACATCACTTAAACATTATAAAAATCTATTACGAAAACCTCCATACCTGGAAATGCACGTTGATCTGACAGACGTTGGAGGCAGGGACGTGGCAGATGGAGGCGAGGTACGAGTTGTTCCTGCCGAAAAAGGCTGCAGTCACCACGATAATCGAACCTTCATCGCACGAAGGAGTCAGTAGAGAGCCGTAACAGCCCGACATTTCCAACGAGTTGTCATGCTGGTTGGGAGCTGATGGTTGAGAAGTGATCGTCAGGTTTGATGTTTAATTCTTTTTATTATGTTATAATAATAATTATATAAAAATATTAACAATGATGATAATAACAACAATAATCATTATTTTAATTATTATTAATGTTATTATTGTCATTCTAATTATTTTCATATTATTGGTGCCTTTGATGCACAAGACTGCAAGTTATGTTTGAGAAGCTCTAAAGTATTTTCAATAGAAGTGTACTACGAATGTTTGTGCAAGAAATGACATTTGGAAAAATTTCTAAAAATCGAAACTTGTAGGTTTGAAATGAGTTTTGTTGCAAAAATTGCTTGTTTAAGTCGTTTCTGAAATTGGCACAATAAAGTTGAGTGGTCTGAAATTATTACTTCAAAGATGACGCTCATAAAATTTTACTTTCATTCATGCCTTTTAAATTATTTACTTCAAAGTCTGACATAAAATTCATTATAAAAGTTTGATAGAGTCAGACACATCAAATTTTCCGCAAAAAAATTTAAAATTTCAAAAGCTCTAAGCTTTTATAAAAATAAAAAATCCATTATAGCGACATTGAAAACGTTATAAAACTGATGGATGTTTTATATTTTATACATGTGAAATTAGGCACACCAATGATTAGCTTCAATCCCTGTCTAAATATTTCAAAGTCTTGTAGAAATAAGTCAAATCAACAAAATCAATTAATGGAAGATTTTTCCTGTATCTAGCATGCAATTTCAGAAAAAAAACTTTTAAAAGAGTAATGAAAAAGTGTGATTGGGATTATTCGGGTGAGATGGCAAGTAAGATAGCTTTCAAAAGTTTGTTAATAGCGAGAAAGAGCGTTTGATACGACCATAAATAGGGGGATATCTAAATTTGATCGCCTCAAACAAGCCGCGTTAGGTCAGTTTTTTTCATATTAAAATTTTGAGTTTATTTAAAGCTGGAATTTCTGCTTCTAGTAATTATAATTCATTTCGAAAATTATGTAAATCTGAGTTTAATGTTTTATGGGTATTTTCAGGTACAATCCAAAACTATTTAATTTCTTTTTAATGACTGTTTTAGCTTGCAAGACTTGCAGACTTGCTCTTTTATTTCCTAATTTTTAATTTTTAAATAGTGTTTTTAATTAAAACTGCTGCTTACAAGATGTTGTGTTTTCAAGTCATTTGGTGAATTTAAAAAGTGGCTAACTCTCAATGAAACGGCTTTTTAAGCATTTTGATATCTTCATAAAACTTCTTCCACTTTTGCAGTAAACGCAGATACAACGGTTTTTAAAGTTTTATATGAACACCTTTTTTTCTTGTATGCCACCTTAATAATGCTTTTGAAACTTTGAAGTTTAGTAGCGGAAACGATTCGAAAAGTTTCGCAAAAGATTTTTTAATGATTTTTAATTTGAAAATGTTTCCGTGTTCAGAATGTGTTTCAAAAAAGAACCTGTTAAGTGTGTCGTAAAGAAAGGAAATGGGGGACCAGATAGGTGTGTTGGTGGATTGGATTTACGAGTTTCAATAAAAACAAACTCCCCAAGGATCTGGAAGATTAATAAAGATAAAGTCACAAGACATAAACAGTCGTCTTTGAAATTGTCTCGATTTATTTTAGACAATTTTCTCACAAAATTTCTTTTCAAGGAAACTTTTTCAAATATTTTTGTAGCAAGGTGTTTTATAGCTTGAGAAATTTTCGGTACAAAAAGGTGCCTCTGCAACAATATTTTCGGTGCGGTTAATATGCATTAAATCATATTTAAAAGTTGAAGTTGAATTTCGAAAATACAAGTGCTTAAACCTTTGAAAACTGCCAAAATCAATTTTTCTCAGACAATAAATTTTTTCCTTCAATTATTTCTCCAGTTATAATATCAAGTTTCCAAAAATTTTACTCCAACATTATTAGTTTTGAGATGTTCAAAGGAATTAATTTTAATTTATTAAAACGTAATTTGGAGATGATTTTAACTTTTATGGTGAACTTCAAACAAATGTTTTAATTATAAATATTGTTTTATGAAAAATAATATTAGTATATACAAAAGGTATGTACTATATAGACCCTAAAGACAGATTCGGAAAAAAAAATTTTTAATATATTCAAAAACTCCTTATTTTAAAGGTTAAAAAAAAACAAAAAAATTTAAAAAAGAAAAATTAATCTGATGTCTGTAAAAAATGTTCAAAACGTTATTTCAAATGACAAAATTATGTAATTTCAGTAGTAGAATTCAATTACATCCTCACATAAATTACCATGAAACGCCAATAATTGATGCTCAGATCTAGAATCGAACCCAGCATGTAAGGATAAGGTTCCATTGAATCGTTTATTTTCCAAGTGTTTGCCTTTTATACAAACATTTTGAATAAATTGGAGAATGGTTATAATTTCTCATGAAGTCAGAGACAATTCTTATAGAACTACGTCAATCAATTACTTTTAAGTAATACCCTTCATTGCTAAGTATATGGGATCAAGAACGACCTAATGAGACATTGATAAATCGATCAATTATTTATGATTAAAACTATTTTCATTTCTTTTACAGGTTCTCATCACTGAAACCCTCTTTTATACTCTAACTCTTAATTAAAGACTTATTTTTGAATGAATCTTAGTTTTTAAACGTTGAGTCTTTAGATTTTTCTTAGGGAGATGAAGCATGAAATTGTAAGGTATTAATTTTGAAATGCCGGATCATGAAACTCAGCAGTCTTAAATGTTAAAAACCTACAAAAAGCTTTTTTAAACTTATTTTCACACAAAAAGTTAAATCGACGAAATTTTTCTAAAGGATTCGTTAAATACGATAATACTATGTGATAAATTGCCGAGCACTTTTTCGCTCATGGCTATCATGCGAAATGTATTGTATTCACAGAATGACGCTCTCATTGAGTTTTTAAAAAATTAATTCTTTTTTTGATGGGTTCAAGAGCTCAAAATAATTATTCTTCAATGATCATATAATTTAATGTGTATAATATAAAACATGAAGTCTCGACACAGTTTCAATGGGAAAAACTTGAAGTACAAAAAGGTAGTCAACGTACTTTTATCATGGTTGACGTCCCAGCATACTGATGCACGTATTATCCACACAAGAGCCACTAAACATTTCTTCCTTACTCTCTGCGCCATTTCAAACGATGTGTCTATTTTAAATGCATTTCTATAGCATAAGTTTGCTTTTCTAGTTTTGTTTATTAGTTTTTTTTATTTGTGCTTAGAAATTATTGTTTCATAAATAAATTGTTTTCAGTACGTTTTTATATTTATTTTTTTCAGATTTTCACGTCAACGATTCAAAAAAATAAAAAACCTTTGTATTCACAATTCCTTTATACAAGAAACGACTGAAAATTCATTTCAAAGCTTCCAAGTTCATGTTCGTTTTTGATAAAACTCACAAAAAAAATATCATTTGAGAGAAAACAGACCTTAAGCCGATGTGACTATATACGCCCATACAACCACCAGCTTTATACTGTGTGTTGAAGAGATGTGGAGTAGAAGAGAGAAAACTGAAAAAGTTAAAAAATACACAGAAAAGCCATTTTTATTGCGTATTAGATTTGATTTAAAAATGGAATCAAATTGTTATTTTTAAAGTAGGGATTAAATCATCTGTCACTCAGGCCCTAATCATGCTTGCGAACAACATCGAGTCTGTGATTGATAAGATTGAGAAGGTCATAAAATCGATTAATCACCCAAAAACGTTCAGGTTATTATAACTCAAAATATAATTCATATCAGTTGAAATTTTCAAAAATTCTCAATTTTATTTTTTAATGGATTTATTCGAAATACTTTATCGATGTTCAATGAATGAATTTCATTTATTTGCATATGAATAGAAATTTTGTCATTAAAAAGTTGAATTATTTTTTGAAGGTAGCTGATAATAAAAGTGAGAAATTCTGGAAACTTTAAATTTCTGGAAAGATTTGGGGGACAGAAGACAAATAAAAAAAAATATTAAATCGAGAGTGAAAAGATTTTCATTAAAGTTTTATACTGAAATTTTAAAATAAAACATTGCATCTGAAATTGGCATATAAACATTGTATCCATCAAATAAAGAAGCTGGAACTTCTAAAAGAAACCTAAATCAAGAAGCTTCAATTTATTTTTGTGAAAACTTATCTCTATTTTTTTGTTCAAACATAACACAAGCATCTATACAAAACAATACACGAAGTTGAACAGAAAAACATCATGAGTGAAATTCGAAAGAAAATCCTTCAAATCACAATTCTATGTAGTAAAAATGGCTTTAATCAATGGCCGATCAATTCCAAGCCTGGTTATGTCATTTTTAATAGTCTCCATAGTCTCCCAGACCCATTGCTGCAATGGCATTTTTGCTGATAAGAATCTTTCGATTGGAAAAGAAAATTTTTTTCAATTTTTTTTGGCTTAAAGTTTCCCTATCAATCAATTATTGTAGCCTCTATTTTCATTTCTTTAGTTCAACTTTTATTTTTTATATCTATTAAGTGGTACGCAACCAAAAATTTAATAAATTTTACTATATGTTGAAAATTGAATCAATCATATATGATTAATCTTTTCTGTCGATTTGGACTTATGTCCGAGGTCTGATGCTTGATATCCCCTACATATGAGTATTGTTGGCACACTTCATTTTATTCTTCAGTCCAATTTAACGACCTACATGAAAACTAAGTAAACTTTATTATATATGAATTTGTTTAATGACCAAAACCTATCATATAGCAGCTTTTTTCAATTTATAAATTGAAATTTTATTTACGACCAATTTGTATATTGTAGTTTTCACTGCTTTTGCTTAGTAGGACATTAAATTCCCATTGAAGATTAATTTTTCAAAAATAAAATCAATTTTTAAATTTGAGATATTTCTTTCAAGGATCTAACTTTCAAATTTTAGAATGTTTTAACATGATAAAAAAGGTGTTGAGCTGAAGAGAAAACTTCCACATACTCTCATTCTAAATGTTACAGAGTTTTACCCAAAACTCTGTCAAAAATTAGCATTTAGGTAAGTGAAAATTTTAGAGGCAAAAGTTGTTTGACTTATGAAATTCATTAAAGGAGTCTTTTTGAGTTTTTGAATGTTTAATGAAATTTACGTGTTAATTTTATTTTATAAATTTCTCTCATTAAATATGGATGCGTTGTGTGAAAAATTTTGTAGAAACTTAAATCTTTTAAAAATTTTTTTCCCAACTAACAGAAACCTATTTCAAAAAATTCAAAATATTATTTGAAATTTTAAAAAAGTATTTAAAGTTTTTGAGCAAACTGAATGTTTGAAAGATATAGAAAAAACATTATAGGAGAGCATGTAATTGCCTTAAACACAGTACTTTTGTTGAATGGTCCTGTCGTTTCAGCTTATTTTGTTTATCATCAAAGTTTCGTGTTATTATTTAATTGTTTTTTCAATATCAAGTTTTATAGATTTCACATAAAATTTTTACAAATTCTAGAATTAAAAATTACAGCGCAAAAGACAATTGGATTTTAGATTGAAAGAGCAAAAAAAACAATGAAATGTTATAAAAACAAATTCAAAAATTCAATCATTTTTAAAAGTTTCTCTCTCAAGTTGGTGATCTGACTCCCGACGGTAACATCCATTTTCTCACATTTAATTTTTCCTGTTTGCTCCTTAATTCCTTCTACCTTTGCCATCTCTCTTTTGATGATCCTTCATTTTCAAGTGCCAATTATATTTCGCTTTGCCTATTTATGACTCATAACATTGTCAAATCTGATTTATGAAAGTTTTTATTTCTTAAACTTTTGAGTCAATCTCTAGTTTCGTCGTTAAAATTTCAAAAACAAGTCATATTTTTCTAGGATGAAAATATTAAATAAATATTAACGTTATTCTTTTTTATCGATTTTTCTCATTCTATTTTTGATTTTTTTATTCTTAATGATTCATTTTACTTGTTAAGTAAATTTTTGAAAAATTCATTGTTATAACTTTTCTATTTTTTTTATTTTTATTTATTTATTTTCAGAATTAAATTTATTTTTCTGTTTAATAAATCTTTTTTTGCCTAAGTTTCTTGAAATTGTCAGAAACTCATCGAAAATAATCGTTACGTTATTGACATCTTGTAAAAACAAACAAAGAGAAAAGAACTTGCAAAAAATTCAATAAATGATAGCGAAAATAATTATTTTTTCAAAAAAAAAACCGTGCTCTAAGTCACATATTGTGAACTACTTTGGGACATTGAAAAATATTTTGTTCCACTCTTGCTAAGATTCATCATTCTGTATAAAAAAGCAGCTTTTGGATTGCACTCACATTTAGATAACGCTTAGACCGAAAGTACACGCGAAAGCAAACAATTTTTTAAGCAACGTTTTATTGAGCAAAAAAAAAATCCAACATAAACGCATTGGAATTTTTCAAAGACTTATAACAAAAAATTAAAGAAAAGAATAAAATATAAAACATGAAAAAACCACAGAAAGATACAAAGAAACGAAAAAGAACACAAGATAATAGCCAAAATGACAGGTAATGAGACAATAGAGATTTTCCCAAGTCCATTGATGACACAGGCCGTACCAAGTATCTGCTTTTCGTCAATAATAATAGTAATAACAATAATGAAGTAATAAACCACATATTAAAAAAACAATAATTTTTATGGGATATAATAAAAAAATTAATTAAAAACCTACATTAAGGTTTACTTGTCCTATTAGGGATGTTACCAATTAATATTTAATGGTTTCTTTTATCCCATCCAAGTATTGTTCAAGTATGAAATTAATTATTTATAAAAAAATCAAAAACAGAGAGGAAGGCGACGAAATATGAAAGTAAACAAGAAAAATCAATAGTTTCTTGGTAACATAACGTTAAACGCTCACGTGTGAAGAAAACTTGCATCACAGAACAAAGCAGTATGTACAATATTATAATCTAATAGATTCATCATAATTTGAAATGGAAATATTATTTTCACTTATTGTGAAGAAAAAAACTCATTATAAAACTCTTGGTTGTTCAAATGACGAAGAGCTGTCATGGCTTAAAAGATTATTCCGAGGCAATCTATAAACAACTCGTGGAGGCATAATAAGATTATTTTGAAAATTTTTTTGAAATCATGGATTAGTTTTTAAGTTTTGAAAAATTTTTCTTCACACGTTTCTTTTGTTTGTTCTCGCCGTGCTAATGGGTACCGTGTGCTTTGACGCAATCTTCCTGTTTGCCACATTTTCTTAAATGAAACTCCTTCAATAGACTTTTCGAAGTCGTGTCAATGTTGTAATTATGGCGGGCATGTTTTTGGTGAAGTTTCCACCTATTTTAATCAGTTGTTCTACTTTAAAAATTGTTTTTTTGAGAATTTTAAAAAGTCAGGGAAGTTACAACGGCGATTTTGATTTTTAATCGAAAATAAGTAGAATAAATTTTTTACTGGCCATGTTAATCTCAATCACGATAGAAAATTAACAAGATAAAATGATAAATGAAAATTTGAAATGAATGTATGTTTATACAGCAAAGATAAAAAGCATTTTTATGCAAAGCGACCTGAAATGTACATTAAAGATAACAAACGACACAGATAAATTATTACTTTTTATTTACTCTAAACTGCCATTTCAACATCAAGAAACCTTGATACTTTTATAAATACTATACACTATAAGACATCTCAAAACCCAAAAGACTAGGCACTCAAAAAATGGTAATCTCTAATAATGATAATACTCCAACAACATCAACGTAAATCCTTCACCAAACTCAGAGCTATTTCAGATTTTTTTGATAACGTATAAAATGGTTGAACGCGACAATTGACAAAAATTTGACTTCAAAAAAAAGGCATTTATGTTAGGCATAGTGAGTTATTGATGATAAATACAATTTATTGGAGATGTATTGTGATTTATTCATTCAGATCTATCTACTGCTTGCGGCATGGAAGTAGAACTTAAAATTTTTTCTTTATAATGGATGTAGAAAAAATAATATTTAATGAGTCCAAATTCACAATTAAAATTTTTCAAATTTAAATTTTTAATAATTTTAGTTTTTTTCAAGTAAATATGGATACTATACTGAAATATCTTGACAGTTTTTCAAGTTATAGTAATAACTGACAAAAAATTTCAAGTTATAGTAATAACTGATAATAATGAAAGCAATTGTTAAATATAATAACAATAACAATCAAAATAATGAAAAAATAATACAATATATAATGAAAATACAACATAGAATGATTAAGAAACAACGATTTAAAAAACTTGATTTGAGAACCAAGACTTCCAACATACGCAGTAATATTAACAGTGATATTTTGAAAATCAAAAAACTTAGTGCTCAAAAACTTTCCAAACCTTTGTGTTCCATTCTTATATTATTGATTAGGCTTCCATATTTACCAACAAAATACTTAAAACACTCAAAATTGGAACTGATTTGAGAAAAACCTTTTTTGTCAAAAGCCATTTTTTGGTGCTTTTGTCACCTGCTACGTGTTATCTTTTTTTGTTCATTTAGTTGCGTAGTTTAAGAAGATTTTGGGAAAACTTAATTAAAATAATTACCGTTTTTTTTTTAAATATTTCAACAAAATATTCAATTAAAAGAGGTTTAACAATTCTATTGCAGTTTCTATTATTATTATATTTATGATATGGCATGCTTATTATATCTATCTAGCATTATTGTTTAGAAAATCATAAAGTTTATACTACTACATACTACAATCATACTTCTTATTGTATTGTATTATCAAAAAAACTTGGTAAGCCTTATACAGCTTGATAGTTTTTAAGAGATCAGTTTAGGATAGTTACTGATAATATTCATTAACGTCAATATTATGAGAAAATTTTTAGTACATTTATTAGCAAAAAAAAGCTAGAATTTTCGGTAAGTATAGTCTTACCATAATACGTTAGGATACATTAAGATTTCTCTGAAAAGATAGTTACTGTTCTCCAAACAAATGAACGCCCAAACAATTGAGCTCTCAAAAAAAACCTGCTAACAAAACAAAGAAAACACAGCTATTCATTCGCACAAATAAATTTGAATTTTCAACATTTCAAAAAGTAAAGAATTTTGTGGAAATTACTCTGGTGAAAAAGGTTTTCAAAAGTAATTCCGGCAAAACGTGAGCAACCGCCAATAGTACCACTTTAAGTTTAAAGAATTTTTTCCATTCTTGTATCTTTTGAAGGCAACTTTGTCTTATTTATGGAAATCTACAGAAACATGTTTCTAAAACAAATTGGATCAGTAAACTCTTGAGTTTTTGACATTTGTTTTTTTGGCACTAATCTTCTCAAACTCTTATTCTCTATTGATTTCTATGTAAATCTTTTTTGCTGAATATTTCATCGTTTGTAAAATAATTTTTACTTATAATTTTGAAAGAGGTATTTATAATTTTGAATAAAGTCTGTATGGAATTTTATGGAGAAAGATAAAACTAAACCTAATCATAACTACCAGAAGCAAGAATTGCATAAACTTAATATTTTTGGCATTAACATCCAATTTAAGAAGAAAAATAATTTTAATATCAAAAAACAGAACATGCAGTAGAGAAAATTTCAAAAAGAAGATGTAAATACAAAAAAACATTTAATTCGATGAAAAAAGGGGAAACTGTGATAGGAAAAAAGTATTGTTTGAAATGAAAGTGACTGTTGATAATTATATATGCTGTTTTTCAAACTATGATGCAGCTGTTTTGTGAAAAGTTTAGCTGATTTTATCAATAAAAACGTGTTTTTTGATGTTAAATTTCACATTTTAGATAATTTTCAAACGAAACGCAATTAAAAAGCAACAGAAGCAGTTACCTTGCCTACAATCCCACAAAGAAAAAAATGGTTTTATATTTTAAAGTGAAAAAATTAATTAAATATTTAAGAATTTTTGCCTCAAAGTTAGAATATATAAGTTAATTGCTTGGTGAGAACTGTGATGTGATGCAGCCTAGTGGACTGACTACTGGTTGGAATGGAGGGAATGTTGCTGCGCCACAATGGATTATGTAAAGGGGTGTAAAACATCAAAAATATAAGTATGATTAAAAGAGGTTTGAAATATTATGAAAATCAATATAAGTCATAATAAAAAGAAACGTGGGTGATGTAGATTGAAGAAATAATGATAAACTGCAGTATTTAAGATGACAAAATGATATAAAACTACAAAAAAAAGAAATGGAAGACGTAAATAAAGTGGTAGAAAAATAATGAAAAATTAAAAAAACGGTGCTTGGAGAAATGAACACATTGTAGAATTAAACAAAAGGAGGTATAGAATAAAGTTTTCAGTTATGTTTTAGGAGTGAATGTAAGACTAGGTGATGAAAAAAGAAGGTGGAAAGATCCTTTTCAAAAAGGTGGAACATAACACGTGTTTAAAAGTGAATTTATAAAAAATGCAAAAAAATATACAAAAAAATTATTGAAAAATATGTAAAAATAAGCATCAAAGTATTAACAAAAGCAAAGGTATTAATAAAATAATATAAAATAAAGATTTCTTTGTAAAATGAATTATATAAATAGGTTTTTGTGATTTTAACATTATTGCCTTTTATTTACTTAGTTGATCAAATTTGATTTGGTATTCTGCATCACACACGTTATAATTGTGAAATTGTTGTAATGCATGATGTGTTTGCAAGAAACTATTTAATGGCTGTCTGTTAAATAATTAAAACTATATGAAACATATGTCGGTATGATTTCAAAATTTCATTTTCAAACGAAATTTTTATGTTTTAGTTAATCGATTTTTTCATAATTTTTTTCTCAATCAATATGCATTTTTTGTTTCATTAATGAATAAATTTTTAAAACAATGTTATATTAATATTTTGGTTATTTTCCACCAATAGAAAGTTTTATATTCATCCATAAAAATTTTTTTCATAAAAACTTAAAATATACTCACAAACTCATACACCTGTTAACTGCATAAAATAAAAAACTTATCCAAAAACCTGAAACATTTATAGCACGCCAAACGTCTTTAAGTCTTCAGATTTGTTCAGTGAAGGATTTTCCAAAATTTCCAGTTAATTCTAAACAATATTGACCAAAAGATTATATTTTCAATTAAGTAATCAAAGAAAATGTTTCAGTTATATGTGATTATGGGCACTTGAGCGTGCTCAATTTGTTCTGTTGAATATTTAAAAAGACATGAGTAAAAGCAAAATAAGAATGGTTCTACATACACACGCACTGTTTTCAACAACATTTCAGATTGAGTCTAATGAGTCTTATTAAAATAGATTTTTAAAATATATAGAATTTTGTTTTGTCATTTTCAATAAGATGGAACCCGTCGAGATTTTAGTTTAGTTTTTTTGAATAAATTCCTCTAAACGTTTTTCCTTTTGAGTTGAGACTAAAAAATATACAATTATATATGGAAATTAGAAAAATTTAATGTTATAAGCGATAGCATAACTAAATACAGTGACAGACTTTTCATAAAATGATAAGCATAAACCGATTCTTAGTTAAAGTTTCATTTTGAACGAAGTAGAAAGTCTTTGAGCTTAAAAATCTTTCATCAAAAAATTTTTCAACTTTTGCAAATATATTCAAGGTAAACTGTAGTAATTTTTCTAACTTTTTCTTCTAATCACTCTTGCATAAACAAATATTCATCTACATTTTAATGAAGATGATGATGTTTTATATAAACTATAAGTTTACAAATACAAAAACCCTACATATAACATAAGTGATGGAGGATTGGGGGAAACAAACCCTCTTTCAAAGTCAGACTATTACTGGGAGTCCAAGTTAGACTGCTTCCATCCATGCCAAATTGAGCTTTGATTTCCTATGAAAAGGGCTTTATGTTTTTTACAGTTTTTAAATTTTTTTTATAGTTATCAACATTCATTTTTTTTCTCCATTATTTCTAATCAACTTCATGATGTACTTTCTATTTATTACAGGTTTTTGATTTAAAAATATTCTTTTGTATTCAAAACTCAACATTTTATCAGCATCAAAATAATTTTTTTTATCACATGAATATTTTAGAGTTATCCCTGTTTACAACTGACCACTCATAATTATTTGAAAGTCTCTGAATATTGATAATGCTATATTGTCGTGCAAAAAGCTTGGTACTCTGAATAAATTCTGTTAAAAGCACAAGGTTTTTGTATAAATTACCGTGAAAATCACTCAGAAGGATAATTATATTCTCAATACTAATTTTTTGTTATTTTTCAAGTTTTACTTCCAATAGTCATGCTTGCCAATCAATTAAAAGATTGGGATTTTGATTCCGTGTTTCAATTCAAGAAAAGCAAACACATTAAATGATTGAAAACTGAAGAAAACAGCACAAATGAATCACATTGAGTTAGTTTGAAATCGCTATTCACAATGCAAATTGTGATCTATAAACGAGTATTGATGAAACGAGATAGAATAATTCTATAAGCTATGAAAAACTTGGAAAGATTGTTTTTGCTCAAATCAATTGAATGATGATGAATCCTTTCCTTTGTTAGGATATATATATAAATGACTGTCTTTAAATTTTTTGAATCTTTGCTAGCTTATAAAATTAAATAACTTTTTTAAAATTTAAATTGAACATCCAATGAACAGATAGGAAAATGATTTTTAAACAAAGTTTATTGCAATGTTATTTAATATAGTTTATTTTGTTTCCCATCTTAATCCCGTTTGGAATCAGATAAATGTATGGTCTGAATAACAAAATACAATACTAAAAATTACACTATACTTTTTGATAATTCATCGTAGGTCGCTTATAAAAGTATTTCCATACTATATACTAATTTTATAAAGCGAAAAAACTTAATTGAATAATGAAGTTTTGCAGAATTTTTTCAAGTGCGATGCTTTTTATAAGAAAACCTGACATTACCAAGTACGTGGAGCTATCAAGGATTTTCTTTTCACAAGATTTTCATTAATAAAATAAACTTTCTTAATAGGTTTTCTGATGAGATTGCAACAAATCATTGTCGATGTTATTATTGGGTTCAAGTGCTAGTACATGGTGGGTTTGAAGTCTGTGAAACGCCCTTCAAAGTGTATATATTTAAAGTGTAAATTGTTGCATAAGGTATTTTTTGTTATTTGCAGATATTTGTTATAGTAATCGGTAAAAGTTAATGTTGAAACTGCAATGCAACTGGTAAAGGTTTTTGTTTTTAGTCGTCAAAAAATAAGAATTTTAATAAAAAAAAATTTTTTTAATACAAGATATTTACAATGTTTTTAAAAGAACTACTAAAGAGACATAAAAAATACTTTATACCAAACATTTTATTTATAACTAATCATTATAGTTGCATAAGTTTCAATTCAGTTTCAGATGGAAATGTTTCATCAACTGAGCCAGTTGGTCGCAGAGTTAACCTCAGGCATGTGATATGAAATGAATTCCAATTAGTTTTTTATATAGCGCTTTTTCTTTAAGTTCAAAACGCTTGCTAGAAATTAAATTCAGCGAAATCACTGTGAGCAGCTGCTAATTGTTGGTCTAACACGGGATCGAACTTTGTAGCTTTAGATCAACAATAAGAATTGAGAAACCATAAATAGAAGCAAAAAAAAGAAAACAAAAAACTACAAGCATACTAATAATTACAAAACGTGCCAATAAATATTGAACAAAATGAATACAAATAACAATGGAATATAGTAATGAAAGATTCTATAAAAACTAAAGTGGTATTGGATCTGTTCCGCTTTAATAGCTTCAATTTTAATAGATTATAGTTCAATAAAATTTATTTTAGCGTTTTATCATTAATAAGTCAGATAATCTTTTTTCAAACAATATCAAACGTTTTTTTTGTGAAATTATTTGATATTTTTATAATTCTGAAGTCTGCATAATATGGATTAAACAAAACTTTTTAACTGTTTCCATCAAGTGCAAATCTCTAAGGTTGTTATTGTTTTTAAATATTTATCCTTGTAAAGTCATTTTGTGTCTTAGTTACTTTCACTAAAAAGGGTTGAGTTTGATAACTTTTCATGTTGCAACATACATGGAGTAGTGCCTTATGAAACCAATCAATTGCGCAACCGAAACCCCAGATAGGAGCGATCAAATGGTCGACTTACTTACTCATGTCTCTAGCAGACTCAAAAGTTTGTTAAATGTATGTCTGTTACCATTAGAATAATTGAAACATTATGAGCTTAAAAATCTATGTATTTAAAAACTCTATTATCATGTAGACAAATTGCTTTGTGAATGAAGTTATAACTATAAAATTTTAGAATATTGCCAACAAAAATGCGAAGTTTTTTCAAGTATAAAGCTTTTCGTAAGACAATTAATGTTATTGATAACCAAATGAGCATATTAAAAAAATGATTCAAAGCAAACACTTTTATTAACTAAATAAGTTGGTGAAGTTCGTAAGTTGAAGTTGGTTTATCAATATTATTAAGTAAACGAAATAGACATAAAAAAAATTTTCAACATTTTATAATACATCGAATATGTATCGGACACCTTTGTTGGAAACTGTATAAATTAATCATCAATATGACATAGCTAATTGATATTTTATATCGATCGATTGTTTAACATGGCGTGGTCTGAATCAAAGAACCGAAACTTTAAGTAATTATCTAAGTTTGCATTTGAAGTTGAAGGTCGTATCACGCATCTTTGATACAACTTACCCATGCAAACGTAGCTTACCAAAAATGCAGTTTTTATCAATGTTTGTTGATTTTTTAAAAATTTATGTTGCCTGACAAGTTTTTATAGTTTATAAATAGAAATTTTTTAAATTAAAACATTATAACCTCTAAAGTATTAAATAATGAATGTAGGTGTTAACTGTTAAATCCAAGTAGATTGTTTTGGACATCGTTTTGAAATTTTTCAGATTCAAAATTAATTCCTGAAAATGCATAAGCAAGCAATTGAAAATTTATTTTTAGAAAAATTATTTGACTTTTTTATAGCATCAAAGCTCGATTTGTTCGATAATAAATTTCAAAATGAAACAGAATTTTATTTTTTCAAGTTTTTGAATAAGCTGTATCTGTTTTGAGCGTGTACGAATCATCGTTTTTGATATACTATTTTTGAATTGTACTAAGTCTTTATAAACTATTTTCAATGCATAAACATCAAAGATTTGGTTTTTAAAATGATAATTTTTAAGCCGTTATGATGCGTTGCTTGAATTTCAAATGTAAGGCTTTAAAACTCGTAAAAAAAATTAACCTGAGAAAAAAAATTTATTCACATAACGTTTTTATAATTTTTTCACCTGTTGAATCTTCTTATAAAAATTTTTAAACGCATAGGGTCTAAAACTTACACTAAAAATGAAACATTAAGCTAAATTATGAAACTTCATTTAAACGAATAATAAAATTTGTCGTTAAGTTCAAGTTTTATTCGATGGCAAACAAAAATCTTGACAGACGTGAATAGTGTTTCATTGAATGGGCTTGATTCCTTCTTTGACACGTTTCACAAATGGTACACGTTAAAAGGCATCATCCTCATCAATCCATTAAAAGCTTAGCAATCTTAATGCATCATAAAATAAACTCTGTGATTATTTCAGCATGAACAAAACAGAGTACAACTTAATTGTTTTCAACTAAAACTAATTTATAAAAATGAATTTTACAGCATTCTATATAAAGTCAATTCACCTCGCATCACATGCAGCCGACTTCTACTGCACATTGAAAATGACAGAAAATAATTAAAGAATTTTCATCATGATATGTGGATGACAACCTCATCTACACAGACATTTTTGGGCATGAAGAAGTAACAGATGTCGTGAGGTTGCCAGCCTATAAACACTACAGTTGTTCTTGTTTGACTTTTTAATGTTATCACAAGTTTCTCATTATCAAGTTAATAATTTGATATTTTTTTTTAATATAATTTTTACTTTAAATATGATCTAGTACAGATCTTTTCCACATTCAAACGGTGTTTAGCTCATCGATTTTTAGACAAAACTTTAGTGTCATTACATGTTTGACTTTAAAAGATTTTTGTAAAATATTGAGTGATCGTACGTTAATAGTAATTATAAACTAATGATGTATAAGAATGAACAAAGACGAACAGACTGGAGATAAAAGTATGAATCAAAATGTCTAAAAAAGCGGTTTTTTGATAGAAACTCTGGTGGCTATAGCTCCAAATAAATAAGACATTAGGTTTTTAGAAAAATATATTGTGTGAATTTAACTATAGCGTTTGATAGAACACTCACACGTTCTAAAAGTTCCATTTTTAGTAGCATTTTTGAGCCATATATTCGTTCTCTAAAACATTGTTAGTGGCTATATAATCAAATCAAAGTTGAATAAAAAAACATAAAAAAATATTTATTGATTTTTTATCTGAGTAAAGTTGTTGACAGTTTGTATATATATGCGTTAGTACTTAACAAACATATTGTCGAAGTGCTTACCTCATTGGAAAAATAAGCTATAATAAAACAAATAAAATATAAAATTTACTAAACTTAGTTGATAGTTTTAGTAATGAATTTTAGTTAAAATTCAAAAAGCAATTAAGTTTTGAAAATGGTTATGCAGTAGGCTCTCAAAAAACCTACTTCAGGACCCTGAGAGTTTTAACGAAGTCCGGAAAAGTAAAGGGTTTTTTTAACTTAACATTTTGATGTCAGTAAACCTACCAAAAATTTCTATTTAATGAAGATTTTTAAACAAAAATTCTTTATCTATTGTTTCATTAGTTTTGTTTTCTGGTAAGTTCATCTTTAAGTTTCAATGATTCTACTTCAGTCACAAAACTTGGTGAATCTAGTAAATCAGTTGTCAATTGAACAAATTCAAATAGAAAATTTTAACAATTTCTAATTTTTATCACTTTTCCAACTTATGCAAAGATTTTTTTTCACTAGGTTTTTTCACTCTGTTAACGATTATAGTTCTTGTAGTTATGAGCTACAGGATGATTATTTTATTTATTCATTCAAGTATTTTGACCTATTATTCATTAGTTTCCAACTATTATTTTCATAATCCTAATTTTATTCACAAAATTTTGCTACAGTTGGTGCCTAGCTTTCTCATAGTTGATGTCACTGAAGAATATAAGTGCCAAAAAAATTTTGAAAACCTGTTGCGGAAGTTTTTCGGAATTATAGAGGTATTCAACTTTTAGACTGAAACTACTCAAACCAACTATAACATAAACTTAACTTAACCCCAAGCCTAAATCCTGAAATTTTAACTCAAACCTAGTCGTAACCCAAACAAGATTGTAACCAAATTTAGCTCGAAGCTTACACGACCTTGACGCTCAAATCAACTTCAAACCTTGTTCAATAATAAATCTAAACATTTTTAAAACTCAACCAACCTATATAGACTTCAACGCTAACTACAATCTCAACCATTACTAACCTTCTCCTCATCTTGAACTCAACTCAACCATAACTATACTTCAAGTCTTATCAAATGCATGTTTCCCATTCAGACACTGACTGAAGACCAACTGTTACTAAACTATAACTTTTATTCAACTTGAGCTGAAAACTGACCCTAACCTCAAATCGATCCTAATTGAACACTTACAGTGATAAACCTCACCCCAACCTCAAATTAACTCAATATTATTATATTCAAACGTTAAACATCACAATCGAAACCTCAAATGAACACTACTGTAACCTCTGGTCCTAAACCTGGATCTTTGTTTTTTTTAATTGTTAGCAAAATATTAGCTCGGTTTAAACAAATTTTGAGATTTTTAAATAGAAAATTAAAAACTGGGTTTAAATTCAAGTTGATAAACGATAATAAAATATCTTCAAAACATGAACTTCGATTATTAAATATAATCAGTTTCGGGATAAATAAATTTTAATTTAAGACGTATATTTGATCTTCGTTACATTCATGCCTTGAACCAATAAGACGACTCAGTCATTCTTCCTCACGTAGGCGAATGCTACGGAAAGCATTAGGCTCTTTTATCAAATGAGTTAAATTTAATTTATTTAGCAATGAATTCACCAATAATAATAAATACTTCAAAGATGGTATGTACAATGTAAATGTCTGAAAGGTATTTGAGGAATAAATTTGAGATGATAATATTCTTCTTTTAACTAAACAGCAATAATTAAAAAAACTTGCGTACTATATGGAAAATGAAACTCATTCAATTTTAGTGCATTTACATTATAATCATAAAAATAAAATTTTTTGAAAAAGAATAATAATTAATAATAACAACTTATAAAAATAAAATTAATAAAAAATAATATAAAAAAATTACTCTGACATGCACTGTAAGAAGGTATAAAAATCAAGAAAAATAAAGAAAATGGTGCCATGTTTCACCGCCTGCTCTTCTTGGAGCTCTTATGCCTGGGAGATCTAGATCTTCGTCTGCGAGGACTCCGTGAATAAGACCTTAGTAGTCATTATCGATAGTGGTGCTTAGATTATTTACCTAATCATTAAATTCATCAGTCAACCAATCAAATTCAGTTTGACGAGTATAATTTAGTTGACGTCTTATAAGGAAATAAGAAGCATTTAAGTCATTCTGTGATCTACAAACCTTTTCTTATGTTTTCGTTCGTTTGAGTGGTCTGAATCATCGTTTGAGCTACGATCCTGTCATCATATAAAAATTAATTATCAATTATTCTCTTTTTGTGCAATATATGCCCGCTTGAATTAATATATTTATAACCCATCAAATGATTGATTGATAAAACATTTCAGTATCTATTCCATGAACAAGTAGTGAAAGTTACAAGCTATAATGAGTTTGTTTAAAATGCATCAGAACTCACCCTACTACGAGGTGAACGTCTTTTATTGTCGGAGTCTTTCTTCTTCTTCTCTGACTTCCTTGATGACTTAGACGAGTGCTTTTCACTGCTCTCAAACGAGAACTCCTTGTATAGTTTTGTATGTCCATGAGGCTCAATGAAGATTAATGGTCAAGCTATTATTCTATTGCTTATATTTTGATGAAGAATATTCCTGATTTACCATGAAAATGACATTTCGATAAAAAACCATCAACGTACTAGAAAAATTCTCATCACCAACACCTCAACTCGAATTTAAAAATGAAGAAAATATTGCGGATTTATATAGTTACAGATTGAAGTTCAAGAACAAAGACAACATTGAATAGGGTACCTTTTTAAGTAGTTTCTGTCTCAACTCATTGACCTTATCAGCTATCCATTTCTTGTCTACAGAACCTTTTCCTTTTTCCAACTCGTCTTGATATTGCAGCACCATCGTCTAATGGTCGTTTTGGTTGTTATTTCATTTTGATGGTCATGGACATTCATTTTGAAGGCAAGGTAGTTTACTAGATGGTTGAATCTAATTTCTATACAAAGATGAGTGGAATAATTTGAATTTTTTTTTCTAAGAAATGACTGGAAATTCTCGAGAAAATAAAAATATAAATTAAAAAAAAGCAAAACAATATAGAAAATAGAATCTATGGAGTAATTGAAATATTTATAGAAATCTTGCAATTTCTGACCTCAATTTCCTTAAGCTTTTCTCTTTTTGACTCATTCTTCTCAAACTTTTGAGACAGTTTGTCAATGTCAAGTTTGCTATTACTGCTGCTTGATTCCTCTAGTGGCCTGTATGTTTCAACCTTGCCTATCCACCTCTATCTATTTATCTATCTATATATATATATCTATCTATCTATCTATTTATCCATCTCTGTTTATTTATCGGAAAAAATGAGATAAAAACGAGAAATGAAATAATGAATGAACAAACACTCCATCAATATCTTCATCTTCATCATCATAGTCCACAATGGAGAACTCCTTCTTTTGGTTGAGTGTGTCCCATTTGGAAACAGTCATGGCTGTTGCAAACAATTTTTAATCAATGAGTCAACTTTTAGCTCGCTTCGAATCGGGCTGCGGCTGCGCAATTAATATTTATCATAAAACGTTACACCGTATGTGAAAAGGCACGAGATAATGGATATATATTTTGGTGGTAGATGCTTATAAATATGTAATGTACGTTGCAATACGATGATAATGTTTGGCTTCTATCTTAACCAATTTAAACTTATGACATTCATCGATAATGGTTAGCATATATTGATAACGTTATTCCCATCACATCGATATTATCAAAGTATCTTAACATTATAATTTTTAATGAGTAAGAGCCTTGAAATTATATTCAATTAGAAGAAACACTTCAAAGCTTTTTGAAAACACGTGTTTTTTCCATCAAGCTCATTTAAATAACTTTATTTAAATGAGCCTGATGGTAAAAACATATTTCCTCAAAAAGATTAATTTAAAATAAAAAAATCATGAACATGATGATCATTATCATTATCATCATCATCCTTATCTACGTCATCATCATCATCAACAAGATACAACACAGATGACCTTGAGATTCCAAGTCATTCTCATCAACCTCCTCCCATTTGGAAGGCACGAAGGTGGGTTTGGGTGCTGCACTCTCTGGTACTGTTTCTGTGTGTGTGTGTGTGTGTGTGTGTTTGTGTGTGTGTGTGTGTGTGTGCATGTATTTTAAGATATTGTAAATCCGAGTTTTTAAGATTGGAATGAAATTGAAAAATTAATTAAAAAATTTAACTTCAATAATACGTAAAAAACAGTGTTACGTTGACAATTTTCTTTATTTTGCTAAATTACTGCACAAATAATCGAAAAACAATGAAATTAGCCATAAAGCACGATTAAAATAGAGACTTAACATCTTAACATACCAATCCCTAAATATTATAACTTTTACTTATAAAAATATTCGAACCTTCAAAGCAAATATTTCCTCACACTGTGTACCTAAATTACAAACTGGAAATAACTAAAACCTCACCCATCCTAAAAAAGCAGACCTCAATTATATTTAAAAAATACAAATGGCCTTATAAAAATCTCTTTATAAGGTGAACAATGCAAACGATGAACGATGAAATACACGCCATAATAATGAATTAAGCATACAATAGACCAACCAACCGTTATCACTGTCATTGGTGTAGGGAACGATTGATACAGGGTTGTCCTTGCTGCAGTTATCCATAGGAACCCCATCGAGCTCATCCAATGGAATGCCGTCTACGTCATCCTCGTTTTCCGCTTCCTCTTCATTCTTTTAACGCATTATGTATAATGTTTATCGCTTGTCAACGTTATGTGGTAGGTATGATGTACTGTCGTTTGATATAGAATTATGATGCTATATGCTAGTAATTATTTATGGGTGGTTAGGCATCCGACCACTTATAAATATAATTTAGGATCCTTTCGTTGAATCAACACAAAACTTGAAATACTAAGTCGATAAATAACAATAAAATAATAGAAGACAAAAATTTGAAAATTCCCGCTCAAACTTGAACAGCCACACCTATTCCATCTCACAATCACTACCAAATTCATCCCACAACCCCACTCACGGTTTCCTCCAGCTCCTTGGGCAGCACTAGGCCCAGAAAGATGTTTTGCAGATGGATCAGATGATCGTTACTGTACACCGTCCAATCCTCCCACGCTCTAAAGCATGCCATCACTTTTTGCTGTGAGGAAATAGGTAATTACTTGCGGTGTAAAAGTTAGTACAATTAAACATATAAAAGCAGTTTCTATGAATCAAACTGAATTGCAAAATAATGTATGACATCAAATTTCTTGAAAAATAAAACTTCTGATTTCAAAATATATTAATGAAAAATGGCAAAGTTGAATTTTTCGAAAATTTTAGTTGAATAAATTTTTTTTTAGGTTTTTTCAAAAAATTTCTCCTAAATCAAAAAGTATATTTTAATAAATTCAAAATTACTAAGAACATATGATGCCTCTTAAAACTAAAAAAATACCATTGAATCAAAACCACACAAACACTAGAACATGTGCAACACAATGTGCCACCTTGAACTGTTCAGCCTTGAGTCTGGCATCGATCTTACCATGGGCTTCTCTCATGTTCTTGAAGATCTCTGCCAGGTGAGACTCAAAACTGATTGGAAGTTGAGTAATCGATTAAATTGATCGATTAACAATTAATTATCTAAATGAACAATCAAGTGATCAATCTGTTTTGTTATATCAAAGGAAGATTAAAAATTTATGTGTGACTATGAGAATAAAATTGTTTAAAACACCATTAAATTTATATTGAAATCAAGCTCACCAACAAGTGGCACACAAACTTATCAATTATAATAAACCCCACTAAAACCCAAACCCCCATCAGCACACCCAAACAACCAAACCACCCACTATCTCCTGAAATAAGAAGCATTGGGAATCCTGGCAGAACTATTATGTAGCAGATCGGAGATCAAAAAAAGACGGGCAATCCTGGTGGGAGCTGGTATCTCTTTTTGGCAGATGGCTTCGTGATGCAGTCTACAATTTCCTCTGCATACTCTGCATGCTTCATACACCACACCATGCAGTCGCCCACACTCAATCTCTCTGGTGTGATGCCTCGCAACATGTCCTCAAATCTGTTTGTGTTAGTGTTGGTGGATTAATTGTAGGGTTGTAAGTTGGTTAATATTGTGTAGTTCATTAAGGTTAAAATGCTATTGTTAAAAATATTTAGACTAAATTTATTATTAATATGGTTGTTATCATGGAGATAAGAAAAAATTTTTGAACTTTGTATTATAATAAGTTAACGCTGGTTAATGTAGTTTCATTGTTTAATTTAGTTGACATCATTACATCGAAACCGTTACACTATGGTAAGTTAAAAATCATTGTACCTTCAACCACCCTTTTTAGCAACACAAAATAAATTTGGCATTGTGCAAATTTACCATGTGTATTTTAGCTTTCAACGTTGTAGAGATAATTAACCTTCATAACGATTATAAACCCACACACCCACACCCACACACACACCCACACCCACACACCCACACACACACACACACACACACACACACACACACACACACACACACACACGCGCGCACACACACACGCGCGCGCGCGCTCAAACCCAAAACCAACCTCTCTCGTTGACTATCGGACAACAAAGGCTTCTTGGACTCCTTAAAGAGACTGATGGCTGGCTTGGAATTATTGATAAGCTCTTCAGGCATGCCTTGCGAGAATGGATTTTTGGGTGGAGGTCTCCACACAGAACCACTCTCGAACATGCGGAACTCATCAGTTTTCCATGAGTATGGGCTGTCTCCCTAGGTGTTGAAATGCAGTTGCAATTCTTTTATTGTTTATCGTCTAAGTAGATATAAACTGACAGATATATAAATGTATAAAGATAGTTGAATAGTCAGATAGATTGAATAGCATGTTACTGGTTAAAAAAACGTTAAATGACGCATGGGTAGTAACCTGTAGAATAGAATAGAGCTTCCAACGGTAGTAGATGTGTGCTGGAGTCTTGTTTTCGAATAGGAATCTGCAGGGTAAGCTAATGCTTGAAGCAGTTCCAATTCAGAGAAAAAGGTTCCATTAAATATAGTTTTTCAGAGACATCGTACGTATGTTTTGTATAGCAATTAAAATTCAAAAACATCAATTGAGGATTCATACATTTATTTAAAATAAAAGCTATAATTTTCGATAAGTATAGCCCTATCATAAAGCATTAGCATAATGCTAATAAGGCTATACTTATCGAAAATTATAGCTTTTATTTTAAATAAATGTATGAATCCTCAATTGATGTTTTTGAAGTTTAAATAGAGTTCAATACTAAATACACCGAGAACTCAACCACTTAATTTAGGCATTTTACTTGAAATTCAAATAGATGCAATCACTATTCTTTTTAGCCCATTTTTCTCAAAATAGAATAAATAAAAAATGGTTTAACTTATTTCTATTGCAATTATCATTAATATTATTGAATAAAATAAAGAGAGAAGAATTGGCTGTGTATCCCAATTGATATAGCCATAGATTAGCTATCTATCAAGTTCAGCCCATAGTAAAACCAATACTTAACATCAGTGCCACAGTTTGTTGGCTATAAATTTAATATTTAACAAAAGCTCCAAGTTACACAAGTAAAAGTGTCATATAAATTCTACATTATCATCATCATCATCCTTTCACTTCCATATGCATGCTAGCATGAGTTGGAAACTAGTTTACTGTGATTAACTAAACTAGCCTATTAACAAAAACTAGTTTATTACATAGCAAACATGAAATAACAATGACAGAGACATAAATTAAACAACAGCTACAACAACAAGAACAGAATCAACAATAAGAGAAGTAACAACAAGAGCAGAAGCAACAACAAGAGCAAAAGCAACATAATGAGAGCATGATAAAGACCTGAAGAGAGGGTTATGCAGCTCCCTGTTCATGATCATCGCTTCAAACATGGGCCCTTCCCTCACCACAAACTCTATTGTCCTATGTATCACACACATCAGTGTTCTGTGGTGATGTTGATGTTTGAATTGTTATTAGTCTATTAGGGTTGTTATAGAATATTAAATAGTAAAATACGACGGTGAGTATGATTGGACTGGAAATGCAATTACTTTTCAGTGGGGATGACAACCTTTACTAAGCACTGATCTAGGTCCTGATGGTGTGGTGTTGTGTAGATGAATATAACAAAAAAAACAACTTGTATTGCATTCTTATTATTATTATTGAATTCATCGTCCTAATGCTTCCATAGCCATGAGGTCGCACGTCAACAAAAGCATTATATTTAGATTTATTATACAAACTAAACAGGGCCCATGTGTCGTTTGTATTCATTTAAATACAAAAATCTTAAAAATTCTATAACTTTGAGATCTTCTTCTACTATTGTTTTAAGCTATAGTTAATAAAATGAAAAAGACTCATCCAACAACCAAGCCGAAATACCAACCAAAAATACAATATAACAAAATCAAACAGAAAACCCATTAAACCGCCTAAAAATTAACCAAGTATAATACAATAAAATGAAGAGTAAGCTCATAATGTTGCAAGAAATACAAACAAGCAATAGAACAAGCACAAAACCACCATGGAGTCATTGACATTCTGGGCGTTGAAGGGCAAGCCTGACGGAGGAGGAGGCAGAGTCAATTCAGATAGGGCGGGAGGGATGTAAATGGGATGGGGAGGTATCACCACACATTTACCCCAACCTAATTTCATCTCAAAGTCCATCACTTCTTTGCCCTGGTGTGGTAGTGGTTGAGTGTAGTTGTGGCTGTTTCAACTGAAAACAAACAATAGGACACGCTACAATATAAGAAACTCAGATGACAAACCTGCAAATTATTGAGGGCTCTTTCTCCATCCTTTCTATTCATGAACGCCACAAAGCCACAATTTCGACCTCTGGACTTCTCTTCCTCTGTTCGAGGCCACATGACCTTTTGAATGGTTATACATAGTATGTGTAATACGCCTTTTTTAATGATGAACCTAATTTATTAGTAAGTTTGATAATTAAAATCATAGCATTTAGATTATATAGAAAAAAAAACAAACGAAAATCGCTAACCTTGACTGAAGCCAGCGGCCCATACTGTCCAAACAACTCACAAATCTGCACCTCAGTCATCTGGAATGGTGGTTCGATTGTGACTTGATCTTATTACTACAACTATTAAAATTCATTATCAAATGGTTTGTAATCCGATTTTTGTCCAGATCTTGTGGCGCTGACTATTAATTTTATTTATCATTGTTTATTTTTTTTGAAAACTATATATGTGAGTAACTTTCACTGGAACATAATTTTAATTCAATCCTTTTTTGAATGTTTCCCTCAACAAACAAGCATCAAACATAATGGTAGAATAAAATAATATTTGAATTTTTATAGCACTCCTCATAAAGGGCAGTCTATGTTCAAGCCACTGCAAGTTCTCCATAAAAAATTGTGGGTTCTCCAGATATGAAGTTTGTTGAGTAACTATTATTTTTCACAAGGTTAAATAGTGCTAGTGGGTGTGTGCATATAGAATAGCATTACCTTAGGATTGAGGTTTCCGAGGTAGATGTTGGTTGTTTGAGTGTCGCTCTCGTAGTTGAACATACCAGGCAGTCCAAACTCCTCCTCTGTAATCATGGACATTATTTTACTGAGCAAACCATTGTGAGTGGTTAATCATTGAACTTTTTATGCATTATTTGTTAGTTGTTATTGAAAATCTTAGCAAAAATATTATTTTGAATAAGTTAATTTTTTAAACAGATTTAAAATACAATTATTTTGTTTTAATTACTGTACATAGTTATGATTTATATTCCTGCCATAATTATTACTATTTTTGAATTTATCATTATCACTACTTTTTGCATGTATTGTCAATATTGTATTGTCTTTTATGGTAGTATCACAAATTATAGTTATTATTATTATTGACCGATTGGCAAGATTCCCATAGAAACACCAGCAGCAATTGGCTCATTGTCAAGTGTCAAAAGGTGTGACTTGTTCTTGGGTTTGAAGAATAATATTAATAAAACTTTGAAAACATCAATCGAAGATTCATACATTTATTTAAAAAAAGCTATAATTTTGATAAGCATATCCTTATCACAAAACTTATATTAGTAACAATAAAAACTATTATTACCATTGCTGAAAGTATAATTGATACTAAAAATATGACTTATAATGACGCTAAATCTACCAATAATTATTTAATAGGTTAAAAAACTTAAATAAATAGGCATCGGTCACTATTTGCATGAAGTTTTCTTCAAAAATAAATGTGTTGAGAAAATGTTGAATATAGCTAATAAAGCCTAATACATAAATTTTTAAAAACTGGTTACTACTTGAAGATGTTTTTAGAAATATTAGTACAATTATCCCCTATTTTGACGATTATACTCGCCTAAATTTTTTCCAAACGCTATAAAAATAGACATTATTATAATCACTATTACATGAACCAGACAATAGATACGAACCTTAGAGAACAGTGATGGGATAGAATCATCCTGGACCAAACCCAAGTCCTGTGGTGTGATCATTATCCTTGAAAAAACATTGTTTTGTGGAACACAACTTTTATATAGGCATGGGTATTGGAGGCTATTGAGTGAACAACCTAGCTAGCTATTGATTTATTTATTTATGACACGACACTGTCTCTGTGAGAGCCATAGTGAAGCATCACAAAAACCTCTGCTGCTAGAAAATATGAAAACTATCTGTTTACTGTTCATTCATCTAGGTGTTTCAATTAATCCATGCCTTTTTTTTTATAAAACTGCTGAAGCTTCTGTAGATACTAATTAAAAAGAAACCAATGAATAATGGGCTCTAAAAATAAATAAAAGATTATATGGTTAGTCAGCATGAGCCTTATTATAAGTCAGATTTCGTACAGTGAAAACTTAAGATTATGAGGATATTGGAATAACGCGTAGAAAAAATTTTTAATACGCTAAAATTTTCAACAAGACCTTGTCAATTAGCTAATGAATTTTGACAAGATTTTACTTTGAAGTTTCAGCATAATAAAATTTTCTCTATGTCTAAAAAAAAGTCTGAAAGAGTTAGAGGACAGTTACTGTTCTTGGAAAAACACTATTGAAAGCAAGGATCTTAGAGTGAACATGAAAAAAAAACGAAAGTTATGGTCAGTGCTCTAAATTATGGTCCAAGTTTCCAGTCTAGAAAACACTCTTGTGGAGTGTGTTTTGAAGGTGTCGGCGTTAGCTCTATACTTTGCACTCTATGTAACCATTGGGTTCACAAACGCTGCAGTGGTCTAAAAAGCAAATTGGCTTCTGCCATAAACTTCAAATGTAAGACATGTTTAGATCCTCAAGTTAGTGATGAGGATTATAAGGCCGTTGAACTTGATGGAAATAAATATGAAGTGGTTAACCAATTTTGTTATCTAGGAGATATGATTAGTGCTGGTGGTGGAGCTGAAGCTAGTACTATTACCCCTGTTAAGTCTGGTTGGAAGAGTTTTAGGGTACCGTTACCTCTATTAGCCAGTTGGGTCATTTCACTTAAAACAAAAGGGAGTTTATATACTGCTTGTGTCAGAAGTGTTATGGTTTATGGTAGTGAGACTTGGCCTCTTAAGGTGGAAGATATTACTAGAATATCCAGAGCTGATAAGATGATGATCAGGTGGATGTGCAATGTAAGCTTAAAGGATGGCAAATCATCAGATGAATTGAGAGACAGATTGGGAATTCTGGACATCACTGAGGTGCTACGCAAAAATTGACTAAAATGGTTTGGAAATGTAATGAGAATGAATGCTGGAAACCCAGCAAGCACTTGCAAGCCCGTCATGGTAGAGGGTAAGTGAGAACAAGGTAGACCAAGAAAAACATGGTCCCAATTAATAAGCAACGATCTTAAAAGAATGAAACTCAATCCTAAACTTGTCCAAGACCATAGATTGTGGAGAAGAGCTATTATGAGACCTCGTCCAACCCATGCTAGCATGGAAATAGATGCAAAACGATGATGATGATGTCTTCTTTCATTATCCTCATAATCTGAAGTTTTTACTGTACGAAATTCAAGTCTGATTTCATTATCAACTAATATCGTTGGTCATCATAGGTTTCAGACTTGTGGCATATACACAACACTAATACCATGGCCATTAGCTTTTGTGAAGTAACATAGACAAAAAAATCATTTCCTGTACTTCTTCTAACAAAAAATGGCAAACTTACCTAACTCTACAGACCTGAATGATAAAAAAAACTAAACCTTTCGGACTTTTCTTCTTTCTGACCTTTCTTCTTGAATTCTTTAAAAAAAAGCTTTAGTTGTTAATCTTGCTAATCATTAATGTTAAATACAAACGTGGAAGCTCAAATTTATTTATATATATTTAATAAATTTTAAAACAGATTTTTTCCTTTTTAACATTTGGGTATAATTGAATTAATGTTCTAGAAAAAATATATGATTAATAAATAATTTAATTTTTAACACTATTAAATTATACTGCTGTACATGTCCCAGCAACTGGAATTTCCTAGTAAGTTGGCCATTCAATCGCCCCTAACTGGGATTTTAGCTGTGCAATTGATTGGCTTCACAGGGTGCTACTCCATGCGAACTATAATATATTTTCTAACACTTTGAGTTCTTCCTTGAACAGCTCCAGGTTTGTCTTTTTTCTCTCAGTGCTTAATAACCCTTTCTTTTTCAATGAAGGCTGTATATTGAATATAAATTTAATAAGCAATTGCTTTATGTTATATTTTTTTAAAAAAATATTTTAGAAATGATAGTTGATAACAATAAAGTTGGAAATAAAATTAAAAATAACTTGATAAAAAACTTGATGTTTTTTTAAATTAATTAAAAAAGAATTGAGATGAAAATCTAACAGGTTTTTCATGTTTTTCTTCTTTTTTCAAACTGGGTGTTTCTACTTGCAAACCTTTTTTCTCAAGTAACTTGCTTACAGGCTTGTACAATTTACCACTACTACTTTCTTTTTTTTCACCTTTCCAATGTTAATTTTTCAATTTTAAATCAAATTCTGAAAACAATATTTTATGGAGAGCAAGATCTTTAATAACTAGGTATCAGTTGTAGGTAACACCTTTATTTTAATAATTTATTCATTGATGGCCTAGCCCTTAGTTTATTTTTTTGACTAAATTTAAAAAAAAAAATTTAAACAGTACTATATATAACCCAAAAAGAGAAAAATCACGACCCACCTTTTTCTCCAGCAAGACCTCCTTTGACCCAGGCTCGAGTTATACCTTTATTAGTGTTCTCAAATGTTTCTACAAACTCCTTGTACACTTCTTCAGTTTCTTGTTCTTGTTTCTGAAGAAAAAGATACATTAGGCTTGATAGTTCATAGTAAAAAAAATCTATAGCAATCTTTTATCTTAATTATAAGAATATCAATACAATTTTAAGCTATTTCAAGCATAAATACTTTTTTCTTCAGTTCATCTAGCTCTTTTCGAGAAAGTGACTTTGAAGTATTCATTACACCGATGTTGAAAGCTTTCAACTTGTTGTCAGATAAAGTCTGAATAAAAAACAACCAATAAAATCAAATTTTTGAATCCGCAACATGCAATCATTTTGAAACTAGACGCTTTGTATAAGAAATCGACTAACTTTCATTGAACCGGATGAAATGGATTTGGGTTTTAAACCCCATGGTAATGTTTTTTCATTACTCATTTTGCATAAGCTTCTAAAAACCTTTTACTTTAGTTTATAGATGTAATAGAAGCATTCTGACGGTTTAACTAATAGATTTTTTCTGCTTAATTCTTTTTCAACTAAACTTTTTCTAAACAAAAAACTTTTGAGTAAATTTATTTTTTGAATTAATATGTTTTCATTAAATTTTTTTTCACGATCATCTCAGTCTAACTATATTTTCCATACAATCAACTAGCTCGAAAAAAATCAAAAGCTTAAATAAATATTGAAATTGTGAAATCAAAAAAAAATTTAGTTCAGTATCATACTTTTTTGAGTTTTAAACTGTATAACTTTGTAGTAACATGTAATGTAATGTAATGCGGCATTATAAAGCGCTTTTCCTTATAGATCAAAGGGTTTGCTACAAATTTAATGGTAGAATAACGTTATAAAAAGAATTATCGACCAGAGTAATTAACGGAAGAAATAATGAATTTAACAGAATATTTTCTAAGTCAACAAAAAAACTATAAAAATTGACAGAAGGCTACATACATATAGTCCTAAGGAGGTCACACCTACAAGTAAGTCTCACTGGCTGTACCACTACACAAATGCATACCCAACGGAGCACTACCTGCAACTTTGCAAGTCTATAAATTTTTGAAAACATAACATATGAAAAAGTAGAAAATATTTGTTATATTTTTACCAGGTGTATAAAAGCTTTAAATGTAGTTATGAAACTTCACTAGATGAGAAGAAAAATAGTTATAAGACTCAGAAACCATAAAATAATATTTTAATCTAATATTCATGTCTTTCAATTTTTTATTTGGCTCATATAGCTTATCTAGTAGAGCATTAAACCAATTATCTAAAGTTACCGGGTTTGATCCCGTAATTGGCCGACATTAGCACCAGTTCCACACTGTGTTTTCACTACATTAAGTTTGCAGAAAAGGCTTTGGTCTACATAAAAAGCGCTTTATAAATACTACATAAAATTAAATTAAATCAAGATAGGCTCTAAAATAGATACAAATAAAACCAAGTCTAGTAACCATTATAATAAGGATACGTGGAAAGTTGCCTTTAAAACATCTAGGTCGTTTTTTTACACTTTGCACGCATGGTCTTTTTTTCAATTGAAGCCATTTTTTATTTTTTTATAAGTTTATAGAAATAATTTAGAACCAGAAAACATATACTACGACATCTGCAAAATGAAAGCTCTTAAAACTTTGTCAGTGTTTCCACATCCATAAAACAAATTTATAATTTTTCACTTATATTTTTTAACATTCATTTTTAAATTTTGAATTTTAATACTGAGAAAGTGATGCTTTGTTCTGTCAGACTGAAAAAGAAGTCCGTCATTGGTTATTTATTCAGCATAATTCATAAGAATAATAATACAATTGATTGGCGACTAAGGATTTAAAAATCATCATAACAAAAACTTTGAAATAGTGGTTAGAACTGACAAAAAAGTCAAGTACAAAAAGTAAAAAAATACTGTGATTTAACTTTATAATGAAAGATATTTAAAACTACACGCGATAAAATAATGAAGGAAAATGGCAAATATTGCAAATGTATGCTTTCCTGAATTATCGAAATCACTAATGGAAATGCTGTGAAAATTTATTTTAAACTGTAAGCACTTTAAATGAATAGAGTTAAAATTGCAAATATAATATTAGTAACTTTTGGCACTTTGATTCGGTGCAAAAGGCGCTTGTTGAATTAATACCAGCAAAAATATTCAAAATTATTATTAATACCCTTGTTTTAAGGTAATTTTCTAAAAACATTGATTTAAATGATAAGACGAAAATTAAAATATTTTTGACTTGATATATGACCCGACTAACCTCAAAAAAAGCAGTTGAAGTAAAATAATATAAATATTCACATACATCTTGATAAATTAATAACATTAGGCATGCCTTGCCTATGAACAATTAAGGAGAAATGATTTAAAAGAAAATAATATGAAGTTTTATCATACTAGAAAACAATTATTAGCTAAAACAAAAAAAATAAATTATGATTAACATTTTCAAAACAATAACAGCTCAACCTTAAAATTAGGCACTTAACCACCACCAATAAAAAGCAAACACTTAGTTATACAAACACAGAATCAGTCAAAACAAGCTCTCTCGGTTCATCCGTTACCTCGATAGAAGATTCCTCACCTAGTATGCTTTGATTATTTTTACTATAAACAAACACTGTATTACTTGTAGTTTTAATAATTTTTGGACTAGTGCTTTCACCAATACTAACAATCCCATTAAAAAAGTTTTGGCCCGTACAACCGTCAAGTTGAATATCCATCAATAGCTTGGGCTGGTTGATATGGGGGGGTGTGAAGCCTGGTGACGTAACAGAAGGACGAGATTTTTGGCTGACAGCTGAAGAGACGGCCTCTTGTGGTGATCTGATCTCCAAATTGTTCAAGCTGAAACACAGTGGCCGTGAAACACTTTTATTTCTAAATCGATTTAATTTTTTATCAGAAATTGTCTTTTTATGGAAAGCAGGACTGATTTTTGAATTTCCATTTGTATGAAGTTTATGATGGTTTTTATTGATGTTGATATTTCTAGTGTGTTCAGCTAAGTTATCTAAAGAACGGTTGTTTTTAAATGACGGAGTGAAATACAACTTATTATTAACGCTCTCAGTCATATGCGATGCAATATTCAAAGTCAAGGGTCTAATTGCACTGCTGGTCGCAATGGATTTACTCCTACTCCTTCTAGGATCTACAAAAGCCTCTTTGCTAATGGTAGGATGGTGGTTTGATATGGAAGTGTCATTTGGGGAAATCCCTTGGTTTCTTGAAGGATCTGATGGTTGGTTTACGCTTTGAGTCGATGCAGGTGAAGTGACAAGACATTGCTCTTCGAGGAGATGAGAAGCCAAAGGAATTGGATAGAGTGGATAGAAGGGGTAACCGTCATCAACGGAGTTATTGAAGTCTTCGGAAGAAGGAGTCTGCGACGTTCCTGCGTCCCTGAAGGCTTTCAAGTGGATAGATTTGAAAGGAACTTTGGTTGAACCGGTGGTTGTGGTAGCGTCAGAAAGAGTGTTATTCGAGGTTGTGGTCGATTGTTGACTACCTTCACAATTGACCACCTCAAAAACTTGAGAAGAATCATCTAATACATCTGCCGAAGCATATCTCTGGGTAGCAACCAGGTACCCTTCCTCTTCCTCTTCATCAAATATCTCATCATTGTTGAAGTATGGATTGTGGGTCACAATAGAGTTTGATGTACTTTTGTCGAGAATATCTTGTCCTGCAGCAATACTGGCAAGTACTACAGCGTTGCGACATAGGGCTGCTGCTGGTCCATTCTCATTTATGCTTTGTATGCACTTTGTGTCTCCATCTGGAAACAAGTTTAACGGAAAAATCAATGAGCAACATAAAAAATTGGATAATTTTATAATTAAAATTTCATTTAAATGACCTAATTGTCAAATAATAATATGTGTGGTTTATCCTTTCTTAAAACGTCAAAAAATGAAGTTAGCCGACGTACTTGAGAAGAATTTGTTGAACATAGAGATTTGTTTGGAGAACATGGCGAGAGTTGAAGAGGTCAAACTATTTAGTCGTTTGTTATCGAAACTACACGTACACTTGAAATTCTTATTGTTGATCTTATTACTATTATAACTATTGTATAACTTATTATTACAACGCTTGCACTTCTTATTTATTTTGTTGTTGAGGTTGGGAGCGCTAGTAGACCACTCGACTTTACTAAAAGACATCTTTTTCACTTTCTTCTGTGCCAAACTTGGTCCCCATGTCTGTCTTGTGCACGAGTTCTTCGAAGGACCTCAAATAGTTGGTTATTTGTCATAATAAACTTATATATATATTATAGTTAATAGCTTAATACAATAATGGCAAGCAAAATGCTTATCGTTGAATTCATTTTAAACCCATGGCTAGAAGGGAAACATTACTATTTGATGAAATATCAATCGTTTTAATTGATAATATTGTTTTAAACTTATAAATAATTTGAATATTTATTATATACAATATATAAACTTAAATTTTTGGACAAACGCTAAAATTTTTAATAGACGAAAAACGCAAGATTTGAATACTCGTGTTTTTTAACAAAAATCTTTCCGTAAATGATAGACAACAATTTTTTTTTTTAAAACAATATAACTATAATCAAAAAAATCAAAATGCTTCTGATAGAATATATAACAAATATTAGCAAAACTCACAAGCAATAGTAAGACGGGGGATGTAGTCGGGAGAGATGGGAGGAGAAACTGGAGATGGACGCTCTTGCTGCACTGTGAAGTTGTGTCTAAAGTCTGTGTGTTTAATGCATGTTTTGGTAAAATAGCTAGATAGATAGATAGATAGATAGATAGATAGATAGATAGATAGATAGATAGATAGATAGATAGATAGATAGATAGATAGATAGATAAATAAATCCAGTTGAATATAAACAAATGGATAAATGGATGTTTAGACAGATAAATATAGACCGAAAGGTAGAGAAGGCTATCAACAAAGCAAACGAACCACAAGGCTCAGAGATGCCCTTCTCCTTAAGTTTATGGAGTCGACTCTTTCTAAACTTCCCCTTTCTTTTCTCTGGCTTGTTCATCGATTGCTGTGTTATCAATATCTGTGTGCATATTCATTAAAGATTAGAGAAATAGTCAATAGCTGAAACAATATGATTGAAAAAGAAAAATGAGGGTTATTGGGTAAAAGGTAGAAAATCTTTTGTAAGACGAACTTATGTAATTAAGTTGCAATAATATTTAATGATCAGATAAAATAGCATGAGGCGCTTTTAAAAACAAAAAATGAATGAATTATATATCAATATAATGTAAGAAATATGAATAACTTATTATTTTTAAGTAACTATTGACTACTTCAACTCTATCTTCGCTAAATACATAACAATATGAAAATTAACGATTTCATATAGTTTCTTCAAATTATAACTAAAAAAACCACGTTTATTAAACAAAAATCGAATAAAATTTTTGATGATTTAAATCTTATTTCAACATTATTAATTATCAAGGTTTAAAAAATACTTAGATTCATTCCATCATTTCCACAAACCAATGATACACCAACCTGTATCTCCCGCTCAACGAGATCTAGTTCTCTTCCAATCAACTCCCTCTCTCTCCTGTGCAGCTCTTCTTTGTGTAGTCTCTGCTGCTCACAAACCCTGTTCAACTCGTCTTCACGCAAGTGTAACTCCTTGAATGTTGTGTTGTTGCATGCATATAAGTGAAGTAAATCTAAACTTTTTGTACGTTTGATACAATTCGATTTTGTATATCTTTTGTATAAGTGATGAATGTGGAGTGGTATGAAAAGAAGGATATAATTAAGTATCATGTAATGTAATGTAATCAGCCAGTTGATTAGAAAATCAATGTTAGCTGTATTTTTAAAGAGTAATGAATTAAGAGGTATTTATTACTTTCTCAAGGTAATATGCATTAAAATTATAATATAAGAAATCTGTATATAAACTAATCAATAAAATCATTTTGTAGCTCGATTCATTCAACAAAATGGCAAATATTTAATAATAGACGAAATAAACATAAGTAAGCATTAAGTGACAAAAAATATTATCATTCATTATATAATATACCATAAGCATAACCCATCTCTTTCCTTCTTCCAAAAATCACCTTTTCCTTCTCCCTCAGTTCTCCAAACATCTCCTCTACTTCCTCCTTCCACTTGCCCCTCAACTCCTCAAAGTTCTCTTTGGAAGTCTCCACGAACGACGACTCAGCAATGTTCTTTAACACTAATAAGATCTCCTTGAACGAAGGCCTTTTGTGGCATTCTGGCTCCCAACAACCTGGTTTTGAAGGCGTATATGCCCATCAATTTTTATGATATGTCAAAAATGGGACTTAAAAAGTTTATTTAAATGGAGACGTCTATAATTTATGATCAATACCTTTAAAATAAAGCTAACAATGTTTATATATAACGCAAAAAACCAACGCTGAATATTAAACAAATCTCATAGATGGCATTTAGCCGCTTATGACCCGGGAGTATAATCGTTATAAGGCTTAATCGATTGATAGTAGATGATGATGCGTTGGGACAAAAAGAACAATCTAATTGTTTAAAAAATTCTTATACAACAAGTTATTTCATAACTTTAACTTCATTCAATTTCGATAATAATATTGTTCCCCGTATAAACATTTTTCCTGACAAAGACCCCGCATGAATTTCTTAATCAACTTTACCATTGATAACACATCCTGAGGCATGAAAACTCTCCCAATTGACATCACCATACAACATCACCCATCATCCCCCTCAACATGCACCAGAAAATGCACCACACAACACCACCACACGACAAAGATCCATTCAATACCCCACACCCCAATGAATGCCACAACAGCACCACTAACGTTGCAAGAGTAACTTGAAGGATTCAGGGCAGGAGTCAGGAATGGGAAGTCTCAACGTGTTATTACCCACCCCATATAATATGGCTGCAAAGTTGAAGCCTTCGTAAGGTGTCTTGCCTTTGATAGTTGGTGAGTGATTTTGAAGGTATTTTATCTTTAAGTGTTTTAAAATCCCAGAAGTTATCTCTACTTTAATCCATATGGTTATGAGTTTATAAAGGACAGGAAGTATAGATTTGGAATTATGTGAAATATTAATGCAATTTTATGATCTTAAGTCAAATATATAAATTAACATAACAGTTGAAACTTTTGAAAATGTCACGAAGCTTTGATGCAAATTCAACATGAGTAAAACTTCGTGACCTTCAATGAATTCAAGTGTTTCATGTCAATTAACGTAATCTTATTGGTCAATTTATGATTGATTGAAAATAAAAGGATTACCGGTTAGTAATTCCCACAGAACAACGCCATAGCTGTGAAACAAATTGTAACTATATTGAATCTAATAACAACATAAATGAAAGTCAACTTATCTGAGAATAAACTGTATTGTAATGGATTGTATTTGGATTTTATTGTTTAAGAAAATAGTGAATTTTAGATAGGTAAATACCAACATTTTAAATCCGGTTTAATTCCCACTATACTGAAGGCGGCCAGATTTATTCTATTTGCAAAAAATTTTTTTCAATTTTATATATTCCTAATCTCCATTTCATCCTGTCCAACTCATCTTCCTCTTTCAAGCCAACTTTACTAATTTCTGATACTATTTTGTTTCCCACTTAACTTTCAGGCTTACCCTTCTTTTTTGAACCATCAATTTTAAGAGTGCCTTTCTCAAAACATTCCCTTCATCTCTCCTCATTACATGATCAAAGCATTTTACACCTCTAGTTTTAGCTAATAATAATAATCATAATCTACGAAGTATATTATACTTCTTTTTAACCCAAAGAGTTTCAAGCTTTTAGCTAAAGTTTCTAAAGTTTCTTTTAAACAAAACCTATCAATTAAAGATTTACTTTTAAATCTACCTGATAACTTCACCCTAAAAATTGCTCTAACCATAGCCTTTTTCAGAATATCCAATTCATTATGTCTTAGACACCAAACCTCACTCCCAAATAACATTGCTGATCTAATACAGTGAATTGTATACTATAAAATGAAGTGTATTGATTAATTTAATAAAACTGTATAAGATCTCAGACAAATAATCAATTTCTCTCAAAATTAATTAGATATAATTCTTCATACTTGAAATACATTTGTACTAATATACATAGTTATTGTATTATATTACATATCTACAGTGTGATTGTCCCACGATATTTGAGATTCATTCCAATAACATCTATAAAACTTCGGCTTCTGTCGCAGCTCTAGACGAATACATTTTCATTTTTTTTTATTGCATTTAAATAGGTATCATACCTCCAAACATCACTGCCTTTGGAAAACTTTTGCAGCTTGAAAACCTCTGGTGCCATCCACGCGTAAGTCCCTGTGAGATGTGGATGATAGATAGGTAATAGACCCGAAAAGATTAATAGATGGACAAAGATGGATAGGTAGATATTGAGTAAAGAGCTAAATAGATGATAGAGAGAGATAATGCGTGCAAAGAGTTATTAACCTCGGTTAAGTGGATTGAAAGATTTGAAGCATTAAAATGCTTGACAATGTGGGATAATCTAAACACCCCAAACAAATTATTATAATAGAGTGGTTTTGTGTTTTATCAAATCGTATGATGAACAAGAAATAAAAGCTAAAAATTCTAATATTATTCTAAAAATTGGAAGACGATAAACGATGATAATGATGAAATCATAAATAACAGTAATAACAACATAAATGAAAAAATAATAAAACAATAAAAAACCTAATATACTCATAAAAATGACATAAACAAAACATCTAATCCCGTAAAAAGAAATTATAGAGACTATAAAAGATGATGGTCAATCGATTATATCACAAAGACAACCAACGCCGTTAACCTTAAAATTCAAAACAACATCAAATGCACTCGCCTGCGGTGCTCATGTGTGTTGTATGGTTGGCCTCTCTGGCCAAGCCGAAGTCTATGATCTTCAGTGTTTTATCCATCAAGCAGCCATCTTCCACTGACTCCAGTATTAGTACTGTTGTATTGGTGGGCGTTTGTGGTGTAAATATCATTTATATATGTGTAACTGTGAATGTAAAATAAGGATAATAGAATATGTATTGTATGATAATATAATACGCATTTGTGCATATAATCTCTGTAAGATGCAGCAATGATGCGGTATATATATATGATGGAGAAGAATAAGATTCGTGTGGTCATCTTTGATATAAATTGTAATTGAAGTTCACACACACACACACACACACACACACACACACACACACAAACACACACACACACACACACACACACACACACACACACACACACACACACACACACACATTCATACATATATATATATATATATATATATATATATATATATATATATGAAGACGATGATCAAAAAACACTTTAGTACATTATGAAATTACGTAAAAAACAGAAAAGTATCAGTCTCTCAAGACATTCAATGAACCGCATTTTGGCCAATATTCTCCTTTAATAACTAAAACTCTCCAACGTTTGCAAAAATTCAAACTCATTATTAATATATATGTTATATTAGTAATACTAATATATATTATATAAGTAATAAAAAATTTTTCATAAAGTAATAGTATTTGAAACGATAATAAATAACAAGGACGATGAACATATCCAGCCCATGCTAGCATGGAAACGGGCGTGAAACAATGATGATGATGAAACTAACTATTAGTAGACTTGAGATCTCGATGGACTATGTGTACCCTGGCATCTTCATGCAGATAGCTCATTCCTTTGGCGATTTGACATGCCCAGCCCACAATCACCTGCCAATAAGTATTTTCTATATATCTCGTTTGGTTTATAATTCTATTTGTGTTCTGAACACAGAGGTTTAATGACTCAAGTTTCAAGAAATTTACCTAAAAAAGTCAGACTTTGCGAGAATTAACGTCTTTAAATTTGGTTGAGAATTAAGAAATTGACTCAAAAATGAAATTTATCTATTTATGATCTATATTAGATTACACATAAGTAAATCTTTCGGCAAATGCGTATACACCAATCGACTATTGCTTTCTCTTCCTCCAACAATATACAGAATTTTATCGCATCTAAAGCATTAACTGATTATGTTTAGTAATAATTTTATATACGACTTTCAGTGTAGACAACATTCAACTTTGAAACTTTCCTCCCCACACTTGGTTTTCCTTTTTCAACTAAATCATCTTTAAGTTTTTTTGTTGTTTTTTTTAAATTGAAGTAAATGAAAACGATACAAAAATACTAGTTTGGCAATTACTACCACCATAATCTACTGTTGAACGAGTTATAACAAATAAAGCCAGTCAGATCCTAATGTACCGCGGTTTAACGTCATGCCGAGAGAAAAAAGGCTCGAAAAAAATAAAAACCAACCAAGCAAAATAAAGACATATACAGAAAAAAAGAAAAGCTAAAAAAAAAGCAAAAATAAGCAAAAAAGTAAACTCAAAAGTAATAACAACAACGAAACCAATTCATCAACAACAACAAAACTAACTCATCACCACCAACAACAAAAACAAACTCAACAACAACAAAACGGGATGGTAACCTCGGGAGGCAGAGGAACGCGGTGGATGACATTACTGATAGGACCTCCCCTGGCGTATTCCATCACTAGGCACAGATGCGGTGTGCTGAGGCAAACACCTAGCAGCCTGATGATGTTAGGGTGATGTAGCAGCCAGAACAGCTGGGCTTCTTTTCTTATGCTCTCTACCATTGTATCCACCTGTGGTGATAGAAGAGGATGTGGTATTAGTTGGGTAATAATATTAAAGATAATAACAATAATTATAAAAAGAATAAGGTTAATAATAATAGCAATAATAATGATAATAATTAAATAACACATGTGATAACAATGTATTAGTAGTAGTAGTAGTACTAGTGCATCTGATCTTCAATTCAATGACATTAGTCCCTCAAAAATCTAACCCTGCTTTCCTCGCGGTGTGGGATGTCAAAGGGTTAGTGTCAGAGCTATGCAATAAGAAAAATTTAGATATCTGGTAAAACCCTCCAAGGCGGACAGGTCTGACACCAGCGGTGAAAGTCCGCGATTCAGCTAACATAGGGCAATGGTGAAGACTAATCCATTCGGGAAGCAGGAATGGTTTCTGCTTCAGATGGTGGTCACCAACACACCGATGTTCCAGCTCCTGTCGCTCGTTTGCTTAGCAAATGAAACAACTCATGGTCAATAGTAGGGAAACATCAGTCATATCAAGCAGGACACTGTCTTGAAGGCCGTAGGGAAGCATCACAGTAAAAAAAACTACTAAAAAACATGACTAATTTTTCAAACAAATAACAATGATGAAATAGCGATGCGTGCAACATAAACATCATTAATGAAAAAATCCGATATAACATCTCGTTGGTGTCGGAATTTTTAATGCATTGACTAATCACAAAACAAAAATTAATAAAAATAAAAACAATAATAATTATGATAATGATTCTAATAATAATAAGAATAATAATAATAATACCAATAATAATAATAATATCACATGTGTGTTATAGGATGAATGCACAAATTTTGAAATTGAAGACATTTCTAGGGTTATGTTGTAGTAACTTAGACTTTTAAAATAATGTTTATCACATTAAAATTATTTTATTACACTCTAAATTACTGAATTTTCACAGACCTCAGTTTTTTTTCTCTACACTATATATAAGCATCGCTATAAGAATTTTTAAACAAAGTGAATTTGCCCATAGTCAACATAAAGGTGGCTTGAAACCATCTCTCAAGGGGCTTTCTTTGGCGCCATATGATCATTATTATCATAACTATTATCACCCTTATTATTGTACAGTATCAAGACTCATATACTTAGGATATTAGTTAATGATTGGTAACTTGGTGTAATACTCCTTAAACAATGTTAAACGTTGGTGAGTGGCTAAACCAAGAGTGATCAAACGATGCAAGCATTTTTCATTGGTTGTTTTAATGCATATATAATAAATAGGATAAGCAATTCTTTCTATTAATATTTAAACTCATACATACTCATCATATAGGCTCTCTGTATTTATATTTTCTGAAGTTTTTTCAAGTACTATTTAACTATTCGCTTAGTATTATTATTATTATTTTTACTGATTTATCATAGAATCTGACTTACATTAGTTTAAATATTTTATTGAAGCGACTATATCATCATTATTTCAGGTAAGCGTTATTAGTCATGAAAACAATGTATTGAATAACTGTTGAAGGTGGTTTACCATTAATATAATGTAACCGTATTGAGCTTAATAACAACAACGAGATGAATATGTGGTAGTAGCGATGAGAAATAAAAATATTAACATAAAAACCATTATTAAAATGATAATGAATTCATTAAAAAAATCAATAATAATAATAATAATTTGTTATGATGATGTTAAACTTATCGAAAAATCGTTTCTTTAAAGATAAATGAATCCAAAAACTTTTTAATTTCAAAGTTTATAAAAAATTAATAATTATAATAACAATAATAATAAAATAAATCATCATCTTCAATTCATTCTCGTTTTCATGCAACCATGATGGATTCATAACAGCTCTCCTCCCCACCATACGGTCTTGAATAAGTTGAAATCTGCTTTACTCTTGGCAGCTTTTTTAGCTCATAGATACTCAATTTTATTACGACCATCCATTCAACATATCTACAGAAGTACCCAACTCAAGAACTTGGTCAAATTTGCGATTTTTAGTTCCATACCCAGAATCATCATATAAGCCAGCATACCCATTACTGAGACGTCCGAAATGCTTAGTCATCGTTTAGAATGAAAATCTCGTTATCACCTAGTGAGAAGAGAAGAGATCGAAAGCTCATAGAATTACACTTTATTGATCCATGTGTTGTGTGTAAGCCGAAAAAGTGGTTAAAAACAAATAGAAGCTTTGTGAACATTGGCCTGTCATTAAGCTTATTGGCTTTCACTATCTTATCCAGCTACCGCTTATTAATTACATACATCACCAATCCCAGTACTGCTTTCAGATCAAAAATAAACATATATTCAGTTTCGTTGCTTGTAACCAGCTTCCCTGAATCACCCCTCCATTTTATTTCTTGCACAAAACACACGTCATAATAAATAAATAAAAATGGTACCAAAAATAATAATAACCAACTTGGTCATGGGCAGGAGAAACTTGGAATACCTTGGCTGCCACGTCTTCACCCCTCCAATGCGTCCTAATGAATAAAAATGATAGAATATCAATAAAAATGATAGATTTTTTGAAAAAATGCCAATAATAATATTCTAATACAAAAATAATAACAATGATATTAAATCGTTATCAATATTAATGTAGACAATCTAAGCAAAAACACTTGACACAATGCAGTACAACTATTTGATTGTGCCAAAAACAGCTGAATTTTCAAAAACGATTGAAACCTTTAGGCTCAATCAAGCTGACTCTCCGTTGGTCTACAGAGATGTGCAGATTACAAATGGCCCCAAAAAAACTACAGAAAAAAAATAAAACTCGATCCTTTGAAAATGTTCTAAGCACTACTGCTAATACTTACACACTTATAACAATAAAAAGTATTGTGAGCAATGATCAAAGGAATTAGTTGGCCTTAATACCCTAAACAAGCTTCACAAACACTCTCGTTCATTGATGTTAGCTTTAAAACTTGAACACTACATTAAATGGGTGTAGACACCAGTCACCACCAATGCATTGTTAGCTACAATTATTATAAACCAAAATGATTGTTAATAGAAACAATTTTCGAAATTACTGGAAAACCATGGTAAAATGAGCCTTTTAAAAAAACAACAAAATATTTTTAAAAATAGTGTTTATGATTACAAACCCAGAGTTCAATTGAAGTTTATCAAATTGAGTATATAATTTTAACCAAATATAAGGTTAAAATCTCCATGTTATGAATTAAGTAGCTTTAAATGACTAATAAAATCATAAAGAACATTAAATAACTTAATTCAAAAACTTTCTTCAGATAATTTGGGCTATTACAATAAAAATAACTTAGTTATACTAATATAACAGAAATATATCAATTATAGAAGACCAAAATCTTCAGTTAAACATATACACTAACATATTGGCATACATAACTAAGATATTAGCATACATAACTATTTAACGTTGATACTTAGTAAATTCTGAATAAAAAACCATAAAAACTTGAATATACATGATGCTCAAGATGTCTCTAAAAAAAGTTGATTCTTATATATAACGTTGGTTTAACAATGATGGTAAATATAGATAGTAACGAGAAATATAACTGTTAAATAAAGACATTCACTACAAAATAATATCAAATTAATGCAACTTAAACATAGCTGACGTACGCACGACTTGAGATAAAAAAAACGTTTATCAAGCAAACGAAATCACTGAAGTCAAATAAAAAGTTTTTCAATATTGACTGAAAACCTTGCAATAATAAGACACAAGCATACAGAAATTTTGTATTGTTAAAGCTTTTTTTCCATCGAATGGCATTAACTGTTTAGCCTTCATTGAATGAAGAAAAAATTAATAAATATAATACAACAAATGATTTTTATTTAACTAATACACCAATCCACAATTCATTAAACAATAAGCCCTGATCCTTGTACAGAACAAACAACACCTATTGATAATTACTTATGAAAGTAAAATTTTGGCGCCGCTATTTCGCTTGTAAATTGTTCCAAAAATCAAATAAGTTATAAATATATACCCACCTATGAACATTTCCAAAAGCACCATGGCCAATAAGAGAACCAAGAGGAAGTAGCTCTTCATATTGAATTTCAATGGGAAGCAGCTGTGAAACACAGAGGCTTGGGAAAATGCCGACCTGATTATTCACCTCTCCAGTCCACCACCCTTCATCCCCTGATATCCTTGCATCTCTGAGAAGTGATGAGGGTGGTGGTCAGTAATGTAATAATAAAATTAATAAAAATTATTGTAATGAGAGCAACAAAAATTATGGTACATGCAAAAAGAAAATTTTTGTGTAACTAAAATGACGCAATTAGCCATGTGTAGTTGCCTTATGTATGTATATAGTAAGATAAATCTCTTCAACTTGTACACACACCTAACTCTACCCATGTGAAACACAAATAACACTTGAGTCATCAAGCATAAGTTGAACATACTTGGAAATGACTTGTACTCTGGTGCCCCTTCTGAGGGTCAGTTCATCTTTTCTGATAGCCTTGTAGTCAGAGATCACCACCCAAGTGTGCTCTCCTGATATGTGTAAGTGGGAGAGTGGGTAAATGAAATGATGTCATGAGTTTGACTTAGTTTGCTATAAGTTGGTAGGGTGTTGTAATGGATTAGAGAAACATTTTTATAAGTTGGTGGGAGTTTTCAGTGAGTAAGTGATGGTTTGTATTACTAAATAGAATTTTTATGAGTTATGTGGAGTCTTTAAGAAGGTTCCAGTAGTTTAAATAATAGATTTTGCTGGGTTACATCATATGTGAATCATAGAAACTAAGTTAATTAATATAACTAATAATAATACAAACTTTTGTAGCGAAAAGTATTTCTCCTCCACAAGGAGCATGCTGGATTGTTCTTTTGCTTGCTCAGAAGTTTCTGCTGTGGAATGAATTTTATGACTCAAATACCACATATATATATATATATATATAATATTATTTTTAATGATTAATAATTGAGTTAATTTTTAAAATAGTAATGCTAATGAACTTATAAAAAATATTTTTCATGAAAACAAAAGAATATTTGAAACAAAGTAATTACGGGATTAGTGACAAGCTCGCTTTTCGATCTCGTATGAAGATTTAAAAAAGGTATTCGCAAAATGCTGGGAGATTTTTGAACAAGAGAAGTTGGTCGGTTATTTGTCTTGGAAGAGCTATTTAAATCCATTACGGCTTTTGGAAAGAGAAAATATCCATTTTGAAAAGCTATTTTTTTTTTCAAAATAATGTTAAATTATGGAAAGTAAAGCTACTTTTTATAATTTTTCTCAATCTCAATTAGTTAAATGAATATAAAAATTATTAAAAAATGAAAACTTCTTCACAATATATAATCGTCAACTGAAGTGTTAGTGACATCGAATAATTTATACATATTCATCGATAAAAAACCGAATCTGCTCGGCCATTATTGTTTTCATGTATACTTTTATTTGTACTTTTTGGTTACAAGCTAAAATTGAAGCTAGCTGCAACTTTTGAAAAAAATGTCAAAACTTGGAATTTTCAATCTAGAAAAATTTCCTTTTTTATTAACTGTTTTTTCATTTAAGTAAAATAATATTCAGATTTATTAGTAAAATAGGAAATATTAAAAAGCCGCAAATATCAGGGCTTGGCGGGCAACTTCCATTTTCAACCCGTTGCATTCGAGACAACGGGCTGCTGCGGACTTTCAACCAGCAGCTTTGTTGAGGAGTTAGGCAGAAAAGTTATCGAGGCGTTAGGGGACTCTTTGGAGGCAGTATGGTTGCGCTAGAAGATTTCCCTTGCAATTGCCCGCGGCAATGCTTCCAGCATTCTTTCCTGTTTCCGTTCTTCTTCCTCTTTCTCTCAAGTGCAGTTTTTTTTTTTATATTTTAATTTCCATTTTCACCAATGTATTATTTGTATATTTTTTATATTCTTGTTCACAGAAACATTTTAAAAGTAAAGTTATATATATATATATATATATATATATATATATATATAGGTTTTTGTTTAGACAAAATGCGAGCGGCTTCACGGTAAAATTAGCCTTTTAATGTGATTGTTTGTTTAATAAAAGTTTTAATTCTTAAAAATATTTCAATTCATAAAAAGTTTAAAGTCCAGCCATATTCATAATAAGCATAGAAAAAGAGAATTTGAGTTCAACTGTACGGTTTGAAAAAAAGTTTTTCTTGCAAGTTCAACCTAATGAGGCAGAAACATCAAAATTTTCAACCTCATCTCCAACCTTTTTCTCACTAACTTCATTTTCAACAACCTCATCTTCAAAAGACTTTTTCAATACTTTTGTGCGTTTTGTGTTTAGCTGCAAATTTTTACGCTCATGCGATTTAAGGGTTATCTTCCCAAATTTTTTACTGTGAAGACTTACCCAGACAAAATCAAATTTTGATTTTTTTTCAATACACGAAGTTTTTGTAAGGTGAACTTGCATTTTCAAATTGAGGTACAAATATTAAAAATATCATTTTTGGCATTGAAATGCCTTCATTATAAAGAAAAGACTTAAAACTTTGTAATAAGGTGATTAGAATTAGAAAAAAATTAACTTTTTACTTTTCATTGTTGAATATTTTTACTCTAATTTGCCATTTACTTATTAGTATTTTAAGATATTTTTCGTCAATATTGTTTTGTATTTGTTGAAAAATGTTGAGTTTTAGAGCTTCGTTTCAACAGGGAGATTTTTTCTTGATGCTGTTTTTCACAAAATACTTGTCTGCTCTCTTGCTCTTTTTTGCTTTGATTACTGTCACTTCATTCATTACAGTGTTTATGAACTAAACATTTTTCTCTCAATAAAACTCAACTCTGCTGCTCCTTTTATTTCCAACTCATAGTTATTTTCGTTCCCTTTTCTCTTATGGTAGTAAGTAGTTAGTGAACTATTTATTTCATATTTGTAATAAAAATTTACTGATAGCTCAAGTTTCAATAAATATATAAAAGTTTCTCAAATTGATGTTTTATAAATAATTCACTGATTCTCTTTTTCATTTTTTTTTGGATGAAAAATTTTTTTCTCTGTCGATCATTTTTCTTTTAATTCTAATTTTATTTCTCTCTAAGTGTGTCAATCCACAGTTACCCTCTTGCTTCCAATAATCTCCATCTCTCATTTATATGCATAACATTCTTTTTTAATGGTTCTTTTTTTTGAAATACTCTTATTTTTCAATCTACAAATTTTTATATTCACATTATATTTTTAAAATTTTTTGAATGTCATTTACTCAAATGAGGCGCTAAACAAGTTTTCACATAGATTAGATTGGCTTAGATATAAGTATTTTTGAAGGCTCATGAATTTTTTGAAAAGGGTTTATTAGATTAACTTTGATTACAAAAAAATAATGATAAATATCAGAAAAAAATAATTTACACAATAAACTCTATTTAATTAGTACACATTTATATGAAGTATTCATTGTATAACTACAAAAATAAGGGTGAAAACTTACATCTAAAAATTCAACGTAAAATTGAGTAATTAGACTGAAAATAATACATCGAAAAAAAATATATAAAAAATTTTGAGCACCTAAAAAGCATTGGGGTGAAGAGTGTGTTAAAATTGTATTAAAATGTTACAGATTTGAAAATATTCCCAGAATTCATGGTTAAAGATGGCTGGGCTGAGGCATGCATGTAAACAAAATGATGCTAAAATTACCATTCAGTTTTCTAATTAGTTTATACAATTTCAATATAAGCTTATGTATCTAAACAAAATAGAAGTATGAAATTATAGAATTCAATTTTAGTGAGTCTTGAATTTTAACAATTTGAACAGTACTCTCACAATAAATAATACTTTTAAATAATTTCTTTCTTGTTTTGTATGCGACTCCTGTTAATAACCTTTGAATACCGTGTATTTTAAGGAATTAATATTTTTATATTAATTATGTTAATATATACTTCAATTAATGATTCATATGTGGTACATTTTAGAATAACGTTAGTCACCTGATGATGATATAGAATATATCAAAAATCTTCGTTAAATAAAAAATTCAATTACATGATTTACAAAATTGAGGCAAATTATTTTCGAAGAACATTATATATACTTAAAGTTAAATATTTGGTATTAATTTAACATATTTCGTGTTGAAAAATTATTTAGTGCTGTAATGATATTGATATTGAACTTTTTGAACAACCTGGTAATTCAAGTCATTATAATTGAAACCATCACAAGCCAATTTAATTGTATCAACTAAAAGAATACTTACTGTCGAAAATATCTTCAAGACAAAAAAATGAATTAAAGTATTTATATTGATTTGAAAAATAAAATTTTAAATTTACTTTTCTTCTAGTTTTATTTTTATAACCAGTAACATGAGTTTATGCCGGCGAACTTTGAATTGCAGAAATGGAAATAATTAAATAACTATCAATAAAAATTTTAAAAATATTTAAAATAACAAGAAAACATATTGAAAATAGATAAATTAGCTGAAAAATGTGTCAAAATGGTGTAGAAGGGGAAGTCACGTGCTCAAAAGTAACCAATTACAAATTTCCATAACTGAACGTTTTAATTCTTCATTTAATTCTCATAGTGGTTTCAACAATATTAATAATACGAAAATATATTGCGGTAAAGTTATCAATTTTTGTACAATATTCGGAATAAAAATATTCTTTAATGCATATTCAATGAAATTACACTAAATATTTTCAAGGAGATGTACATTTTTAATCTTCAAATCATAAGAATACAAATCTATCGATTACCACTCAAAAATAGGAAAAAACAATAAAAAATGATATCTTTATTTAAACTAACAAGATCATGCCAAAAATAAAGCCTCAAACCAACCAAAAAAACTAGGAATTTAAGGTAAGTAGAAATAGTTAGTACGATCAAGTTTTTATTTGTGGTGGCTCTTAGAAGCACCATCCGATTCTGATGACGTGGCTTTGGGCGAAGGTTGGGGTTGGTTTCCTTCGTTGGGGAAGAAGATGCTTGGCTCCGTGTTGCAGCGTTTTATTTTGTTTTTTGATTTTTTAAGCATTGTTGCCTGTTGTGTTTGATACATCTGTTAAAGATCGGCTACTACTTTTGGTCATTAATCTCCTACTAAGACAAAGAAAAACAAACTAAGTTGAAATAAAAATTAGTGAAAATTAACTTCAAGTATCTTAATATTTAACCTTCTATTTATTAATATTTCTCGTTATTTCTAAAAATTATAAACTAAAAATAAATAATCAAATAGAAAATATTCGAATAAAGTCAAGAAAAAATAGTGAAGAAAACCCAATGAGCAAAAGCCCAAAATCCACAGGAAATATCACATACAAGAAAACTTCTATACACAACCATTATTATATAACGAAAAACATCAAATAAGAGGAACTTTTAATACATTTATTGAGTCAAAAGCTATAATTTATCATAAAACGTTAGCAAAAATTATAGCTTCTCATTCTCAACAAATGTGTTAATAATTCCTCTTATTTGATGTTTTTCGTTACAAAATATTGAAGAAAAATACATACGATGTGTCTGAAAAGTTAAAACCATTATTAGTTTAAAATAAAGCTTTTATTCATATCATTATTATTATTATACAGGAGTAAAAAATGAATTTGAAACCTTAAGAGCGGATCTCTGCACCACCACCTCGCCTGCAGGTTGAATCCACGGCTCTCCATCCACTTGCACTGGCAAATCTCCTAACAACTGGATCCTTATCTGATTGATGTCACTTTAAATTATCGTGAGTCTCTTACCTTAGTGCTTCAAAAGTTTGATTTATTGGTTTTAAATCGGTCATCAAGATAGTATAGATGAAAAAACTTATGACAATATAAAAGATAGTGATGAATATTTTAAGTATAATGAAGTTGAAGGCGCAAACTAACATGGCCTCCTTGAGCGATCCGAATAGCGCTGCGAAGTCCACTCTGAATCTGCCCCATGTGCACCACCCCTGTGAGGCCTACGACTTCCAACATGCCGTCATAGTGGGTCGGCTTCCCGAACTGGTCCTCTTTTTCTGGACCCCATAAGTTCGCACCAGATGCCCAGCTGGTGAGAGCGTTGGTTTGGTTCATTATAGAAAGCTCAAAAGTTTTTGGTTGGTTTATAGAAAGCTTAAGAATTGATTTTAACGTCAATACGTGACTTAAACTCAGTTTCCATAAATTATCATTATTAATATACATTTGTGTTTGTTAAAGATTGTGTTGCTGCGAGGTCTCCGTAACTGAAATAGGCTAAATTGAAATAGGAGAAAATATCCTTGAACTATAAATAATGCAGTTTATTTCTCATTTGTTGTGTATGATACATTCATATTTCATAATTTTATTTTTGTTTTATCAGCATTTTTAATTTCATTTTTTTTCAATATTTTTTTACAATGTTTTCAATTTTCTGAAATTTTTTCCACAAATGGAAAAAATTTATTCGAATAATTTTACTTTTTTCAATATTTTTGATGAGACCTAAGTGATAACAATAGTTTATTTCTGAAAATAATTCTATTATAAGGTGTTAGAGCTCAACAGTTTTCCTAGAAACTATCGAAAACTTCTATTCATAGTGCTGCTCATAAAAAGCCACGCATTCTTAATATTTGAAAAAAATTTTTAGCAAAAAATTTACTTTTATTATTGAATGGTCTGATTAAAGAGCTTTTAAAGAATGAACGGTTCAATAAAAAGATAACTTCAGAATACAGTATATTTTTGCAGTTATCCATAACTCGCCAATGAAAAACCTTCTAAAAATTATCCGCACATTTTTTATTGAAGTAAATTATTGGAATATTTTTTGATAAAAGTTAGTATCAAGAACAATAAATTTTTAAGTTTATTTTTATAAAAAAGTTATGAAAGAACCAATGAAATTCTCAAAAAGCAAGTAGGTTGAAGTTTTAGTAAATAAAAGAAAGGGTTGGAACAGAAGAAAAATTGCAAAACGTCTATGACGTTCAAAAGCGATAAAAAATTATTTGTAAAAGATTTTAAACCATCAAAGTTTAAAACACACATAAAGAAATGAAAATATTGAATATCACCCTACAAAACAGTACCCTTGCAAAAATATATCATTCATAACTGCCCTAAAAAACGCTAACTTTTAACAAAAATTTATATCTATCAGATATAACCATCGCATACAACTTTATATAAACTTAAGTTACCTGAGAATGTTGAGAATAATGAGTCCTTCAACAGGTGGCACATCAATTAGTTTTGAGTCAACCTCCAAGCGTATAGCTTTCTGCAAGTCTTTACACGACCTCTTGTTCACCATTTTGCGGAGGCCTATCTTGAAGTACATGCTTTTGTTGTGCAGTCTGTGAAGTGTTAATGTTCTTGTCGATGGTGTTGAGTGATAATGTTAGAAGCTTTAGTTATTTTACTTGTGTTTTTTAGACATCGTTTGTTTGCAATCTAAGCAAGAATCATAGTTCATGATTTTCAATGAAAGTATTAAAAAAAATTGTCAAATCTTATTTTTTTTGTTTGAAAAATAGTTATGTTCTTTATTATAAAGCTTTCTACACCAGAAATAATTTTAATAAAATTTAATTGTAAAAAAATATGGTGTAACAAATGAAATGGAAAGAATCGGACCTGCTGTTGAATTTATCAGGGTTTTCTTCTCTGGCCATGTGGAAATCCAGACACAAGTCTGCGTCTATCCCTGTTCACCATGCAAATAAAATAATATTCATCTAATTCTAGTTTTTCGTTGCTATAGATACTTTTATTTTAATATTTATCAGATATACACATATATTTTTCATTTGATTATAGAAATTAAACTTTAAAATCATCAATTGAGGATTCATACATTTATTTAAAATAAAAGCTATAATTTTCGATAATTTTAGCCTTATCATAAAACTTTAGCATTTTATTTTAAAGTATTTTATATCTGCATTAATAAAAAAATAACTCTTAAATCTGCGGTAAGGTGAACTTAGAAGATCAAATACGAATTAACTTATTATGATATTCATGACTTTATTTCATTTAGTTTATTGCCTAAAAAGTTTTTAAACCAATTTGGATATATTAAATAATCTAAACTCACATAGAAAACCCCGTTATATTATCATTCATATCAAGAAATACAGTCACTCAACAAACCAACCTATCCCAAAGTAGTTGTTCATGACGAACATTGATGTGGTGTCTTCATTCAATTGTGTTGTGTTTGTGTCATTGGCTATTGCTACCTGTTTACAGTTACTATTCAGTTGACTCATTGTCTTCAAATATTACTGAGGTTTAAACAGTTGATGGGATAAATACAAAGGCTGTGGTTACAAGTGTGAAATAACGATTTACGTTATAATTCTACACAGGGAACAACACTGCTAAGCTTTGGGTAGTTTTTACATATGTTATTTTTTGAATATAAGTCTTTATTGTTTCTTTCTTATTAAATCGATGAAAATTTTTATATAAATAATTCCAGTAGGAGTATATTTAGATATGATTTTATGAAATTTTTTAATAGCTTTATATTATTGAAACATAATAAAAAATAAGTGAATTTCAACACTAAAATGTAGAAAGAACAAGAACCTTGACGTCATCCACATCTTTTTCATTCGGATGGAATATAACAGTCCACCTAAAAAAAAGGTTTTATTCTTAATTTTTGATGCTTATCAAAACGTTAATCATAATTTCTCATCTAGGTCAATTTTTAACTTATGAATTATTTCTTATGTTCACATTATATTAACATTCACTTTCTAAAATATAAATTAAAGGATAATCACTTTCAAAGCTTAACGTCGTTTTCGTTCAAGAAAATACTCAATTTCAATTTTTAAAAAGTAGTTAAACTAGCCTGTCAAGCTTGATATCTTCTGCTTCAATAACATCTCTTAGTAAGGACAAGGGATCTTCAGCCCCAGAATACCCTGGACCCCATCTGAGCACCCTGGCTAAATCGTTGCCTGTGGGTTGAATTATAAAGCTCTGTGTGAGTCTTTGAAGGTTTATGTTTCATAAACTTTGAATATAAAATTGAATTTAGTTTAGATTAGATAGTCAAATATTTTTTATAGAATTTAATAAATGGCAGTTTATAAATTGTAATTAAATAGGTTAAAATGGATTAAAATCACACACATTTTATTCAATATTTATGTTGAAAAATATTTCAAATTAAATAAAAACCAACCAGTTCCCAATGGTATGACGGCCATGGGAGGAGACTGGCACAAAGCATCTTGCCCCACGTTATCCAAGCAAGAAAGAGCCCACCCAACCGACCCATCCCCTCCACACACTAAAATCTTAAACTTTGGAATGTTTCTAAACACGTACAAACTGTGGAAAGTTATTTTGTTTGTTGAGCGACATCTAATGTTAGAATTGAAAAATTACAATGCAGAACGTTATAGGGCGGCTGATTTTAAATTGTGTTTTTGAGCGACGTCTAACGTTGGAGTTGTAAAATTTAATGCTGAACGTCACCAGGGTTGATTTTCAAATTTTATTTGTTCATTGAAATTGTATTTTTAATGTGAATTAAAAATTTAAAACAACTTTTTTTTCATTTTTATTATTGATTTCTTATAAATACTATTTCATCTAACAAACTATGTATGAAAAAGTCTTTCGAGTAACCAATACTTTTTCAAAAATGGATGAAACACAAAGGTTTGACGATTATCTTTAAGCACAAAGATTTTTGGCATTCTGAATATCATCATCAAGTGTTCAAACATCTTATTCAACTTATTAATGTTTTATGATGAGTTTAAGCTTATTGAAACATATAACAAACAAAAATAAATGCATACAAAAGCTGCTCTAATTCAAAGTTAAAAAAAAGAATCTTTGAGCTATTTATATGATATTCTTAATATGATATTCCTATTGCAACGACATATCTCATAAAACCCCATTTAAATGCCTACATAAACCACCGATAATTTAATTTAATATTAATTTACAGTAAAAGTTGTGGAGCTAACCCGGGCAATGGACCTCCATTCATTAAATCATATACTTGGTGCGGATTCAGAAGCTTCCTGAACGACCTGCAAGCAATTGATTAAAAACATAAGGCAATAGTTAAAGAAGGTCTTGGAACTTTAAAACAAAGAAAAACTATGAAATATCATGAAAATAGGGATAAAAATTAAAAACACTAGGTGTTTGTGAGCTTTAATTTGTTTGTGAAGTTTAGTTGTAGCATTTTATTAAGCTTAGCTTTATTGGCCTAAGTTCCCATTATGAGGTAAGCTTCATAAGACAAATATATCAGCCATTATAAAAACTTGAAAGTTTCTGTATCTATATTATATAATATTACATAATGAGCTTATTAACATTTTTTGATTTAAAAAGCATTATTATGCTTTTTAAAACCATTTAATATTGAATTATTTTAATAGATAATCAAATCTATTAAAACTTTTATAACTAAACCTTATAAGCTCCATTCCTTGTTGGCCTCCGCTCTTAACATTTACAAATACCAACAAAGGAGTCATGTTTTGACCAATCATTTGAGGCTGTAAATGTATAATAACCTAGTAGTTATTTTAAACTTTTAAAAGGCTATTAATTTAAATGATAAAAATAACGAGATGCCATATAATTCTTGGGTTTTTTTTATAAGGGATTATGAAGCTCTAGGGTAGTTTAAACTTGTCAAAAATTTCAGGTCGCTATTTAAATGACTTAAACTGAATTCTATTTACACATACAGCGCCAGAGGCAAATCAAGTTCTGAAAAAGTTTCCAAACCGAGAATTTAAACCTAATTCTTTTGACATAAATTTAAAACACTTTTCAAATCAATTTGAACCTCCCATAACTTCAAGAAACCAAAAGGGTGTTTTATTATAATTTATGGATGAAACCTAATCGAAAAGTTATCTTACCTGTATGTTAGGAAGTATGACTACTAGTATTGGTTTATCATCGAATGTAGCGTTTTGAAGAAGTTTGTAGGCTCTTGAAGCTTTTTCATAGTTGTTGTACATAAGAACCAACGAGCCATATTCATAATAGATGAAGTGAAATGAGGACCATTTATTTTCTGTAGAAATTATTTATCATTGAATCCAGATTTGAAATAAGTCTTCAAAAACCTCTAGTTTAAAAAATAAATGATGGTTTGATTGATTATTATGTATTTTGTTCTGTTCAACTCGTTAGAGCGTTACCTTTCCCAACGATATCAAGTAGAATGTGTTCGTATTGTCGTTGTGACAAAGAAGTTGGTAAATTTCCGATAAAGAGAGCAACCTAGGGGAATATAGGGATATACTCAAAAAGTTGTTAATAAGCCATGAAACCTTAGAGACAGTTCATACCTGCGGGCCGTGAGGGTCGTCTTTTTGTTTGAGATAGAATCGGGTCATATATGATTTTCTTAGACCTTCCTGTAGATGGATTCAAATATAAGCATCAAGTTTCTCTTGCTATCTTTTAAGGCTATACTACATCATAAGTCTTAACATTAATCAAATTCGTATATCAGTATATTTATCTTTTAGCTAATAAATATATCATTTGATTCATGAGACTTGAGAAGCGTGATCCTGATTTCACACTAAATGGATATTTCAATAAATGTTTTACTTGGCGATTTTTCTGCATAATAAGGAATGGTTTATCTCCAGGTTGCAACTCTTTTTCTGAAACTCCTTTATCCAAAACCACTTCCACTAAACTAAATTGTTCTGGATTTGCATTCTGAAGTTTTTAAAAAAATATTCAGATTATTTTCTTTTAATAAAAGCTTTTAAAATTAAATAAATATTTATCAAAATACAAAGTAAAAAATTTCCACCTCAATTTCAAACTTTCTGAGTGCTAAGCTGACAAGCTCCAGAGCACTACAATCTCGACCTACAGGAATGTTCTTGAAAGTAACGTCGGCTTTAGATGACATTTCACTGCCAGAATTAATTCTATATTTAATTTTTGAACCATTTCAAACAATAATATTATAAGTAGAAATTATACAACTAAAGTGTAGAGTAGGGTACAGTGTGTATTATATGACATATTTAAAATTCAAACGTTATGGTTTAATAAATAAAAGTTTAATAAGTATTTAGTATTTATAATTTAAGTATTTATCAAATAAATTTCACAAACTTCAATCCTTTTGGATAAATCTTAATGGAGCCTTGATCCGCCTCTGTCTCACGAAATCTTAGAAGAACAGAAGTCTTTTTCACATGTTTTGTATGTATTTGAGAGCTTAGGGGTAGCTTAAGGTCTAAGACTCTTTCTTCTAGCTCTGAAAAAACGCTTTTTTAATACAAAAAAGCATATAAAAATTTTAACTCAAAAAAGATTTTGTCGATCTTTACAATAATAAAAAACATTCAAAAAAATTTGGAACATACCGTTTTCAGAAGCTTCTGAGATCAAAAATTTTGTAGGGTCATCAGATATGTGAAATGTTTTTAAAGCAGCTTCCTGCATTCAAATGCATTTGCCATTTTATCCAGCTTGAAAACTATTTTATTTTATTATTTAGTATGTTTTCCCTATTTCATTACTAAGTATTTTGTGTTGATCGTGGTAAATGCTTGAGTATCGATAGTCATATAATCGCAGTTTTGGTAGCGCAAAGAATGATGCAGTATAATCAAAGCTATTAGTGAAGAATGTGGTTGTGTACTTTAATAAATTGGTTACAAACCAATAACAAATGAGCGGTCGCTTGCTTAGGAACTACAGTGGTTCGGTATTGTCTGTGGCGCAGTGAAGTGTTTCCATCATATAACTGAACTACTTCTGCTGTTGTGTTATATTCATTCAATCAAACACATGCTTATACTGTATCTTCAAACTGATAAACACTAAAAAGATTGTGCACGAGGCATTTTTAAGTACAGTACTTCATTATAGTTCAATTTAGCGGAAATCCCGCCAAGAAAGGGAGTCAATATATATACAAAGTTACTTTTTATTTTAAGTTCGTTTCATAAAAGCTTTTTACTAAACTATGAATATTTTTTAAACATAAAGTTATCGAGAAGTTAGTAATTTTATGAAATTAACCTTCTTCCTTTTCTTTAGAGTCTTTCGGGGATTTTTTGTCGTTATCGTCGCTAGATTTGTTTTCGGAAATGTTTGATTCGTATTCTGTTACTAGAAGAAAAAAAGAAAAAATATCACAATCAAAACACAAAGATAGTTCAAAAGAAGTCAAACTGAAAACACTAAGAGGCTTAGTAAGAAAAACAAGTAGTGCTTAGTTAACTTGATTCCTTTAGCTTTTCGTAAGATAACCTCACATTATAAAATTATGTTCATTTGATAATGTAAGATTTTCTTACGCAAAGCTCATTGAATTTAGCTGGAGAAATACTTTGTGTTTATTTCCCATACTATTGTTCCAGGCTTTACTACGCCATTGAGATGAGGGTAATATTAATAATACCGCTCTTATGTCTAAAAAGACAATAGCTAACCCTGACTATTAGTTATTATCATTTTTTTTTAATTAGACCGGTTATTAAGATTATAATTCATGAGAAAGATCTATGCTACAACGTCAAAAGTGTAATACATGGGTTTAATTATAAACACGGAGTGAAGTGATAACTTCTTTTAATATATATGTTGAACTCTTCAAGCGTTTAAAGTTTTTTGTTTTAAGAACTAGGCAGACAACTCGACTTCAATGAAATTTTCTGATGTTAGAATCTCTTCATTACAAAATACCTTGTCTTTTAGGCAGTCCAAAGAGCATTTCTTGAGGCACATCAATTCTGGGAACAGTGACAGCGTACGGAGGGAGAATTATGTCTCTAAGTTCTCCAAAACTGCATTCTTTCGGTAAGTTCTTATAGCAGCTAGCGTGCGCCTGGTTGGTTGTTTGTTTCAAGGTTATCTGGATTAAGTCTTACTTTTCAAGTCTCAGCAAGTTAGCTCTAAATAGTATGCCCGATGATTTGTTGGTTTTTATGTTCCTACTAATAATTATCTACCGCATCATCCAAGTTACATTAGATTTTTATAGGTAGGGTACTTGACATTTTTAATTACGCTATACAGATACTAATAGTTATATTATTACAACCACTGCAATCATTGCTATCACACCACTAACTATTGATAATATCACTTCTTATGTGAATAATGAAAAGTTTCAAGATCTGAACTTACAGTCACACCACACCACTCGCAACGCATGCCAGCCAAGCATTCTGCACTCCAACAAGTTTTTTTGCAGTAGAAACATTTAGAATTTCCCGTCAAATTGCCTTCTTTCCAATGGTGGTATTGTACTACTGTTGACTGATTGTTGGGAATTGTTTTCAAAATATCTCAAAAATTATAGAAGTTAAGTTTTAGATAATAACTTCCAATTTTTTTTGTTAAAAAAACTAAATTTTTAAAATAAATTAAAGTTGTTATGAAAGATTTTGAAATGAACTAAATAAGTAAGTAAGTAAGTAAGTAAGTAAGTAAGTAAGTAAGTAAGTAAGTAAGTAAGTAAGTAAGTAAGTAAGTAAGTAAGTAAGTAAGTAAGTAAGTAAGTAAGTAAGTAAGTAAGTAAGTAAGTAAGTAAGTAAGTAAGTAAGTAAGTAAGTAAGTAAGTAAGTAAGTAAGTAAGTAAGTAAGTAAGTAAGTAAGTAAGTAAGTAAGTAAGTAAGTAAGTAAGTAAGTAAGTAAGTAAGTAAGTAAGTAAGTAAGTAAGTAAGTAAGTAAGTAAGTAAGTAAGTAAGTAAGTAAGTAAGTAAGTAAGTAAGTAAGTAAGTAAGTAAGTAAGTAAGTAAGTAAGTAAGTAAGTAAGTAAGTAAGTAAGTAAGTAAGTAAGTAAGTAAGTAAGTAAGTAAGTAAGTAAGTAAGTAAGTAAGTAAGTAAGTAAGTAAGTAAGTAAGTAAGTAAGTAAGTAAGTAAGTAAGTAAGTAAGTAAGTAAGTAAGTAAGTAAGTAAGTAAGTAAGTAAGTAAGTAAGTAAGTAAGTAAGTAAGTAAGTAAGTAAGTAAGTAAGTAAGTAAGTAAGTAAGTAAGTAAGTAAGTAAGTAAGTAAGTAAGTAAGTAAGTAAGTAAGTAAGTAAGTAAGTAAGTAAGTAAGTAAGTAAGTAAGTAAGTAAGTAAGTAAGTAAGTAAGTAAGTAAGTAAGTAAGTAAGTAAGTAAGTAAGTAAGTAAGTAAGTAAGTAAGTAAGTAAGTAAGTAAGTAAGTAAGTAAGTAAGTAAGTAAGTAAGTAAGTAAGTAAGTAAGTAAGTAAGTAAGTAAGTAAGTAAGTAAGTAAGTAAGTAAGTAAGTAAGTAAGTAAGTAAGTAAGTTAAAACAAAAAAATCAGATAATTAATTGACAAATAGCCATAATAACACAGACTAGATCTTTTTTAGGTAGATAAGTGGCACACTCCTTACAGTCACTCACTGCAAAATCTTGACACTCCACGTGGGAATAATACTCACAAACTGCCATTGATTTGATACTTTGTTATTTATGATCGAAAATATATTGTTGTTCATAATGTTAGTAGTATGAAAAAAACATAGTTTTTAATAAATGAAGTAAAATAACTTGAAGAATAAATAAAAGATTTAAATCAAATTCTAATTAGTTTGAGTTAGTTTCACTGACTTGGAAAGTTATTCTAAAAACTTCGATATAGTGAGTAATTTATAAAACTGATGTTATTTAATTCATTTAAAATTGGTTTTTCACCAAGAACTATCCTTTTAAACGATTCAAAAAACTTTAAAAACTTGCATTCCATTAAAATCTATCAAATTAAAAAAGTAGTCAAACTAAAATATCATCGAAATGTCTAAAAAATAAGAAAAAGCTCATAATAGTGAACAATATAAAATGGTTTAAAAAGCATGTTCCTAATGTGCTGAAGGTGGAAAACTTTATGCAATTGATTTCCAGCTTTTTAAAAGATAACTTACTTCCTATATTCATAGCGCTTTTAATTTTATTTCTATGATTTAAATTTTTATAAAAGTTTAGTTGTTTAAAAAAATCCATTTTATTATTATTTTTACTACTAGTAAATTAATGATCATATTAATAATAACTATGAAAAAAGAAAAAATAATAACAGTAATAATAATAATAATAAAATCATTATATTAAAGGTTATATATTGAAAGTGAAATTATTTATAAAGAGAATCTGTGCTTTATAATGCACAAATGTTGAATGCTATGAATGCTTTTTGATCTAAAAACAACAAACTTCACGTGAAACCGGCATGGTTTTCAAGGATAATTAAGTGAAATCATTTTAAACTAATTAATTCGTTAAAATAATCCAGAAAAACTTCAAGATAATTAAGTTATCAAATCATTAGTTTGTTAAATCTTCATTTTTATGTATTAGACCTTAGTTTTAGCCAGTATTTAGTCTTTCCAATTTGAGCAACTAAGTCTCAACTGTTTTATAATCTTTTTTGCTAGCAACGTATTGTTGAATTTCATCTAACTTCAGCAACCATTGGCAGGCATATATTTTCCTTCCAAAGGATTTTTTCATTTTTACGCTTAGAATATTTTTATAAACACTTGCTAGGCCCAAAAACTTTTCATATGTCCAATTAAGTTGAATATCGTTCAAAATGTATTATTTTACTTAACATATGGTATTAAATTATATAATACTTAACGTGAGTTAAAACATTCCTTGTGAAAATGTGTTCAACATAAAAGCCTGTTGTAATTTTTTGATGAGAAAAAAATTTATTGAAACTATAATTTTTAGCAGTTAGTAGCTAATAAGTCAAATATTTGTTTTTATACTTTCAAAATTTGCATTACAGTAAACAAAAATCTTTACGGGCACTGATTTACATTGCTTTATGTTTAAAAATATCGTTGCCACTTTTATACTTAATATTGTGCTCCAAAAACACTATACATTTAAAAATATGCAAAAAAAATCCACTTTTAAAGTATATCGTTTTAAAAAAGATTAAGTATATGTAAGGTGAACACATTGAAAGCAATTAAAAACTAAAACTTGGCTATGTTTTCAGCTTAAACTTATGTAACATACTCGTTTTTTGGTGAATACTCACTATTTTTCATAATAGCCACAACTCATTATGATAATTACTTTGCTTATAAAATTAAACATCACGATCCCGAATCCTCGCATAATATTTACTTAAGCAGACGAGGGAATCGTCTGTATTTTTATGTACAGTAATAATATTTTTGTTCTATAAAAAGTTATAATAGTATTAGTTTTTGCGATACAAAAGTTTTTTTTGGTTAAAAATATATTTTATCTATTATTTTTTCTAATTTATGTTTAAATTAAATATACTTAAAAATTAAAATTATTTTGATCGCAAACTACCTTGTTTTTGGGTATTTTAAAAACAGAACCAATGAAAATTATTTATAATTGATTCGGTGTTCTAAAATTAAACCCGATATCAGAAAATGTAAATAAATTAAAAGTACCTATATCTCCAGGCTTTAAAGTTAAATTGTAGATCTAGGTACTTTTCTAGTTTCATAATTCATTTGAATATTACTGAATATTTGTGTAAAAATTACAAAGTTTGTTGAAGGATAACCATTTCTTAATCTGTTCAACACCTCATTTTTTTCCATGAAACATCTCCATTCCACAAATTTTAAGGAATTTTTAGACCCAAAAATACTAGACGAACCAAAATAATTTACTGAAAAAGATCTATAACTTTTATAATTGACATCGTAAGATTAAAAAATATTATCGTGAAACAATAAAAAACCCTCATCACTCACTTTCACATCGGACAGCATAGCTATCTTCCAGTTTCTTGCGACATATGCTACAGAACTTCCTTTTAAACTGTCCAGGCTCAGACCAGCAATGAGCCACAGGGTTCTATGGAGAAATAAAAAAAGTCTTTGTGATGTTTTTTCAAGTAAATTCTTTGTTATATGTTTTTAAAGTATACAATTTTTGTATGATAGTATTATTTATACATATTTGTATTAGTATGTGTTGTTAGCAAGTTAATTAAATGTTGATTAGGAAAACTGATATAAGATGGTCAAATCTGAATAAAAAATTATCCATGAAGATTTAATAAGTATTTAAATTGTTTTTATTCAACAAACGTTGTTGAAAATGCTTATTTAAATTTGAATAAAAATATCTTCATTTATATAAATAAATATAAACTAAAGTTTACACAAGTACTGCAACCTAGTATCCTTATTACAATACCCGCCAAGCTTAATACTATTATCTCAAAATTCTTTTTCCAAAAAACAATTAGTGAAACCAACAGAAAAAATTAATCTTCATACAACAAACAGACTGGTATAAATCTAAAAACAAAACTACACGTGTCGAAACTTTCAGTAGCTTAATCCAATATAAATACTGACAACCAAGCTCTTCAAAACGTAACAGTACATATACATTATTGGCAGGTAACCCATCATTTAACAGTGTCTACCTTGATGAGGTTGGAAGCGATGCTGGAACAGGGAGAAACCACAGTTGCCATGCACCTGTCATGCACCACAAAGTTGCATACTGCAGGTTTTGTAATGGTTTTAAGATATATGTGATTTGATGATTTACTTAATTAACCAAAAAAATTGTGTTTTAATGGCTTAATGCGAATGAAAAGAGAGAACCGTTTTATAGTTTTGTACTCCATGAAAGTTAACGTTCCTACAAAGATCAGTTATGATGGTCACTACCATCCCCCTCAATAATGTTAATTCAATTGTAAAAGCTGTTTCGGTTTTGATAGTGTGATTGTGATCAACGAAGGATGAGTATACAGTTGAAACCCCACAATTCAAAAGTTTTCGGTTGTACAAACACTACTCTAATAGCTGATCAACAATAAATCTATGAATATATTCCAAAAATCTATACAATGGTAACCAATGATAAACGTGTTATAATAATTACATGTGATAATTTGTAGATTGGTGCAGGGTTGTAAAAGACTGGAGTATAAATAATCACCATTTAGCATTCTATACCAGTGGGTGATAAATCAAAAAATAATAGGTGTGTTTTATTATCCTCCGTGTAATAATTAAAAAAAATGTATTAAAAAAGTAATAAAATAAATTGAAAAATAATAATATAGTGAAAATGGACTTTGAAAAATATATCAATATAAGTAAAAATTAATTTTAAACTTTTGAAATAAATATTATGGTTGAAAATAATGATAAACGCAAGAAATGAAGTAAATTTGATATGGATGTACAGATTCTTCGGTCAGTTTTATTATTTCTGAAGTGTACCTCAAGCCGAGCATATGTTAATTTAAGCATACAATTTAGTGTTTATCGATTATTTTGTTTTTAAATAAAGATTCAAAGCAAGAAATCAGATCTTTAAACTTTTGTTTATGAAGGAATTTTTTTATGAAAAAGATACCAGTAAAATTTTATATCCATCCACGAATTTCGTTGGTAAACAATCTATTTTAAGAAAAGTTACCAAAAGTTAAGCGAGAAACTTTGAAATAGAATGCAATTAAAAGGCATTATTAGATCAAATTCTATCAGTAAATGATACAACAGAACAGTGCTCGTTCCAAAAATAACCGAATTCGTTAAAAAGCTATGCATTTCTCGATTCATTCGATAAAAATATTCAAAAACTTTATTGAATAAAAACGATTTAGTTCGAAACCTATAAATATATTTTGTTTTGAGTACTAAAACAAGCTATCTCACCTTCGCATACATACCCTTGCCCGATTAAGCCCCACAGCATATCAGTGCAGTGGTGACAGTAGGTTGGCCTGTGGAAGGTCTTTTTGATGAATGTATGGCCATACTTCCTATCGTTTTCAGCCTTCGTTCTACCTCCATGCTCGTGAGAACTATCTTGCATACCAGCCATTTTCTCTAAGATGGGCACATTACGCGAACTAGTACGTAGAACTCTGTGTTGTCTTTGTTTCGAGTAGCAAAATATCTTGCTGGATGCTTTTATGAGCTGATGACTAGTGAATAAAAGTTAGTTTTGATGCAACTTTATCTTTTAAATTTTCTAAAAAATCCGTAACGAATCGTCATTTGTTTTATCCTAGTTGGAACGTAAGACAAGAGCAATAATAACAACGTTTTAAGTCAAAAATAAACACTCAAAAGGTTTTTAAACTCTTCAATTATTATCTATAAATTACAAGTTTTTTCAAATTCATTTAAAAGCGCCTGTTAAAGAGTGCGGGTAATGGTGTCTGTAAGCTGTCATGGTGTTGTCTCGGCAGTTGCTGCGATGACCCCTACATACCCGCATAATGCCTCACGCATACACCATTCTTCACACCTATATACTTATGCATCTTTGTGCGTGCATATTCTCACACATATATAGTGTATATTTTTTAATGTTTATTTCTCATGTGAATTTAGCTAAGTTTATATATGAAAACTGCGAGCATATGTTTATATGAATCATGTTTTTATATATGCAACCCATAAAGACCATATGAATAATATAGCTGATTATAACGTGATAATGCTTTGTACACTCACTACTGCTTCAAAGGTTTTTTATTTTGTGTACATATATGCCTCAATATACATTTACAAAGATTAAAAAAAAATTAAATAAGAGAAAAATTAGAAAAATTAAATTTCAAATAATTCGGATAAATAATATTCAAAAAGATTAGTTAAAGCATTAATTCGAGGCATATACAAAAATATGATTATGAAGTGAGGCCCAAAGCCAGCAAAATTGAAATTTGTGCACGTGTGTACGCTTATTTAATATTATTCTCTAAATGCTCTTTGCATTTTATATCCTCTTCTATATTATTTGTTTTTATATAATTTTATTTTTTAAAATAATCTATAATCTTTCGGTATATCTAAAAGCTAAAATATATTTTGATTCTCGATTGACTTTTCAAAATGGCGGCCTAAAACCAATCATAAAAAAATTATAGCTTCAAATATTATTTGAAAACTTTTTTAAACGTATCAAAATTAACTTGAAAGTTTTCACGTAGTATGCTCATTAGCGAAGTTTGAGTGTTTTTAAACGATTGGAATTGTTTAATCAGTCTCTACTTATGAACTTATTTGAGAAATGCTACTTAGTGAGGAAATAGATAATTATTTATTTGATGAAATTTATTTTTATGCGGATAAAGTTTATATATATATATATATATATATATATATTTTGGCATATGACTTTTGCAAAAAGTTACTTTGATTTTAAAATCAAAAGTTCAAATAATATTCACAATGTAACTGAATTTAGAATTGATTTTTACTAAACTTGATTAATTAATGAGTATTTATTTTCTGTTAAGAGCGATAACAAAATTCTTTAAATAGATGGCAGTTAAATATAAAAAGTTTCAAAACATAAAAACTGTATTCAAAAAATGAACAACCAAAAGTATATTTTCACGACTCTGAAGATGAGTTAGAGTAAATATTCCCGGTAATTTTCCCAATTTTGACCACGTTCTCTTCCTCGTCTTGGTTCATAGCTCGACAAGGTTCATCCTGCAAGCAGACCTCACTCCTCAAAGACTCAATCAAGTGAACATTTGATAGTTTGTCACTGAGGGAATCTCCATCAAGCCGTTCGTCTTCAGTTTCATCATCTTCTCCGACTTGTATCGATATTTCTCTTTTTGATCTATTACTTATTGATTTCACAGTTTGGCATCCAGAATTTACAAAGGTATTCAAAAAAATATTTCCATTGTGATGTTTCATCTCATCTTCAGCTGCTGTAGCCTCGTCTTCGTTGACATATGAATGAATAGGAATATCTTTTTGGTGGTTATCTCTGATTGGATCATTGGAGTTATCTTTGTGAGCATGAACTGAACTATTGAGATCATAGCTACCCTCGTTATTGTTTGAACTTTTTGATGCTCTTCCTTTTCTTCGCAGCCTCTTCTCCTCTTTGCAACTGCCATCCAATTCAATTCATAAAAACACATTATTGAATGATTTGTAAAAGTTTCTTCTTGGATTTTTTGGTTTATCACAATAGTACCAACAAAATTTTACTCAAGGCTTTTGCATATAAAATTCATCAAATAGTTAGCAGCATATTTTTATTTATGATTTTCTACAACACCGAAAAAACATATTATTAAACCAACACACCTACTAAGCTTCCAAAATTTAATCATCAAAGTTTCTATAAAACACTTCACCACTCCCAAAAAGCTCCAAACCACGATGGTAGGCACGTACCTCAAACAGGTCTCTCCACCCACAGCTCTGATGAATCTGAAGTGGCCACTAGGTCCCCCGATCATTGACCCCTTCCTGTATCGGTGCTCACAACACGTGCTCACTTGATAATACCTTGGTTCAATGGTGGTCATGGGGTGTAATATTGATGGTAGTTGAGCGCTTTTGATGCAAGTTTTGTTTGTGAATTTTGTGATATAATACAAATGATGTTACTTATTGGGTTTAATTGTAGAATTTTTTTAGTTTATTATTTGCTTATATAAGTTATTCTTACGTTAATTTATAAACTTCTTCAAACCCGATATTACTTAAGGTAGTAATGAAGGGATAAGAATAATGGTTTTATAATTGGGACCAGTCCAGAGTTGAGCAATAAAACCCTAACTTTGAACTCAATATAGATTTATTATAAACAGTAAATTTGGAGAATTGTTGAAGATATCTTAATTGGTTGAAATCTCATTACTGAAACTTCAGCATTATACACTACATGAAACAACAAAATGGTGTTCTACTCGAAAATTTCAGTTCGGACAATGATTTTTTGAAACCCCAAAAAAATTCAGTCATAAAAATAGAATTTGAAAAGCCCTTGAACTTCAAATCAAATTTTGTATATTTGAAGCCCTATTGACCATATCAAGGCAAAAAACCCATGGACAGTTAAACATTAAATCGAGGGAAAGTTTTTTATAAAAAGATTGAATGATGCATCAGTCCCACCTGAAATCATCAATGAAGATTGTGAAGCTGAAACAGTTCGGTGTTTTGCGTACAGAAGTGAAACAGAAGGTGGCTGTAATCAATTTTTGAACTTTTCACTCTCAATGATTGTTATTAGTTAGTTATGAGTACTTTACATACAAAATTTTTATATGTTATTTCTCTACAACTTTAAACGTGCATTGATGTTTTTGAGTTGTACCATTTACATTTGCGAATATCAATGAAAAAACATTAAATTTTCAAAAAAGCTACAAGAGCTTTCCAGAATTAAAAAAAATGTAACTTTAATATTGGAAAACTCAAAAAGTTGAACATCAATTCATTCTGTATGATACATTATATAATGAAACATTTGTCAACTTACAATTAGCTTTAACATTCTGATTAAAAACCCGTATAGCTGTTCCTTCCCTTATTTGTTGTTCAATCTTTATATTGTCTCCAATGTTGTGGTCGTAATATTCACCGAAACTTTCCTCTCTGTTCATTTCTTTTTTAATTTTCCGTTTTTTGCCATAGTAGTACAAGTACACTTTGCAAGGCGGGCACTTTGGCTGGAAGATTAACCATGATGAAGTTTCGTGTTTGATTAGTTTTTAAGTTATAAAAACAAAAATTTAGGCAGATCCATTCAATATGAATAATTGAATAATATTCAGTTATGTTTTCTACTATTTTGAACTTATTGAAAATAAATTGACAGTTCAAACTGAGGTTTCGATTTAAAAAATCTCTGAACACAAATGCTATTTCTAACCAGAAGCGTCGTAGCGTTAAATGGTTTCTTAACTATAATAACGGTTAGTGTAAAACTGTAGAATAAAATACAATAAATTAATGCCTAAACAAACAAACACATAGTAACATAAACAAAACACAGATCGAACATCGGTTTTTTGGTAGGAAGGCAAGGGGGAAGCGGCCATAGAGAAGGACGAAGAAGCTCTATGTCTCATAGACTTTGCTGATGTTAATCTTGACACGCTTCTTTTGCTTCCACCACTGTTGTTTTTGAACTCATTTTCATCATTGATATTTTTCTTTTTACCGCTGTCCTCTCTTCGATGATATTGACTAGATTTTTTGTCATTGTATGTTTTAATATGGCTTCTGCCATGATTGCTATTAGCCTTGTGATGACCGTTAGAGTGTGAGTCATGCTGGAAAATATAATTGAAACTGAAAAGTTTATGTTTTGTCAATTAATATTGATAAAGCTAAAAGGTACTTGATAATTTTAGTTCTGCTTATAGAAAGCTACGTCTAGTACATTTATTATTAACTATATGTTATCTATTAATTTAGGTTACAGCTAAGACACGTTTTGTTTTGTTACCTTTTATTAGTTTACATAAAACTCAATGTAAAAATAGTCAAAAATTATAATCAATATAGAATCGACCTGAAAGTCGACGCAAGTAAGATGGCCACAAACTGATTAGATATAAAAGATGTTCAACAATGTGGCACGTATAAATTAAGGCTCACGAATAAAAACTTCCATTTTTTTGAAAAGATCCTTTTTTAAAATGATGAATAATAAGCTGATAAAATGACTGTATCAAACTTGGTAGTATTGGTTAGGTAGAAAGGATTGAGAGTTATGTAAGTTGTTTAAGTAGCTCAGGTGCACAGGTAGCAGCATTGAGCTGAACTCCTTTTTTCGCTGTCTCTCCATGCTCTGATGCGATAACATGAATATTTAGTTTTAAAGTCTTTATTTCAGTTGAAATTTTGTCAAGTAGGCGAACAAAGGGATATTAGATATTTTGAAGTCTTGTGTCAAAATTGTAAATTCTGCCATTTTTTTGAATGGATCAATTAATCAAATGCCAAAATCAACAAAAAGGTTTTAAAAACCCAAAATTAAATAAATCCGTGTTTTACTTTTCGTTTAAACACTGTTTCCAGTTTTTGTATCTCTTCTATTTTTCTCTTTATCATTTCCCTTTCTTTTTTTTCTTCCTCTTTGAATCTGTTGGCTATTTCTTTTTTCATCATCTCCTTCATCATTTTCATACGTTCTTCTCTAATGGATTTTTCCGCAAACTCAGCATCAGATAGTATTTCACCTTTTTTAGTCACCTATAAAAATAAGGAATATTTCATTTGTTAGGTAAAATGTGGAAAGTTAAGATAAGCACGGAAAAAAGAAAAACTCCATTTTGAAAAAGTTGTGTTTTAAGTCAGTAATTACAATTATATACTAACGTTTAATGATTAGGCTGATATTATAGTTTTATGGTGTCTTTATAAATGTATTAAAAGCTTATATAATTGATGTGAATCTTTTAAAAACAGATATTTGTAAATAGAAGCTCTCTTCATTTCAAATTTTGTCAATAAAGTATTAGTATTTATAAATATTGTTATGTATTATTCATACTTAGGATTAAGAAGTTAAAAATATATATTTCGTAAAAAAATTTTTAATTTTTGTAGAGATATAATGAAAATAAACCAGTATCAAAACTTATCAACCTATCAGAGATTCCGATCGCAAACTATGTATGAAATTAAACAATTAGTTAAAGTTGTTTTGGTTTTAAATAAGCAAAACTATCAAATTTTTTTGATAACAGCCAACAATCTTAACCATGAGCGAACTGGTGAGCTTTATAATGAATCAATAGTAAAGTTCTAACCAGTCCAGTTTTTATGAGATGCTTTTTGATGCGATGTCGAGAGAAATGGTTTGACAGATGTGGGTCTTTAAGACTATTGTAGAATGGAAAAGACCTGAGCAAAAATTAATCTTGTTAACTTCAATAAATTTTTGTTTAGTTCAATCTTACTTCTCTCTATCCATTAGCATTCAATAGCTATGCTTGTGTGACATTGTTGTCAAAACGTTCAAATAATTCTAAAAGTTCCTCAGACAACAATGGCACAAAACACCATTTGTTTAGCTTCTCCATGGAAACTCCAATATAATGCAATGCACCAAATATATATGCCATATTACAATGAATTATATATAAAAAAAATGATGTGAAATCGGCATTATTATGATTGCATAGTAAAATCAAACAAATCTAGTTTACGGAATCTCACATTAAATAAACTGCTAAGCCGGCTTTGATTTTATTTGAGTTTGGCTTATCGCGATAATCCTTCATGCTAATTATCAACGCAAGAGTTCCGAGTTCAAACCCCGGCTAAGGACACGATGATTACTAATTTTTCGTCAACTGAATATACAATGTTGATAAATTTTCTGAGTGTCAGCTAAAACAACAATAAATATTTTATTCAAATTTTTAATTATATTCGTTCCATTGATTCTATTCCGAGTATTTCAAATCCTTTTTTATAAACTAACAAACAGCTTCTGAACAAAGACAGTCTGGCCTGGAAATATATTTATTTTGCTTAATTTAAGATACATTATTAACAATATATTTATTATTCAAATGATAACACTTTTAGAAGTTTATTTTCTTCCACGAAGCTTTTCGTAAGATGAACTTACATTATCAAGTGGAGGTACAAATATGAAAAGCTTCGTGGAATAAAATAAACTCCTAAAAGTGTTTCGTTTGGCTCGAAGAATTAAAATATATTTATTCTAATGAAGTTCTATGGTGAGGCTTTACTTGCCGAAAATTAGAGCTTTTCTAAATTAATTTAAATTTTTCAAATTGTTTGTTTTGTTGAAAAGTTATAATTACATGAATATAAAAAAAATCTTTAAACTCTCAATAAATCATTACCAGTGCTAATTCTTTGGGTTGATCTTTGATTTTCAGTTGAAAATTCGCCAAGTTTATGAGACGGCTGAATTATAAATATCATGTTTAGAGTCTTAAATAGATCAGGAAATAACATTTTTAACCTAATAAAATATTTATAAAGAACAAAAGTTGCTTTATTAATGAAGCGTTCTTACATAGTTACATATACACAAGTAATAATAGACACCCGAGTGTGAAGAGGTATTGAACAATGTGACAAGCTTCTAAATCAACATAAGATCTCACCAGCACATCTTCAAACCTATATCAAATAATATCACTTTATTGGAAACTTTAAAAATCCAATGTGTGCTAATTCTATTTACATAATAGGCTTGACCTTAGAAACAACTATTTTTATTGATTAATTCTTTCATATTTTTTGTTTAAGAATTTTCAAAAAATCAATCAAATAAAATTTATTTAAATTTTTTTATACGTTTTTATCTGACTCATTACACCCCATAATATAACCCTTAACTCATCACCTACCTGGCCAAATGCTGCACCAATCGGAACGCAGAAGACTCAGACAAAAGCGAGAAATCAACGGTGGACGAGTCAAATCTTGATAAATCATCTTCGAACGCCGCTAAAAGACTGAAGTAATTTTAAATAAAGATTCAATTAGCTTTAAAGTCGTTTAAAAATATATTGAAAATAAGTTAAAATAGATTAATTTTTGAGAGTACTGCAAATTATTTGAACACAAAAAGTGTTTTTTTTTAGAGTATTCTTTTAATCAAAATATTTCTTGTTTTCAATATTCCCAAATGAGATAATTTAGATACGTTTATTTGAGTTATAATTTTTGGTATAATTAGCATTATCATAAAACGTTTACTAAAAGTCACCTCATATTCGAAGTTTGAAAAAGAAATAGTAAGAATGGATAATTTTTACTCAAAAAAAATATTTTTTAGTATAAATGAATCAAAATATTCGATCTAAATGAAAATCAATATCCAAACATTTAATTATAGTGAACCCTGAACAAAAAAACAAAACTTGAAAAGCTAAAACCCCTACTAACTTATGAAGTCTGGCGTGAGTATATTGCAGAAAAACACCGGTATCTCCATTAAAATTCAAAGCATCCTCCCATTGGAAGGTATAGTTGTTCATGCGAGATCTCTTCAAGTCATTCACCACTACTGCAGTCACTCCCAGTTGCTCAGACACCCTTCTTACGTCTCCCTCGTTCCTTACCTTCGTCGCTGTATATTTCAATAGCATTTGGATGTCACACTTATTATGTTGCAGGTATGAAGATTAGCTTATAAAGGGTCTTTATCAATAAATCAATTGAATTAATATGAAATATTTTAGCTAAACTAAATCACGCATATATAAACCAACTTTTTTTATCACCCATTCTTTGCACCATCTTTCCAGTCATTTTGCCAACCACATCTTGCAGCAACACCCCAACTCCTTTTCTGGAGCTCATTCCTTCCACCCTGCCATACTTCACATGTTTTACAATGCTATCCGAGGAAGTCTTTTGTACTGTTTCGATTGATCATTTCAATGTAAATAATCAATTCAATGAAAATCAAAAAAGGTTGTGTTAAATTAGTTCGTAACTTCTTATGTATACAACTACAAGAAAAGTTTAGATATGTGTTTTTTGATATAATATATATAATATTTGATAGGATGGTAATTGGTTATAATATATTAAATCTCAAGTAACCAATATCATGAGATCCTTCAACACTAGTGATTCCCAAAGTCAGCGTTTCAATACACTCATTCAAGTTCTCAAAGTGCTGCTCTTGGCTGCGATCCACAACATACAATAACTGTTGAGCTTTATATTTATCCAATCTTTCTAGGGCTGATGTCAAGTCCCTGCGTTGGTGAAAGTTGTATTAATACATTTAGAAAAGTTTGGGTTACACTATAGATACTAGATTCAATTCCCGGTCTTGGCGTTTCAATCAATTTTTCAGAGCTATATAATTGACTTTTATAAATTATTTTCACTACAACAAATACTTAAAATGATTTTATCACATCATAATTAATTTACTTATTACCATTAATTACAATATCATCAACAAAGTTGCGTGCCTAAGAGCTTTGAAAAAATTATGCCTAACTTTTATAATTTCGAGATGCACTCATTGAAAACAAAGCTATGCTTAACTAACTATTAAAACTGAATGAATCATCAAACATTTATATCACCTAGTGATATAAAGAGAAGAGTTATCACTCTTTAACATCACCAGCTTCTTTCCTGTGTTTGTGTGCATGTACGTTGCTCCATCTCTTAAGATTTAGTCAATAAAAGAGATAGATAGAAATTTAGACAGATAGATAGATAGATAGATAGATAGATAGATAGATAGATAGATAGATAGATAGATAGATAGATAGATAGATAGATAGATAGATAGATAGATAGATAGATAGATAGATAGATAGATAAAGAGAAAACTACTTACTCTCCCACTGAAACTAGTTTCTTCATTTTCATTTCTTTTACGAGACTTTTCGTCTTTTTGGCGTAGTCCGATTCATTGAGCCAAACATCGAATTTTACTCCTAATTTCTATTATATGGTTTGAGCTATTTATACCAGTAATATCTAGAATGATATAAAATAATAACAATACCAATATAAAATGAAACAAAAATATGAAATAAATTTATTCAAAAAAAAGCAAAAAAGAATAAAACTTTATTTTGAATTTATTAAAATATAAAAACTGAAGTTTTTTTAGCATAAATATACCCGTTTAAGACCTTGTAAATCTTCTGGCATTCAGATATACTGACGTTCCTACAAAAAGTCCAGAACTTCAGCATCTCTTCATCGCCTTCGTAAATTAAGCGATTTTATAAAATTTTTGATTCATAACATAAAATTAATTTATTTCGATGTCGTTATTTTGAAAAATGACTGAAAACTTTTTAATTATCGATAAAATTTTTAAAAATGTGGAAAAAATTGTATTTTAATGCTATTATACACGGATAAGGATCTGAGTGATAAACTTATATAGATATGTGATAACTAGATGCACTATAAAAGTCACTATCTAAAATAACGCTAATAACCTTCTTCAAGATTCTTAAAACTCTCCATTGATGCTGCGTGGATTTGAGGATCTTTGATAGAATTGATCTTCGTGTAAACCTTGTGATGAAAATAAGGCACTAAATATTAGTGTTTCAACCAATTTGTGCATCAATCGAATTAAATCTCATTTCTTACCATTTTTCTTTCATCAAACTGTAACATCTATCATTATAAAAGATACAAAATATATATTAAATATTTAAAAAAAACCTCATATAGATGTTTAATGGGGTCAATTTTAAGCTGATCTTCATTGCCAAAACGTTTGACACCTTCATTCAAGTAACCTGAAGGTTTATAATGATGGTATTATAAAATATTGCTTATATGAACATTGCTGCGACATTTTAACAAGTATTAAGATGGGTGTTTATAGATATTAATAACTTGAATCAAGTAAATTTAGTTAACCAGGAAATTCTTATAAGTTTGAAAGAAAATTTAATCATTATGAATTTTCAAGCCTTAAATAAAAACTAATGTGAAAAACACTTCTCAGAAGTTATAAAATTTCACAAAGCTTTCTATATCTCAAACTCACATTATCAAGTATCACTTGATAATTTTGTTTTTATCATTGTGAATTCCACTACATGAAATTTCTTGATCCTTTATTAAAGTTTATTGTATAATAAAACTTAGATTGTACTTAATAAAACCATGTTTCAACTCATTCATAAAAAACATAAACTTGTAACCAAACTGAGTTCCCCAGTCGCCTAGATAGTTTATTGAAGTTACTGATTGGCCAAAATACCTATTAATATTCACAACAAATCGACCAATAACAGTAGACCTTAAGTGCCCCATATGGAAGGGTTTGGCAATGTTTGGAGAGCTGCAAAAGATGTTGATTTATTAACATAAATTTTAAAAAAATCAATAGAACTTAGTTTCAGAAAAACATTCTACTAAATTGTGAACTTATTTGATAAATTTTTTAGTTTAATTTATTTATAAACTAACTTTTAAACACAATGAAAAAAATTGAAACTTCAATTAAATGTCCAATACTTTTTGTGAAATGAATGAACAAACTAGAGACATTATGCATACCTGAAGTCCACAACAACATTCAATGGACTTGTGAGGTTAACAATGTTTTCATCTCCATCACAAAAATAAATTTTTTTTTCATTTCGGTTATTTTCAAATATTTTCGACGTTATATCATTTATAACAACCTGCATTGTAACATTTTAATTTAAAGAATTTTGAATTTAAGATAATATGAAGGCAAACTTGAGTCAAATGCTGCTTTGGGATGGTGTAGGTTGTATGGATGTTGCTTTTGTAGCAAAAACCAGTCTGTAATGTTTTCATTTATTTTTAAAATAGTTATTTCAATCAAATAATTTTAATCATGAAATGCATATGTTTTTAACATATTCATTAAAATTTTATAAATAAGCCTATTTACATTTTGAGCATCAAGTTTGAAATTTTTTTCTAGAACTTTGGTTGGGATAGATATAAGACCTTCTTTTAATCTGAAGAGAATAAAGATAATTGTGAAGCAGTTCCAATGTTTTTTTTTATTAAATAATAAAGTAAAATAATGAATACTCTGTATTTTTCTGGATTGGTGTAAAAGATAAAATTGAACTGAGCTTATCAACTTCCAATTGAGAGAAGCAGTTCTTCAAAATCTGTATATATTCATGTAAGCTGAGTACAATTATATGGTTTTTATGTAAAGCAAACAGTAAATCTCATTTAACATTTAAATTCTAATGTTTCAAAAACGAAACCTTTTGAGCCAAAGCTCTTTTGGTGTTTAAAAGCATTTTTTTAAGTTGAAAGTACAAGTTTCACTTTTAAGACTAAAAGTTATTGATCATGGTTAAAATTCAATTTTATCTTGTTTTGAATTTTTTAGGAGTAATCTGAAATATTCAAAGCATTATTTATTTTTTTAGAGTTTTCGAGATTTTTATATCTCATAATTTTTTTAATTTCTTTCAAAAAGTGACATCAAAATTATCAAGCTTTGCATGCTTACCACTAAAGACAAATATAAAGGTTAATTAAGTTTTTAGTTCATGAGGTTTTTCAAAAATGTCCAACTTAATTTCGAGAAATTTACATTTCGTTTCACCTTCTTGGTCTTAGCTAACAACATAGAGGCGAAAAAAAAGTTTTGAGTGGTGGAGATGTTCTATTCCATATTATTTTCAGTTAAAAAATTGTGAATGGCAAATAATTTTAATAAGAAAGCTTGACTTTCATCAATTTATTCACTTTTCATTTAGCGGCATGCTTATTCTTTTGCATTTATTAAAAGTTATGCTTTTTATATTCAGGTTTAATTAGTTAAATTGTTAATTAAAATGGTTATATACGATTCCATTTTTTATATGCTTTTATATATTTTTTACATAGCTTAAAAAACTACCATGCTAGCAAAAATTTTTGACCGACCTATTTATAAATTTGACATACATCGATAGGAAATCTACCAGTTTTTCGTCGCATTAGTTGTATGTTGAGTGTATTAATAACATTAATTCAATACTAGTTCAATCCAAATCAAACCCTTAATAACTGGACAGCACACAAATTTTTATAAGACGAAATCACAATATAAAATAAAGTATTCAAACTTTATAATTTTTCCAATTATCATAAAAATTTTAGGATAAAATGAGTTTTAGAAAATCTTCATGTTTACAAATTAATAAAGAAGTTTGATTTAAATTGGTTTTATAATAAGTATATATGTTCATTTGATGCTATCTTTTAGTCAAAATTTCTAATAAAATCAAAAAAAAATTGCAAAATTTGTGATGTCTTCGTAAATGAAATCTAATTGGGGAATAAAAAGCGTGTGTCTTGAACCAAATTGAGTAATTATTTAATATATTAAAAATAAGTTACTTCAAAGAAACAAATTCAACTTATTAAAAGATCTTTGTATATTCCATTCAAATAATTGCTCAGATAAATTTTCACCATGGAAATAATTCAGAACACCAATCACATCAAAGGAAATTAACGATTCTATTATACATCAAAGATTTAAATTGTTTGAGACTATAATTGATTTTTAAGACTATACTCGAGCTACGTATAAAAGTCGTTCAAACAATTAATATTATTCAGTAATAATGAATAATTTACCAGATTCATTTGACGGCTCTCTTTTAGTTAATGCTGATATTTACAACTTAAACTCTGTGAATGGAATTCAAGACTGTAGTGAGAGGATACAATGGAATCAACCCCTACAACCTGATTTAAACTTTTCATACCAGAATTTTTATTCTAAAAATTACCCATATACAAATCAAAACCTTTATTTGCAAAATTTCAACTTGTCACGACAACCCTTCCAGCCAAAACATTTGACCCAATGTTTGAACCAACACACGTCCAATCTTTGTCAACTTTCTTCTGGAAACACTAATCCAGGACAAGATTATTTTCATTACTGTTCTACAGAAAAGATTGAAAAAGTTATCCCTGTTAATATATCTTTTGGAACTGTGGATAAACAAGCAAACGTAAATTTTATCAAAAAAATAGCTGGTGATTGTTATCTAAAAAAAACTATTTTTAGAAATGAAAACGCAACGACGCAGTCAAAAGCGCTGGAGAGTGGTTTAGATTTTGTGGATGAATATTTATCAAGGCCGCCTACGGCTTTCAACATCTTTTCAAAGGAACAAGGAATGATGATGAATAATTTATCTAATAAAAATCCGAGAAGTTTAAAGGACCAATGGAAGACGATGTCAAATCAAGCAAAAGATAAGTATATACAAAAAGCAATAGTCGCAAAAAAAGTCCATACATATATTTCTTCAAAGAAAAAAATCAAAAGCAAAGACAAGATTGGTGCCTTGATTCATAATGACAACAGTATGGGGGTACTGAAAGACATCGAAAGAAGATCTTCTTACCCTTTCAATGAAGATGAAAGACGACAGTCGGTTGAATCAATGCCTGAAAAGATTTCTTCTAATGACTTTTATGATAAAAATTCGTTTTTAGTACATTTATTCTCTGATACAAACTCGTCTATTTAATTCTAGTCTTTTGTAAATAGTTCTTATTTATTCTTTTTGAATTTTTAAATAAATTTTAAAAATAAATTTGAATCTTTTAAGCACAATTAACATCTGTAATTTACGTATTTAAGCAGAAGCTAAGATCCTGGATCGAAAAGTAATTCAAAATCACTCGTTTTATACACAAGAAAATTAAGATGGGAAGTAAGCCCTCTATAATGAATCGAAAAAAAAAAATTGGCAAAAACCATTGCTACTTTCAAAGTTCTTTTGAGGAGCATGGCGAAAACTCTCAAATGTCGACTAAAACTTTTGATAACTACAACAGAGACTTCCGAAACAAGGGCCAAACCAATGGAAAAAATGAAACTATGGATAGACAAAAGCCTAAGCTTAAACCAAAACCTCCCAAGAAAACACAAAAGGCCTTATCTTCTCCTTCAAACGTTTCTAAGCCAAAGTTAGATTATTCATTTTTGTAAACAATCAAGTAAATTATATGTATTTTATGATTTTGAGAATTATAGTAGAGCTAACGTGAAAGTTTGTTTTTAAATGTCTGTCATGTTGTTTTATCATATTTGTTATTGAAAAGTTTAAGTATAATTATTGCGTTTCCTGTTCTTTAGTTGAGTTTTTTATATTTTGGAATATCATTTTTTCTCAAAACACACTTGTTATTTAACCTTTGAAACATAGCGATTAAAAATTTCGAAATAGTAGAATTGCTAAACCTAGTTAATATAAATTAAAATTTTTTTAACCAGCAAATACATCAAAGACCCTATAAAGCAAAACCAGGAAGATTCAGAAGCAATGAAAACACAAAATCAAAAGATCATCCAAGACACTTTATCTAAAGGTATCAACTGCATTGCATTGTGTTTTTCTTGCATTGTCCACCACTTTATGATAAGCTGCTAAAAATATTTACAAGCATGATGGGGATCTCAAAAAATAACCAAACCCTAATTATTTAGTGGTATTTATCTCGGTTGATGTCGAAATACCCTCCTCAAACTCAAGGTAAAAAAGTAGTGCAGGCTCTGTATGACTTCCACAGCAAGACCGTAGTGGAAAATTCTTCATACCCTGATCTGTGCTTCAACAAGGGGGATGTCATGGAAATCCTTTCAGAGTTTGTCTCCATTTATTGCTTATGTAAATACATGTTTTGTGAAGGATAAACGTAGAACTAACTTAGCCTTCTACGGAAATAATTCAAATCAAACTTTAATTGAGTGAACTACAAGATGATTTCGTGAATAGAATTATCAAATGACTTGATAATTTGAGTTCGAATTTTGAAAACTTCCGTGTTGATAAAAGTTCTCGATGTTAATTGTTTCAATGAATAGTTATGAAACAACCTAGTTTATCAATAAACTCACGGGTTTTTTTATTTATATTTTAGTTTTTATTCTATATTTAATATAAAACTTTAAATTTTTTTTTCGTGACTTTTCTTTTGCTTTTTCTTGTTTTTCTATATTACTTAAAAATTTTCCATTTTTTTTTTAAATTTCTTATTTCTCCTTAATTTATCAAGATCTCTATAAAGTATTATGCAAGCCTGTAACATAAAACCTTTGAAGTTGAACTCACGCTTTTTGTGTCAATGTTAACATTCAAGTTATCGTTGAGTATTTCTATATATTTTTGTTTATAGATAGTTTTTATGATGAATCTGTCAAAAGAGGTGGTTTGGACTTTTTTGTTACTCAAAACGTAGTTTAAAGGATGGCATCAAGCTAATATTTTGTACCACTTCACCACATAT